>JANDKJ010000142.1:0-393979 GCA_028551335.1 Armillaria sp. CMW 4456
ATGGCGAAACTCGGCGAGTACTTCGCAAAGCTCCCTGCATGCAAGGCAGATGGCACAAACTGGATCTTCTTTCGTGACCGGTTCCTTTTTGCCATTGATGCAGCAGGTCTGAGTGATCATTTTGATGACGTTATGACGATTTCAGGACTGATGGAACCAGTGGAAGTGGATCCCAAGCATCCCACAGCTGAAGAAATGAAGGAAAGGGAGGAATATGAGAAGAAGCATCGGATTTGGAAGTCTGAGCAGGCTGTAATCAAGCAGGGGATCATGTCAGTCATTCCAGATTCATTATTCTTGAAGGTGAAGGGCGAGACCACAGCGAAAGCGATGTGGACAAAGGTGAAGTTGGAGTATGAGAAGAAATCCAAGATGGTAACAGTTGATCTGCATCGAAAGCTCCAGGATGAGCAATGCGCAGAAGGAGGTGATGTAAAGACACACCTAACGAAGCTACAGTCCTTACAAGAGGACCTTATTGTGATGGGAGCAGACCCAGGCGATGATAATTTCATCGCAATAGTCCTAGGATCACTCCCTACCTCATTCAAAACATATCTCTCTGCGCTTACAGGTGCTTTGGCACTTCTAGGTAAGGCTCTCGATCCCGACATGGTGCTACAGGGCATCAGCAATGAGGCAGACTGATGGAAGGTCAGGTCAGCAGGAAAGGGTGAGAGGGAAGCCGCATTCTACAGTGGGAATGGTGGAAAGAGGCTAGAGAAATCCATGGAGTGTTACAACTGCCATAGGAAGGGACACATGGCGAGAGATTGTTGGGCAAAGGGAGGAGGGAAAGAAGGTCAAGGCCCAAAGAAGGGCCATGGACAAGTGAACACGGCAAAAGCAGACAAGGAGTTCAATGCCTCATGGTTTGCTGAAGAAGAAGAAGCCAAAGAAGACTTCTTGGACCTGCCACAGCCCCAGAATGTCAGCAACAGCGAAGATGAGGATAGCGACGAGAGAACTGATGTATCAGACATCAGTATACCAGAGCTCATTGGAGAAATAACCTCACTTACATCTGGAGATCTTGCAGCAGCCATTTCCGACACAGAGCGTGAGTATGAAGTTGATATCTTTGACTCCAGCACTACACAGCATATGACTCCATCACATCATCAATTGATGAACTATAAGGCTATTGAGCCTCATGGAATAATGGCAGCAGACAAGAAGAAGTTTGAAGCAATAGGGAAAGGTGACATGTGTATCACTGTTCCTAATGGGAAGAAGAAGACGATCAAAGTTCTCATCAAGGATGTACTCCACGCACCTAATCTTGGAGTAACACTCCTTTCTGTTGGTCGCATCACCCAAGCAGGCTATTCCCTTGATTTTAAAGAGGATGAGTGCCGCATTTTTGACAAGAAACATCACCAGATTGGGACAATACCACATGTTAATGGATTGTACAGACTCCACACACCAATAACTCATGCAGAAACCTATTATGTTGACAATAGGCCATGAATCGTGACACCTGACGAGTTACATCGCCTCATGGGTCATCTTCCAATTGATGCGGCAAAGAAGCTGATCAAGGATCAGTTAGTAGATGGTCTAGAACTCGATGAAGGAAGCCCCACCTGTTAGACCCAGACTTCACGTGACTCTAACAACAACAAACAACCAGTTACTTCGTGTTCAAGTATTCCCGGTGAGTCGTCTGTTAGCGCAAGAGCAGGGCTAAGTCCTTAGGTCTTAGCGAAGGTAGAGTTGAGTATCAAGCGTAAGTTGGTATTTTATAACTTAGCTCGAAGCTGGTTTGTACCAGCGCGAGCGTCCTACTTAAATACATGGTTCGTATGCTACTATTGTACAATGTATGGCACCAGTGTTTGTCCTGCGAGAAGCAGCCGGTATGGACAGGTGAGCGATAGCGAATGGTAAGTACAAACGAGAAGCCTGGATAGGGTGGGTAGCGAGCGAGAAGAGGGTCAAGTGAGACGAGCGAGTGGGAACTAAGCGCCGATTGGTGGATAGTGTGAGACGAGGGTTGACCGAGTCTGATCTCGTGATGATTCCTGGGGTTAGGATCAGAATAGGGGTAAAAATTGTAACATTACCCCCTCGTTAAGGCAGTTGTCCTGACTGCCATAACCCCTATCTCTTGGTTACGATTTAGGAAGTCGTTGATCGCGTCCTGGGCGTTGGTGAGTAGGTCCTCTCGTACCCACTGGTTTTCTTCGTCTCCGTACCCCTTCCATTTGATGAGGTAGTCCGTGACCATTCGGGATGGTTGGTTCTTTTTTCCTCGGACTCGTCGTTCCCGGCTATCAACGACCGCCTCTACCTCATACTCTTCCTCGTCGTCGATTATTTCCGGTGGCGGTGGGGGTTGTTGTTTTTGGGATGGGAATGATGGCGGTATGTATGGTGTTAGGAGCGACTCGTTGAAGACTGGGTGGATTCGCCAAGTTGTTGGGAGTTTCAGTTTGTATGCTGATGCTCCGATCTTGGTGAGTATTTGGAATGGTCCGACCCGTTTGTCGTCTAGTTTCTTCTTGGGTCGCGGTAAGTGAAGGTTCGTCGCATCCAGCCATACCTTGTCTCCCATGTTATATATTATGGCCTCCCGTTTTCGGGCGTCGTAGTGCGTCTTCATCTTCTCTGCGGCCTTCTCCAGTGCGGCCTTAGTCTCAGCGTGTATCTTTGTCATGGTTGCCATGAAGTCGTTCGCGGCGGGGTTTCTTTGGGGTCGGTGGGTGTTGGTGATTGTGATTTGGGGGTGGGTTCCATGGTTTACAAAAAAGGGGGTTTTACCGGTCGCGGAGTGTATGCGATTGTTGTGTTGGAACGCTGCAAGTGCTAACCATTCGGGCCAGTCGTCTTGGCGGTGGTTGACGAATAGTCGTAGGTACTTCTCGACCTCTTGATTGGAACGCTCTGTCTGTCTGTTGGTTTGTGGGTGGTAAGCCGTCGATGGGTTTCCGCGGATGTCGAGGAGGTGGTAGAGGTCGCTTGATGAATTTCGAGACGAATTGGGGTCCCCGGTCGCTGATGATCTTTTGGGGCATCCCATGGTGGGCGTATACGTGGTCTCGGAGTATCTTGGCCCATCCTTCCGATGTTAGCGTGGTGGTGCATGCGACTGGGATGATTTCCTTGGAGAAGCGGTCGACGATGAGTATGATCGCGTCTTGGCCGTTGGATTCGGGTAGTCCGGTGATCATGTCGACGCTGATATGTGTCCACGGGGTTTCTGGTACTTCGTTTGGGTGCAGGGGCGTCGGTCTGGCTCGCGTGATTGACTTGGTGCGTTGGCAGACTTCGCATCCCTTGACGTATCTTTCGATGTCGTCCCCGAGTTTCGGCCACCAGTAGTTTCGTTGGACGAGTTCCTTGGTTTTGGCGATCCCCGGGTGGCCGGCGGTGATGTGGTCGTGGTGGTACGAAATTAGTTCACCCCTGAGGGTAACGTCCTTAGGAACGTACAGTCTCCCGTTGTATTCTAGCAGGCCGCCCTTCTCTACGATTCCTCTTTCGTGGGACAGGGATTCTGCGATCCCGACGTCCCATATCGCCCTGTTCTTCGTTGCCTCCCATATCTTTCCCTCGATTTCCCCTTCGCTCGGCATTTCGAGGGCCTGGAAGAATAGGGTTTCGGGGAGGACGACAGTTTCTTGGTTGTCGTCGACTCCTTGGTCGTGGTCGGCTCGTCGGCTGAGGAGGTCTGCTTTGTGGTTCATGGTCCCCAGCTTATGGTGTAGTGTGAAGTGGTATTCACCAAGTTCGGTGACCCACCGGGCTTGTCGTCGATTGAGTTTTTGCGGCTGTCGGAAGTATTGAAGATTCTGGTGGTCTGACCAGATCTCGAATGTTTGTGCGGCACCCATGAGATAGTGTCTCCACTCCGCAAGGGCGAGCATGATGGCGAGGAGTTCCTTGTCATAGATCTCGTAGTTTCGCTCGGTGACGGATAGTGCCTTCGAGAGGAAGGCGACTGGCCTCCATGTCGTCCCTTGTTGCTGGGAGAGTACCGCCCCCATCGCTCCATCGCTCGAGTCTGCCTCGATTCGGAACTTCCCTTCATCGGTGGGTATCGCCAGGACGACGTCCTGCGCTAGTCATTTCTTTAGTTCCTCGAAGGCTTGTTGCTGGGCCGCGCCCCATATCCACGGCTCCTTCCCTGTTAGCTTGGTCATTGGTCGCACTATCTTGCTGTAGTCCTTGACGAATCGTCTGTAGAAGTTGGTGAACCCAAGGAAGGACTGCAATTCCTTCTTCTTCGTCGGTGTCGGCCACTCTGTCACCCCTCGTGTCTTTACTTCATCCATCCGGATTGAGCCCTCGCTCACGATCACTCCCAGGTATTCCGTTTCCAGCGTTTCGAACTCGCACTTCTCTGCTTTGAGGTATAGCTTGTGTCGACGGAGTGTTGTCAGGACTTGTCGGACGAGTCGTCGGTGTTCGGCTCGGTCCTTTGACATGATCAGGATGTCGTCGAGGTAGATGGTGACCTTCCCGGTGGCGATGAGGTCCTTGAAGATGTCGTTCATCATCCACTGGAAGGTGGCTGGGTGAGTTGGTCAGTCCGAAGAACATGACGGTGGGTTCGAACAGTCCTCGGTTCGTGCGGAAGGCTGCCTTCCACTCGTCCCCGTCCTTGATTCGCACATTGTTGTATCCCCATCGCACGTCGAGTTTGGTGAAGTACTTGGCCCCCTTCAGCTTATCCATGAGTTCCGAGATGAGCGGCAGGGGGTATCGGTTTTTGATGGTCATCTCGTTGAGCTTTCCGATAGTCCTGCACGGGTCGGAGTCTCCCGTCCTTCTTTTTGACGAAGAAGAATGGGGAGGCCATGGGTGACTTGCTGGGGCGGATCCTCCCTGTGCGGAGGTTCTCGTCCAGGAATTCGTCGAGTTCCTTCTGCTCCTTCGGGGAGAGTGGGTAGATTTTGCAGTCGAGGGTGGATTTCGCGTTGGGGATGAGCTCGATGGCATGGTCCCAGGGTTTTCGGGGTGGTAGCTCATCGAAGTTGTCCTTCGAGAATAGGTCGCGGAAGTCTCGGCACCATTCGGGGACTAGTTCCTCAAACGTTTGTTCTGGCCTTGACTCATGAGCCTTTGCTGCCAAGTCGTTGGCGACGTGGGCTCGTAGTCGTATTTCTTCCATCATTTCTACTGCCAGGATGGTGTCTCCCTCTTCCAGTTCCTCATCCCAGTGGTCTTCGTCGGCGTCAGGTAGCGTGAAGGATTAGGCGGTTGCAGCGGCATCGGCCGAACGTGATACGCCCTGTGCCCCAGTCGATCAGGGGGTTATGGCGCTTTAGCCAGTCATGGCCGAGGAATAGGTCCTTGTCTCCTAGGTCGGTTATGGCCAGGTCGATCCGCTCGGCATGGTCGCCGATCTTTAGGCGGAGTTCGACGTAGGCAGTGATTTCCCCGGCACGGTTTCGGGTCCCATCGGCATTGAAGACGGGGATCGGGTGGGCGGTGGGTCGGGTGATCAGTTGATGTTTGTCGACGAAGGCTCAGTTGATCGAGCTCCCGGTGCATCCGCTGTCGACGAGGGCAGTGGCCTGGAGGGTCTGTGGTCGTTCCAGCGTTTCTAATTGTACTGCGGTTAATAGGTCCTTTCCCCGGGATTGGGTGGCATGGATGTAGCGGCGAGGGCCCTTAAGCTCCTCCAGCCACTCGAGCGTGGTTGACCTGTCTGACTTCCGGAGTTGTCGGACGAGGTCGTCGGTCACCTCCCACTGGCGGGTCTTGTGGATCCAGTTGAAGAGGGTGCCCTTGGCCGCCGGGAGTGAGGCATAGAGGTTTCGCCAGGTCCACTCGGTGCTCCAAGGTTTGAGCCATTCCGCTGGATCGTGGGGGTATTCGGGGGAGGCTTCTGGCTCGGGTGGGTGGTCATTGCTTACGAGCCCTATGAGGTTGCCAGTGCGTCGGTCCCAGGACCACATGGTCCAATTGCCACCCTGGTCGATGTGGTAAGGGAAGTGCGGGTGCTGGTATTGTACCTTCGAGGTGGAGGATGGTGTCGTATGGGGCATGCAGGCCCCCGTTTGGCCCCCTTCACTAGTCGGGGTAGTGGTCTTGCTCTTGCTGGCTGGGACATTTGCGACCGGTGGAGAGGGCTCCCATGCTAAATCTTCTGCCGTGGTGGGTGGTTCCACGGCCGCGCCCTCGAAGGTCGATTGGGTGGCCTCTGCCGAGGGTGTTTGTATGGTCCCTGTGATGGTCATGGTGCGCTCTCTTGGTTTTGGCCATGATCGTTCCTTCTGCGATTCTTTCAAGTTCTTTGTCATGTGAGTCGGGGGTGGTATATTCAAATGCATAGGTACTACAGGCGTGGCATAAGTACTATTACATGTAGGTGACGACGTACTAGAACTAATTTCGTCCATGGCCGACCAGGCAGAATCGCTCGCTCGTCAGCCTAATCTTTTACCTCCTCAATGCCGCTAGTCGAGGGCATCTTCTCCTCAGCGATGGAATATTCGTTTTTGAGCTGCTCGATAGTGGCCCGAATCTGTGCCTTTGAATGTGGTGGTCAGTTAAACAGCTTCTTTGGTTTCAGGCAGTCCCGTGCGAAGTGCCCCTTCTCATTACAGTTGTAGCAGAGTCTGGCATTGCGGGCCTTGACTCGGTCTACATCCATCGGTTGTCCTCGTCCGCCATAGGTCGTTCCTGTCCCAGTCCACTTGTCGGTGTTTGCGGGTGTCGTTGCCAGGGTGGATCCGGTTGTAGACAGACTCGGCCTGGCGGGGCGGGCGATCATGTTGTCAACAACCCTGGAGCGTGGTGTCGGGATTCGTCTCCATCGATGATGACGTTTCTTCCAGTCGAAGTATCTCCATCAGGGTATTAGGATTCCCATGTTGGTAATCCTGTTTCGAACTGACTTCGGCACTCCCATCTTGAGCGCCATCATCATCTGCCCTCGTTCTCCTATGTCGTGGATTAATTCGGCCTTCCTGCCGAGGTCTTCTAACTTCAAGAAGTATTCTACTGCCGTCTCTACCCCGATGTTCCATCTGAGTTCCATCATGGCCCGGTGATGTTTTTCTATGACCATGGGGTCCCTGAACTGGGCCTTGAGGGCGGTCTTGAAGTCGAGCCATCGGGGAAAGTGGTGATGGAGGCGCGAATGGGAATATAGTTGCTCCTGGATGCTGACCCACCAGTTCTTGGCACGGCCAGTCATGTGGGAGACGGCAAAGATGATCTTGTTCCCATTGGCGAAGAAGCCGAGGAACGTCTGAAAATATAGTTCGCAGTCATTGATGAAGCATCGAAGGTCATCGGACTTGCCCTTAAAGGGGTCCAGTGGCTTGACAAGGGTGGGTTTGACATTGAGTCAGAGATCGCCGGCCACCATCTTGGGTGTGGGATTGTTCCCCAGCCAGTCAGGTGGGCCACTGGGAGGTCCCTGGAGGGAGGCTAGCTCGTCTCATGCTGACGGGTGGGGAGATCCTCCAGGAGTGTCGCCTGGTACCCAGCCCGGTGATATGCTGGGTATCAGGCTCAAATGGCTTGCGAAAATGATGCATTATTCCCGGGCCTAGACTTGTATTGAGCTATGGTGGATCTTCACACTGATAGCCACTTCGCCGATTGGTTGTTGAGTTAACTGGAGTCAAACCGGCTTGGGACGGTACCTGGGTCCTCTATGGGCCTCAGGCAGGACTATTGGGTCACCTAAACAGACGCACTAAGTCAAGTCTAGGGGACACAGGGTGATAACAGTAGACCAAACATGAAGTAAAAAGAACATCTAGATGGTATCTCTAAGTCCTTGGCAACGGATTGATTAGAAAAGAACAGGATTTCCAGGACAAACCCTAAGGTCATTGTCTATGATCTAGACCACCTGACGGTGTTGGGTAACCCTAGAAGATAAAAATCTGTACCTGGCTATATCGAGATGTTTGACGCGTTTCTTCTGCGTTCACAGTAAGGTACAATGCTCGGTACCCTCGAGCGATTTTGTATGATTGGCAGTCCCCTCGGCAACTTGCACACTACTGTGATCGAATGAATCGACCCTGGTCATGCGGGTCCGAGGAAGAGATTGAATAACGGGGGACCTACAGGACCGGTGGGGTCACTGGCTCTAGATAATAGAATAAATTCCTCGCCCAGGAGCTCCTGGAGGGTGATGGCTCGTCTCGAGGTCACGCAATCCTTGAAAATACATGACTCATTGTTTGTAAAATAAGGCTTGTATCATTCCATAATGACCTTTACAAGCCCCAATACCTGGGAAGAATACTATAAATTACCGCCATCGGCTGGACACATAGTGCAGGAAAGTCATTTCCATGCCGGTCCAGCTTAGTGGCTCATGCTACCAAGTCCGGTCTAGACGATTTTATAAGTGCACATCCGATCGACTGTCGTGAATAAGTTTTACAAAGTCGTCTGTAGTCAGTGATGCGGCTGCATCGATCTAGACAAAGTGGAAAAGCCTGTCGGTGGGCTGTTGAACACTGGACTCCCTGTGTGCCATCGTCATCTGTGTACTTGAAGTCAGGATCTGTCGTGGAATCTGTCAGCTTTCCTGTCTCAAGATCTTCCAACTTCTAGGTGTAGTCAGACTGCATGTCTCTTTGTAGAACCACTTGTGTTCTTTGATTGTTTCGGTCTTGAAAGTAAATCTAGAACTGCTTTTTAGCGCCTTGAAGTTGATCCGGGGTCTAAACATGGACTCAAATATACTGTACAAAAATGCTGACCTTTGCACTTATACCTCGCCATGTTGAGATAGCGAAGTATCTTGTGTAAACATTTACAAAGCCTGGAATAGAAGTTGCAATTTGAGACAAACAATGAGTCGGATTATCTTGAATGGGTCTTGGTTAAGGGTGGTTCTACCATACTCCACCCGAACTCAATTGGTGATTTTGAGTGTGTGTTGGCCAGTGAGAGATCCAGGAGGTCCCTAGATTGACGATCAATCTCAGGCCGATGGGTGGGGGGCGCACTACCTGTCACCTGGAGCACATCACCGGTGCGGGGCGGGTCTTGATGGCATTGGCAAGCACGATGCGCAGGTCCTCCTGGGCCTTCTTGACTGCTGCCTGGGCGATCTGGTCTCATTCCTACTCGCCCATCAACCCTTTGGAAGGCCTTCTCTCTGGTGGCCTTGGGTCGATCTGGGCCTGAGCAGGGGGCTTGGTCTGGGTAGGTCCCACGGCTTCTGGTCCTGCCACGGCAAGAAGGGTGATCCGGAACGAGATTTGGTTTTGTTGATTGATATAGGCTGCGGCGTGGTCCTTGGCCTGGTTTAGTAGGGATCAGGTTAAGATCTCCCCATCCCAGAACATGATTCATTGTCTGGTGGGGTGGGTATTCATGTACTGCCTCAATCGATGATATTCGACTATGGATATGTCAATAAACTGTCTCCACATTTCTTCTGCTGTTTCTGGTATAGGTAAGTTAGCTACATCCGGCACCCTAGCGTTTTGTATATACAGTTCTTCAATGTCCCAGGTTGGTTGTTCCGACCTATTCGTCGTTGGTGAGATTGACCCTACTCGATGGGAACCCGAGGAAGAGCCCCTCGGTGGGGTCCCCCATGAATCGTGGGCTTCCAGGGTCCGAGGTTGGCTCGTCGGTAGGGGGAACGGATCCTCACCCATTACCAGGGTCAGTGGCAGCGGGATGTGGGTCTGGGGTGACGGTGCTGGTAGAGGCTTGCGGTACGTTGACAAGGGATCGTATGCTGGCGTCGTCATTGTCGATGTGATTGGAAAGGGGGGGGTGGTTAATGGCGGGTTCGATGGGGTCTGGGTTGGTAGCCACAAGGGGCTGGGCAGATTCAGCAGAGGTGGCGAAGCGGGTTCCGGGCTCATCAGTGCTGGTGTCGGTTTCCTCGGCCGGCCAGTGGGGTTGACCTCGTGGCTCACTGACATGTATGTT
Source organism: Armillaria sp. CMW 4456 (assembly GCA_028551335.1). Classification (NCBI taxonomy): domain Eukaryota; kingdom Fungi; phylum Basidiomycota; class Agaricomycetes; order Agaricales; family Physalacriaceae; genus Armillaria; species Armillaria sp. CMW 4456. The sequence goes on from JANDKJ010000142.1 coordinate 9,874, forward strand.
CCTGACAAGGTTTGGCTCACCTGCGATGGTCGTCTGGGCAGGTATGGGCGATAAGTCTGCATAGTTGGGGGGGCGGATGGTGTCGGTGGAGCAGTGGGTGCGAGAAGGTCCTGCTGTGGGCTGTTCAGGTTGCTGGCCCTGATTTCTCGTATGTACTGCTGTGCGTCGGTATCTCCTCCCATGGGTGGCCAGGGCGGATCAGGCAAGCTCAGCACGGAAGGCGGTGGCTCGGACAGCGGCGTCGCTTCGAGAATCTCCTGTAGTGGTATCAGCGGGAGGATCTGGGAGGGGCTGGTTCAGAGGTGGGCCTGGTGGGTAGATATGGGTGCTGCGGGAGCTGGTGCGGGAGCAGGCGGGGTAGGGCGTTGCTGCCCGGGGAGGAGGCGAGTTGGATCGAGTCGCTGCTTCCACGTCTTGCTCGACTTCTGGGTCTAGAGGGAGGTTCGGTCCTGCTCCTCGGATGTCAGGGCCGAGCCCTGTCCTGCACGGGAAGATGACATAGAATTGGTGGAAAAGGCAGATGAAGGGGAGGAAAAAGTTGACGAGAACCTGGTAGTAGTACCAGCAGATAATGGCTAGGGCCAAGAGGCCAATGACGGTGGGGATGGTTAAGAGGGCGAGGTCTGTGTTCTGCGAGGACATACGGTCTTTTCTTTCATGTCGAGCATGTAAAGAAAAGAGGGTAGGGAAGCTTCGAGCTAATTGTTAGACCCAAACTTCACGTGACTCTAACAACAACAAACAACCGGTTACTTCGCGTTCGAGTAATCCCGGTGAAGTTATTGTTAGCGTGAGGCTGAGGCTAAGTCCTTAGTGCTTTAGCTTTTAGAGGGAGGTGTGAGTATCAAGCGTAAGTTGGTATTTTATAACTTAGCTCGAAGCTGGTTTGTACCAGTGCGAGCATCCTACTTAAATACATGGTTCGTATGTTACTGTTGTACACTGTATGGTGCCGGTGTTTGTCCTGCGAGAAGCAACCGGTGAGAACAGGTGGTGATAATGAATGGTAAGTACAAGCGAGAAGCCTAGATAGGGTGGGTAGCGAGCGAGAACAGAGGTCAGGTGAGCGAGCGAGTGGAGTTAAGCATTGATTGGTAGATATGGCGAGACAGAAGGGTTGAGTCGAGTGGTATCGTGATGATGTCTGGGGTTAGGGTTGAAATAGGGGTGAAAATCGTAACAGGAATCTTTGAGAGGAAGTTGATTTCTTGCTCATAGCACACTGAGAGGAAGGTGTCTTGATGTCACCAAGTCATGCAGGTGAGTAGCCACAATGCATGACAAAACACAGGCCCAGCTATCGAAGCAGAACTAAAGAGCTATCTATGATGTTTGAAACATAAGTAACTGTTGAGTATATAGCCTTTTCAACTTGACATATTGATGAGCCTCAGGGCTCTGTATGCTCCAATTTCAGGGATTTATCCCTCCAGCAGCCTTTCACCAAACCAGACATTCCACACAAGCCCATATATACTTTATTGGGGTTTTCCAACATTTTCTGACCTTAATGACTTAATGTTGAGGCAATGCAGCTAATTTCAACTTATCTCCTTGGCTTTAAATCAGCCTAAACCATTAGAGGCAATAGGGTGCAATCCTGCAATCATCGGCATTAGCTCATCAAGTCACATAGGTGCAGTCATGAGCATGAACCAGTAATATCGACAGCCTGGCCTTATAGGGGCTCAGTAACAGCAATTTGTCAATTCCACAGCAAGTACACTCAGTGGGGACTTAGGCTTAGTGATTGGTTATTGCTGTATAACCACAGGACTTAGACGCACACACTACCTAAAGGGTACTCATCCCTTTTCAGCATTATCCACAGCATAAAGATGACAAATGTGAAATGGTTCTAATGCCGGAGCAAGAAAATTAAAGACAATGACATGAAAAAGGCAACATTCACGACCTGCTGTATAGTCAGAAGGCCAGAAACACATATGCTAATGCATAGCCCTTCAGATATACCACACGGATGCCATTTATTTATATCTTACTATATAAACCCAGTAATTTCATACTGTACAGTTAGTTACTCTCTCTATTCCATTCCCCCACATACACACATCAATTCATTTACCTCAGTAACTCACCCAGCTTTGACAATACTGATAGTACCAGTTTTAATAGTGATTTCATTCACCACAAAGCTGAGCTTGATGTAGTTAAAGCCAAGACACTTCACCACCATCCATCAGCTTAAAACCTTGACTCTTGTCATTGTTTTACTTCATTACTGGCATTTGCTCAGTGTTAGTAAGTGATAACTGTGCAGTACTCACCTCTTTTAGTTTTATAGGAAAGAATTAGCTTCAATTTCACAAGATCAGATTAGTTTTACCAGTTTTCATTTTCACAAGACATTAGTGAACCCATTTGGGCATCAAGAGCAGATGAATAGTATTGGATAGTTATAGGGCAGCTCTATTGTGAGTGTTGCAAGGATAGGTTTTGAACAGATTTAGTATTGACAGATTGACAGATATAGGGCAGCTCTAGTGTGAGCTTCGCAGGAAATAGTATTGACCAGTTATAGGAATTGCTTTGACAAGAGATAGGACCAGACAAAGGAAACAAAGTATAGTTTTGACAAAGATTGACAGTTTATAGGAATTAGGACGAAAAGAATCATCACAGATAAAGCTGAGACATAACCAGGTAAAGCCGAGGAATCCAGAAATAAAAATGAGACCCACTATTGCACTGCCATAGCCACAGAAACATCAACACAGACCCATACCAAGATGATTAGGAGTTCATTTAATACTGACATAATACCGACAGCCATTTTACACATCCCAGTTTCCTTCCCATCCAGTTTCCCAGTTTTACAACACACACCAGACCAGATAACAGAGACCAAAGGCGACTCAGAGCATTGGAATCTGTAGTAACTTCTCACGAGACTAGAGAGAAGTCCCCAACCAAAGATGACAAGCCAGTCAATGTAGGACAGCCTGATTTGTCCAGTCCTGAGTATGCATAGTGTTTTGCCAGTGGAATTGACACAAGTATGGAGGTACTCAGAAAGCTCACACACAAACAAACAACACACCCAAGAAGTGACTTACAAACAAAACTAGTTGTTCTGTAATACTGACACAAAGCTGAGATACCACTATTTCCATTTTGGTTCTTCGCATGGTGATATTCCAGAAGTATCTGACAACTATTCACCAGTTTATGTTCAGAGATCACTAAACCATCTGACCACCTCATCAACATCCCAACATTGCATTCACCACTACATCCAGTAGCTGATATTGGACCTCCTCCACCTCATGAACCAGAGCTTGGGCTTCATGAAAGAGTGGCATTACCCCAGCCATTTCATAAATTCATTGTAGAGCCTGGTCCACTGCATCATGGATCTCCTTGACTTGAGCAAAGGCATCTTCAAGAGTGGCCATGTTCTCCTCTTTGGCCTTGAGGTACCAGGAGCACAGACATCCAATGAATTTTTCAGTGTTGGTACCAGTCAACTCCAAGAGCTGGAGATGACACTGTTCGATTCAATGTAGGAAATGAAGACAGTGTTTACCTCTCTTGGTCCTATCAGACCTAGGTGTCACATACATGACGCTGACCATGTGACACCAGAAACGAATCACCGACTCTCGCAGGTCAGCAGAACCTGACCACCAACATACTCGTGGAGACAACTTACCACCGACGACACTCCAAGACGGATACCGCTCTATCACCACACTCGACACCATCCGCAGCCCGCCATGGAACCCGTATCCAACCAACTGACATATTGCATATTCACGATGGAGTTTAATGGACACCGAGAAGATACCACCACCATATATAAGCTGCATGTACCACTAAGTAGTTCCCTAGTTTGAATATCAACTTGGTTTTGCCCTCTTCATAGTCAAGACCCATACTCCACTTCGGTCCTCGACGATCCATCTGGACCCTCCTCTACTTCTCCCTCATCCTCCCATCCTCACTTGCCCTCAAGACTTGTCGGCCCCACATGGGTGCCAACGAACAGTATAACCAGCTAAGTAACCCCTCCATACTTGGCCATCAGGCACCAACTCAAGGGTGACGTTGTCCATAGCTTCGTCAATGCCTGTCCCCCCACACCGGCTCCATAAGTTCTGCCGGACCACTCTGCTCGGGCACGTAGCCTAACACTAGGTTAGTGTAGCAAGGTGGCAGTAGGCATATGATGTATCTGCATGACTGAAACATTGGTTGAGATGATACTGGTCAGTGCTTGGAGTCCTGTTGTTGTGGCCATTGTCTCTGTGGCTTGGTGTTGGAAGGCTTCTGTTGGTGGTAACAGTCATGCATATCAGCTAGTATGTTTAAATGGTTTCTGTGTATAGTATAAGAGGATGTAAACTGACGATATGAAGAGGGCAACACACCTTTGATAATATAGAGCCTGGGTTTTGGCCCTTGCATCTCTTTGTTCCTCCTCATTGTCATATTTTCAAGGCCTGCCATGATGTCAAGGTTGCTGTACATCTCCACTCATTGATGATGTTGAGGAGAGGTCTGACACAGGTGGGTTAAAGAGAGATAGAGGCCAGTTATGTCAATCTGCAAAGGGAAACTGTTCATACTTTGGTTTTCATCAGATATTTATTAGACATTAATTCATATTTTAAAAGATTACCTGTGAGTTTGAGGTGTGTCATACCTACATAGTGTGAGAACCATGTCCAAGACATCCAATGAGTATGGAGAATGCTCAGAGCTGATTATTGTCATCACTGTCGATGACCTCAGCTGGCTTTCCGAATGCTTAATCAGCATGCTGAGCACTGAATCAGCATGCCAGATGCTGGTGCACAGACCTCAAGTCCTCTTGTGTAGCGCATCCATCGTCTATGGCCACCTCCTCGCTCTCAATGATTATTGACTAGTGCCTCAAAGATGCCCACCAACCCCAATGACTGTGCCATATCTGTTTCAGAGGTGGTGCTCACTTATACCTCATCTCAGTTGCATTTGAAACTGCCTGTCTCTCAGGCTATTGCTTCTCACACAACCTCCTCTGCCAACCATCAAAGAAGGGGATGTCCTTTGTGTACCAGGAGCTGGAGGAGTGAATGCCAAGTTTGGGGATCCTTGGAGTGTAGGAAGGTGAGTAATAACAATTACATTCCTTTAGCCTGAGCAGTCATGATACACCAACACCCACAAGTATCCCTGCTCAACTATCAGTAACTGCTGTTCTCTTAGTGTCGTAGACAGTATTCAGACAAGGCAATGCAAACTGTTGCATCGCACAACATATCCAGCCTCCACAGAACTCACTCTTACCTCTCCCTCACAGACCTACCCAACCAGCCCCAGCAGTCAATATACCTACAGACCCAGCTGTCAATATACCTTCAACCCCAGCCATCAATATACCTTCAGCCCCAGCTGTTGATATATATTATGCTGCCCATGTGGGGCCACTGTCAGAGACACAAAGTCAGTGTCACCTTGCCACCAGCAGATAGTGGCACATCACCTCGCCACCAGCAGATAGTGGTGACTTTTGGGCATGTCTTGAGGTGTCGATGGTCTTGCAATGGCCCAGAGTTTAGCACCCATTATGGGCATACAATTACCAGCAGAGATGAACACAACCCGCATCGCCAACCCCAGTTGTGTCATCAAGTCTGGCAGATTTCTCAAGATTGAAGGGTGCAAGTCTGGCCACCATGATTTTGCCATTGAAATAGTCTCTGGATTGGTGCGTTATCAACTGTTCTTATAGCCTGCAAAAAAATTGAACCTGGTTCTGCTTTGAAGACAAACTCAAAAGGAGTGTTGTATAGGCCATCATCATATTTTGAACAAGGTGAATGTGTCCATTTACACAAAGAAATCTGATCAAGACCAGACCTCCATCAAGTTCAAGATATGAGGAGATTCACTCCCATCATTGATCTTGTCAAACGGACAAGGTAGGCCATAGCAGTCTGTGCTTAGTGGCCTCACAGCCACTGGTAAGCCAATGTGTGACCTTGTTGCAATCCAATCATTGGGTTGGTTGTTGGCAGCTCTGTCAACTATGTGCTCAAGGCAAGTGAGTCCCAGGTCTGATATTTCTCAAGTTCTAACTGAGCACTTGCCAACACAGATATTTCGCAAATTGTCAACCTCTATCTGGACAAGAGCCCTGCTGGAGAGAGAGCCATGCTCATTGACATATACAAATGGAATGATGTATAGAGCTCAGAATTTCTCAAGGCTACATTTGTGAGGCCATGCATCTGAACTCACAATTTGGCAAACTCTTCCTTTATGTTGTGAAGGATGATGTTGTTCGCCAAAGACACAGTCTCCCACCTGTCAATGTACACCTAGGCAATGTCATCTGTGCAAGCCTAGAGAATGTGCATTGCAAGGTATACTGAGTTTTCTTGGCCTTCAAACTTGGTGCTGATTGCATCTGTCCCAGCTCAATGACCTTTCAGATCTCTTGCAAGTTGCATACCTCTGTTCAAAACCAATTAGCAGGACTCAAAATACATCGGAAATCTACACAATCTGGTACACTTTGCACACCTGGCTCAATGGTATATTTGATTGTTTTTCTTCTTCATTCTCTTTAGCTGATGGCTTTCTGCTAGCTCAATTGTTCTATTGGTTTGGCCAGACAGGAAGTCCAGGAAATAGTGGTTATTACTGGAGACATTTGCCAATGGTGTGGATCGGGGATAGAGGGCTTTGTGAAGTACTTATTCCTTCTAGTATTTCTAGCACCAGTGTCAAACAATACTGGTTTTTCACACACAAATACTTTCTTAGGCTGCAGCTTATTGGTAGGATATTGCACTGAGGATTTCAAGACTTGGTCAGGTAGGTCTATTCAGGGTCTAATGAAGGACCCCTTGAAGATGGGTGAACATGGCATCTCCAGGAACAGTTACAGCCTCAAAAAACTTTTCCAAGACCTCCTATGCTCCATGGCCTTCCAAGACATAATGAACACATCTTCGTACTCCATATTGGATCCAAATGATAGCCTTGAGACTTCCTTTACAAAATACTCCATGGATTCTCGAGACCTCTTGTCCTCCCATGGCAATTTTTTGAGCATCACTGAAGACTTCTTTACTGCTGACAATCTACCTGACCTCTCAGATGATTTTTGCTGGGCTCACAATATGTCTTCAGTGTTCCCTCTGAGTAATGCTTGTGATGGTGTTGACCACAATGCAGGATGGACCAATATGAACTATGACATCAACACTTCTACTGTACAAGGTGTCATGATCCCCAATATTCACTAGTCCTTCACTGACCATGATGTGTATCTCTTGCCAGACCATGACATGCATCTCCCTCAAGACCACAATGGACATCTCTTTCAAAACTGTGATGTGCATTTCTTTGAAGACCACAACGAGCTTGCCTTTGCACACCACAACATGGTGGACATCTATGACTTGGAGGATGCCAACAGTCTTGACAGCAATATTGATGATATCAACAGTGATGTTGACGATGTTACTGGTGATGTCGACAATGTTAATGGTGATGTCCATAATCAAACTGTTGCCATGGATGTACCCCACTTGGATCGCCACATGCTCTCAACAGATGATGAGACCACAACTTGGGCAGAATGAAATATCAATCTCCCAGTCATACCTTCCCAGACACATAGGGGGAACACAAACAACAAGACCTGGAAAATGGTTGCAGAACAGACTCAAGCGAAGCATGTAGCCTTCACAGCAGCCATAGAGGATGTGAAACATGACATCAATGCCATTTTTCAAGGTGTAGCCAACGCACATGGTAAGACAATTGATGCAATTAGTCAGCTAGCATTCAGCCAAACTAGGTATCACTACTGACATGCCATTTCTCTGCATGGTGCAAAAGTCAGCTGGAAAATGAAGCAGGAGAAGGACAGTGAGTTCTGTCATCCTCTATTTTGTGATGAGCACTGATATCTCTGTTCTATAGAAGCTTTAGCTGCAAGGGAGAAGCCTAAAACCCTTGCTGAGATTCATTCCCTGGTACAAAATGATGCTGAAATGCAGAATTGGCCAAAGGAGACCCAGGAGAAGATGATACAGAGGGTCCAGGAAATCCAAGCAGTCAAGGCTCAGAGGGCACATGCTTCCAACCATGCTGCAGCATTGGATTATAGAAAGACAGTATACTGTGTTGAGTAAGAGGTATGTCCAAAGATTTGAATCACATTAACATTCCTCTGACATCATTTTCTTCAGCTGTCCAATCTCACATTGAGGACTGGTGCCATGGCCATCACCCTTTTCTCATGAGGACATATAGATGATACATATCGTCCCAATATTTCTGCAACTCCTGGGCAGAGCGCTTCTTAGAGCAGCAACAAATACAACCTGTGGATTTGTTGTGCAAATTTGAACAGTGGGCCTGTACTCATCCACTCAGTTTGTTTTCTAATATCCTGTTTGCACCTTTCATTGACCATTCCATCAGATCAACAAGAACATGAAATGATACCAATTTTATGCAAGGAAATTACTAGTAAAATTCTTGCTGACCTATGTAAGATAACACTATACTTCTATACTATTTCCTTCCTTACACAGCTATAGGTAAACTTACAAGCAAACCCACTGCATCAATGTCATATGCTCGTTATCAAGTTGACATTGTTGAACAGTATAGTGTTGCACTGATTGGTTGGCCAGAATGGCTTCTTCCCCTCAAGTCACCTTTGGAAATTCACACAATCAGAGATTTGAGGCTTTTACATAATGCAATCATGGAAGGGTCCTGCTGATGGGTTCAATTGAATCGGTCAGCTGCCATTGAGCATGTCAATGAACACCAGCACTGTACTGAAGGCAACAACACCCAGACAAAGAAGAGGAAGGCTCAGGCTGACAAGGGCATGAAACATGGACCAAACAAGTGAAGTAAGACTGCCAATTAATAATACCACTATTCAATAGATATCTTCATATCTCTACAATAGACTGTTTTGTTGTTGGACTGTTGGTATGATTGCCATATACAAATTTTGCAAATTTTCTCCTTTTTATAGAATTTTTTTGATATTTTTTCGTCCAGAAATAAGGCCAACAGTGCTACCATCATGTGCAACAGTGATGGTAAGGATGGGATTGTCAGCCAACGATGATCAGAGGTATGGGAACTTCCATTTTTGCTCTGCAACTGCTGGAATTGCTGCCATGTGAGGACTTTGATGAGCCACATAGTGCTGACACTGCCACTGACACTGCCACATTGATCGGCATGATGTGTATAGTGTTTGTGTGGGGGTATACGGCAATTAAATGCTGGGAAAAGTCATTGTAGCAGTGATAGAATAATTATCCATTTTTTTCAAATTTTTTCATTAAGAAATAAGTGTTATAGCTTCATCATTGTGGTCAACAGCAACAAGAAGGGCAGAAATGTCAGCTCGATGATAAGCAGAGGGGTGGGAACTTTGGGTGATTGATGGGCCATGTGGCAATCATGGGATGATGATATTGCCATGCTGAGCAGTCTGTTATGTAAGGCTGCCAGTTATCTTTTCAAAGTTATTCCATAATTATTGGAGTACTGCGATTTGAGGTATACTTTCAACTTATAATTGCTGTTATCTCATGGTAATACAATAAACTGTCACATGCATGATGCTGACCACATGACACCAGAAATGAATCACCGGCTCTCACAGGTTGGCAGAGCCTGACCACCAACATACTTCATGGAGACAACTTACCACTGATGACACTCCAAGATGGATACCACTCTATCAACACACTCGACACCATCCACAGCCTGCCACGGAACCCGTATCCAACTGACTGACATATTGCATATTCACAATGGAGTTTAATGGACACTGAGATGATACCACCACCATATATAAACTGCATGTACCACTAAGTAGTTCCCTAGTTCGAATATCAACTTGGTTTTGCCCTCTTTGTAGTCAAGACCCATACTCAACTTTGGTCCTTGATGTTCCATCCAGACCCTCCTCTACTTCTCCCTCATCCTCCCATCCTCACTCGCCCTCAAGACTTGTCGGCCCTGCACAGTGACATGCCAAGTGGCTGTCTACCCATGAAATTGTGAACATAATAGGCAATTATGCTCCAATGCAAGGGTCCATGTGAACCAAATAAACACCTAAGGGTGCACTCTTGTTTATTAGAGTTAAGCAGTTACAGTGACCTTAAGGGTGACAGCAGGTGGACGCAGGCTCAGGTCTTAACAGACACTCAGATGGGTTTTGTTGGCCATGGAGGCAATGTACTTGACACTATCAGTGCTCTACTCAAAGAAATTGGTGTTTATGATGCAATCAGAGGGGAGATGTTGATGGCAGGCCCAACAGGCACAGGAGAACAGCAATTAATATCATAGGAGAACCCAGCCCACACTCTAGACCTATGGCACAGTGGCTGTACAGGAAGATTAAACACCACATGTGCCCATGGACTGGTGATGCACAGGGAAGCACATGGAATGATGTGCTAATGCTCCCAAAAACAATGCTCAGAATGGAAGCACATGCTGACATTCAGACCTGCTGTGCCTGTCAGAAGGTCAGAAATACTCTATGCTAAACAGGCAGTGACTCAGTCAGACTCAAATCCGATAGCTCTTACTGAAATGAGTCAGAATGATGCTGGACAGAGGCATTTCCTCATGCAGGAATAGCACTCAATGGTGCACTCCTTTACCTCAGTATGTAGACCCAGCTTGGTAATGGAGAGCACATATAAATACAGTAGCCACAAAGCCAGTTGATAGCAGGTTCCCAGCTGGCACCCACATGTGTAGTGTGTAAGCAATTGTTTTGACACTCTTAGCTCATTTGCAGGGGAGACTTCAAGTGATAGAGATTGTTTCACAGCAGTAAAAGCTTTTATGTGAAGTGTGATCAACTCTCAGTTCATCTAGGGAACGTTAGGGAGCCACAAGACTTGTGAACCTCGTGTGTGAAGGGAGCGGGTGATGTGTGGAGCTACAGTCAGCAGAGGTTCAAAGCCTTTGGGCTGATTAGCTTTTGAACTCTTTTCCCCAAGTGGCAGAGGTTCAAACCATTATTTGGCTTGTGCAGGATGGTGTTATTGTGTTTTTGGGTTTCTCTGACTCAGCACAGGTTCAAACCCTGTGGAGTTACGATCGGTTAGGAAGCTAGGATGCATTGGTTCAAAGCCGAGACATAAACAAATAAAGCCTTGTGAGACCAGAAATAAAGGAGCACCTCTCTTGCACTGCCATAGCCACATTGTGTTCGACACAGTTTTACCGAGACGATTAGGAGAATTGTAATACCGACTAATACCAACATCTGGGATGGTCCAGTTCCTTTCCCATCCATTCCCAGTTTTTGACACACACCAGACCTGGATAACAGAGACCAAACCGACCTCTTGTAATCTGTAGTAACTTCTCACGAGACTATTGGAAGTCCCCCCACCTGTTTAAAGTGTAGCCAGTCAACGTAGGACCCTGATTCGTCCAATACCAAATACATATAGTGTTTTGCCGGTGGAATCGCAGTACGGAGGTACTCAGAAAGCTCGTGCACAAACAAACAACACAGTGTGAGGAGTGACATACGAACAAAACTGTTGTTCTGAATACTGACACAAGGCTCTGACACGCACTATTGAGTCCATTTTGGTTGCTGCAGCGACTTGCGATCTTCCAGAGGTATCCGACAAACCATATAACCAGCTAAGGAACCCCTCCATACTTGGCCACCTCATCACCGACTCAGGGGTGATGTTGTCCATAGCTTTGTCAATGCCCGTCCCCCACACCGGCTCCGTAAGTTCCGCTGGACCACTCCGCTCGGGCACATAGCCTAACATAAACAGCTATTATATCTAGACTCTATCAGGCATAACAGATGGAACAGCCATAGCAGATTTATTCTATTGTCAGCCATTGTTGAGTGAATACTTATTCATCTGCATTCAGGGCCACCAAAATGATTCAAGCTGGGTTTGAATTTCATTTCCTATATATCATAATTCTATCTCTCATTCATATCAGATATGCCATAGGCCTGTTTTTCTTTGGACTTTATTATGAGATCTTCTCTGACACTGCTGGCTAACCTTCATCCTCATCTTCTATTCCTTCTGCCTTGCTCTCATACCTAACTTCAACATGTTCCTTCATCACTGGTGTAATCAATATTATATCTCAGGTCCTTATACCCCTCACAGCAGAATGTCTGACATCACATGCACCCACCCAGAGCATCCAACTTGACTGAGAGATATAGGCCACAATTGTGTCACATCAGAAAATAAGTAGCCAGCAGAGAATGAAGTATTCCAGCAAAATTCTCCAGTTCCACATGATAGCCATGCCACAATTCCAAGTTTTTGACTGATGGTAAAATATTCTTGAGGATGGTGTGGATGAAGAGGAGTCTGTTAGGATCATGCCAATAGAAGATAAGATGGAATGCATGTAGCAGAGTCTGCAAAGTACATGTGCCCTTGGCAAAGCTATTAGCAATGTCACCCTTGGGTCAAGGGCTTAGATTGGATTGCAGATGGAGTCCATGGAGTTGATATGACTAGGATCAAGGATTAATTCCACAGAGTCAGAGTCCATGGAATATAGTGGAAGTTAGAGAATGAGGCTTGAAGGCCAAGAGAGAGTATTGGGCTGAACCAAGATGATATTCAAACTGAGGTATGTACAACTAGAGCTACAGTTTATATACTAGAGTGGAGTCCATGGAATCAGGGTCTAGGTAATGGGATCTGGAATAGCCTGTATCTAGAGGAGTTGAGGAAACCCATAGACTCTGATGTAACACTTATTCACTACCATAATGGAGTCTAGATATGATAAATGAATTACATGAAATTAGTAGTTGAAATATGAAAGGAATTTGATAAGGAAGAATGGAAAGCAGAGTCCATGGAGTCTGGTTGGAGTTGGTCTTGAAGTTAATATCCACAGAGTCCATGGAGTCCATGGCATGATTGTTACAGGGCCCTATATCATGGGATGTGACTGATCTGTGATGTCACCTTGGCCAGCTGGCTTTTTAGATATGCATGATACTTGTAACCTGAACACAAAGCCTGGTCCCCAGGGCAGGGATAACTTTCACACACAACAATACTCAAAATTTAATGCTCTGACCTATACTGCTGTCCAGCACTTGGTCAGTACTGATAACAGATATTGTATTTTGACACATCATACTTGCATATGGACCAAGTTTCTCAGTGTCAATGATGCAGCTCTACCCTGAAAGGATTCTACATTAACTGTGATACAGTAGTTGTGGGGAACATATGGATATCCTGTAATAAATACTGTATATTATATAATATAACTTTTCCAATTAAGAAATAGCTTATTAAAGCCCCCCTGATCCAGTACCACCACCATGGCCCTCAGTGGTGTGGTGGCCTGGATGGACCTGCTAGGTGGCAGGCAAGGTGTAGTGCACCTAAGACCCTAGGTGTGCTACAAGACAAGTATCCAACCCCTTGAACGGCCTCAGAGCTGACCAGATGTGACACAGAGGACTACATGACATGGAAGATTCGAAACACCTTGCCACCTAGTGAAATGGCCCAGTGCCAGAACCCTTAGTGGACTGATGCTAACATTCAATGCTCCCCCCTCCCCCCTTTTTTTCTTTTTTGACCTGACAAACCATCCAGTGGATGCGTTTCACTGCTCTGGCACTCTTCACTCCACTCACCACTCAGGAGATACATACCAGTCCTGGGAACCGGTAAGCTGTGAACCCCGATTATCCATAAACATATGCCCTGCCATACACATCCAAATATACCAACCTCTTCACCCACAATGACAATGCCTTCAAACAAAGGCTTGTCTCTCCATGCTGGAACATCAACTGCCTCTAACAACAAAGAAAGGGAAGCCTCGAGGACTGCCACATGAGCCACCCTGACCTCCCAACAAAGCACCATCCCCCTTCCATTTCCAGCAATCACCCACACAAAGGGAAAAGACAATCTAACCTCCCTTTGTTTGAGACCTGTGGCATCTCAAGCTCCATCCACCCAATGGTCAATGAATATATAGTGATGTACAACCTGACTAAACCCATCCAACATCTCCTGCAACACCAGATATGGCTGGAAGAAAGCAAGCTGCCAATGCTGAAAGAAGAAAGGGTACCCTTATCTTCTCTACCCTGACCTGCCCCATCTTCCTACATAAGTATTTCCAACTGTCCTGGATGTGCAACCACAAATGTAACCCACATCACAAACACAGACCATCCCACAACACTCCCACCACTGATACTATGTCTAACCAACTCACTACCACCGCTCAAGTCACCCACACCCAAAGCCAACTGGTGAACCTGGAATCCACTGCTAGCAGCCTCTCCTTACATTCTGCACCCAAACCCCCCATGGCCAAAGGAGAATCACCCTTTGCACTGACCAAAGCAACAGGCACCAAACCCCAGTCAGGTGTGACCATGGACCAGGACCTCAAGTTGCCCAGAACTATATCCACCACCCTTGCCATCACTAGAGCAAAACTGAACAGGCAAGTGGGCAAGAAAACCCATGCCCCCCCACCCTCGAATACAACTGATGGAGAAGTCAAGGGAGAGATCATCTCCCCTTCTCTAGTTCATGTAACACCTGGTCCTGGAGTGCATATCATTGACCTATAACATGCTGGCCCACTAACATGCCATGTAGGAAACCTATGAGGATCCCTTCCAATCAGGCCACCATGCCACTATCCACACAGACCAGTCCCCAGCCAAGACCAGCCCTTCCAAGAGTGGAACTGCCAACACTACTGAGTTTTTGAGCCTCAAAAAGAGGAAGTCTGAGACAGAGCATGGCATGCCAACTGAGTCCCCCTCCCCTCCCAAAGGCACCAGGCTGCCTGCTGCCCCTGCACACTCACCCAAATGTGCTAAAACAGAGGCTGCCCCTGCCCTGCCCATTCAAACACATGAACCTGACAACATCACAGAAAATGAGTTGGAGTCCAGACAGGTATGAGTCTAGATGATGGGTTTGTTCCCAGAAAACTGACAAATGCACTAGTCCACACCAGCCCCCTCATCTGAGATTGAGGGATCTGACACTGAAACAGAGGGAGAGGGAGAGAGCTATGGTAAAGGCATGGACAACATGGACCAGACATTGCCCCTCCTGGTTAAAGCCCCAAAAAGCCAAGCCACCTCCCTCTCCCCTGCAGCCACACCCTTGTCTGACCCCTTCATGAACCATCTCCCTGCTCCCAACTCTCCACTCAGAGAGCCGGCGGCACGCGCCCTATCCACGGCTGTCGGATGAAGCATGTCCAGGCCCCAATATGTTCACCCCCTATACCCAGAACAGATATGCACCCCTTGCGACTCCCACCTCCAACCATGCACAGGGAGCAGGTGGAGCCTCATCCAATGTACATGCTCCTTCAATAAGCAGAATCACCTCATTTGCCCAGATGGTTGCACCACTAGCAACACACCCAAATAATGCACACCACAGCAATGAACCAGTGTCCATCTACTCTGAATTCCTCAGGCTTTTCTCTCCCCACTGCATTTCTGCAGCTCATGTACTATAGAACTTTGACTGGACTCACATCAATCAACTCTTCAGGACCCAACAAGCAGGAGACATCCTGGTCATCATCTGGGGGGCAGAATACTCTAAGCTCAAAGCAAGCCATGAGTCTCGCATCTTGGAGACAATACACCTCCTCTTTGCTGATGACAACCAACTGTGAGTCACCATCTCCACACCTCTCCCACTGCCATGCTACTTCACAAAGAACCCGGCCAGGCTGGGCAAGCAACCTATAGTCGATGACCAGTCCAGCATGCCCTTCACCTTTTTCATTAGAGGCCTAACCCTACAGCAGAAAGCTAAAGCCCTCAAAGATGTGGTCATCCCCATAAACTACAAGACATATCTGATACTGGACCCCTTCAATTTTGTATCTGACTTTGCCTTCATGGTGGATGGTCTGAGTGCCCCCCCTCCCTCACAAGATGGCCAACTGATGGTTGAGGACCTAATCCGTTCCAAGCTCTGGTCAGCCAACAAAGTCCATACTTTCATATGACACCACAGAGATGCTATTCCAGATGACTACCATGATGACCATGTCGCATCTGTAACGATCATGCCATGGACTCTGTGGCCATTGACTTCAAGACCAATCGCATACCCCAACCAAACTCCATGGACTCTGCTCTCCATTCTTCCTTATCAAATTCCTTTCGTATTTCAACTAATAATTTCACATAATTCATTTATCATATCTAGACCCCACTACGGTAGCGAATAGGTGTTATATCAGAGTCCATGGGTTTCCTCAACTCCTCTAGATACAGACTATTCTAGACCCATTACCTAGACCCCGACTCCATGGACTCCACTCTAGTATATAAACCATAGCTCTAGTAGTACATACCTCAGTTTGAATATCATCTTGGTTCAGCCCAATACTCTCTCTCTCAGGCCTTCATGCCTCATCCTCTAACTTCTACCATATTCCATGGACTCTGACTCTGTGGAACTAACCCTTACTCCAGTAGTATCAACTCCATGGACTCCATCCACAATCCACTCTAGCCCTCAACCCAAGGGTGACGTTGCTAATAGCTTCGCCAAGGGCACACACACTCTGCAGACTCTGCTACATGCATTCCATCTTATCTTCTATTGGCACGATCCTAACAGTATATTCGAACTCAACCCCTTGAGTCAAATTTAGTAGACATGTCAACTACAATCCTTGAACAAGCTGAAACCTCCACTTTGGACAAAACCCGTCCATGCTACTCCATGACCGATATCCCGGCATCTGCCTCCAAACCAGACGAAGATTTGTTTGGTGCGGACTCTGCCCCTTGACAATGTTCCTGTAGGGAAACCTACACCCACAGTGGCTTTACAGCCCATCAATCCGAATTCAACCCGGAATCCCCCAACCCCTTTTCCAATTCCACTACCCCTGCCAATGGCTGTGGTCACATCTGACATCATCACCTAACTGTCGAGGAGGCAGATTTTGCCTCCACCCTCAAAGGTCAGGATGATGATGACAGTGACAATAGTGATGATGAGCCAGACACTCCCAGCAACTGCAATCCACTTCCATGGGGCCGAGATTGCCAACCTGAAGGTGGCCCACCAAATCCAGGTGGCCCTGGAGGACCAGGTGGCCCTGGTGGACCAGGTGGACCAGGTGGCAATCCTCCCAATCCTCCTAACCCTCCTAATCCTCCCAACAATCCCAACAATGAGGCCCAGCTGCTTGCTGACTTCATGAATTTAATCTGTGGGTTAACCAATCAGTTCAATAATCCCCCACAACATCCAGTCCATACAAAGGTTAAGGAACCTGACACCTTTGATGGCGCAGACCCACAGAAACTAAAGGCCTTCATTGTCTCCCTCCAGTTGAACTTTAATGACTGACCAGAAGCTTTCCAGGTGGATGCTGCTAAAGTCAACTATGCCATTTCCTACCTGTCCAGAGTCACCCTTGACTGGTTTGAACCAGACATCCTCCAACCCAACCACCTCAATCCCCCAGCCTGGACCCATTCCTATGCTGCATTCCTTGCAGAACTCCGGAATAATTTTGGCCCATTTGATGCTGTTGGAGATGCTGAAGATGAACTGGAAAATCTTCGCATGTGAGACAGCGACTGGATTATGAAGTATATAGTCTGTTTTAACCAGCATGCCACCATCATTGGATATGGTGACAATTCCCTCCATCATGCCTTTTACTGCAGACTTTGTCCACAAATCAAGGATGACATGGCTCATCACAGTAAGCCTAACAATCTACAGGATATGTGTAATCTGGCCCAGGAGCTGGATGCCCACTACTGGACCCAGAAAGCTGAGATTTCCCGGGAAAACCATGATAGGCCCTCTAATCCCTCCTCTTCTTCCTCCTCTAAATCCAAGAATTCCCAATCTGGCAACTCCTCCACAGCCCTGAAGCCATCCAACTCGGGATCTTCATCCTCCTCCAATTCCTCAGGCACCTCCAAGAAGCCCTATGCTGACAAGCTAGGCAAGGATGGCAAGCTCACACCTGAGGAAAAGGAATGTTGCCACAAGAATGATCTCTGTATGTTCTGTGGTAACAAGCACAAGACCAAGGACTGCAACAAGTGAAAAGCTGCAGCTGCAGCCTGTGGCCATGCAGCTGAAGTTGCTGAAACCACTGCCTCTATTGAACTGGCTCCTGTTGAGTCAGAAAAATAGAGAGCAACCCTGTTTCCTCCATGCAAGGGCAGGGTTGCATTGACTGTCATTGCACCATGGAGATCATCACCCTCAATGCTGCCACTCTTTCCAACCATTCCTTCACTGTATCCCTATCCTCCAAAGTCAATTCCAGATCAGAATCTGATGGATCTTCCATCTCCACTATCTTATGTTTTCTTGCTCTTATTGACTCAGGTTCAAGCCACTGCTTCATTGACTCCAAATACGTTGAGGACCATAATCTCTCCACCACTTCCATTCCTCCTGTACAACTTTGGCTCCTTGATGGCTCCTCTGGATCTCACATCTCCCAATCCATTACTCTCCCTGTCTGGTTTCTGACAGGAGATGTCTTACCCATTGACTTCTATGTCACTTGTCTAGATTCATCCTGTAACCTTGTCCTGGGATACAACTGGCTCTCCCACTTCAATCCATTGATTGACTGGGCAGAGAACAGTATCACTTTCTGCCCAAAGCTATTTGGTGTTTCTCATTCCCCCAGTGCTCCCGTGGCTGATGACACAGCAGTGCCAGCCTGCCTGGACTCTTTTGGTCCACTCCCATCCAGTTCCACTCTGAGATCCCAATGGACTCCGCTGTCTTTCAAACCCATTTATTCCTATCCCTCCATTTCATTATTCTCTGCTTCAGTCTCACCCAAGATATCTATTATTTCTGTGGCTGCTTTTGTCCAAGCTTGTGCAGAAGAAGGTGCACAACAGTACACCCTTCAACCCTCTCTGCCAAGTATTAGTGGCCAGGCCATCTCCACTGGCCCCATGGATTTATCTGATGTCCCACCAGAGTATCATGAGTTTGCCAATGTATTCAGTGATTCCCTATCCAAGAAACTTCCTGAACATCACCCATTTGACCTCAAAATCAATATTGAGAAAGGCACTTCACCCCCACTTGGACCTATCTATTCCCTCTCAGAATCTGAACTCAAAGCTCTATGTGAATTTATTGACAATAATATCCATAATGGCTTCATCACTCCCTCACGTTCCCCCCATGGAGCTCCAGTACTCTTTGTCAAGAAGAAATCTGGTGAACTTAGGCTCTGTGTAGATTTCCATGGCTTGAACAAAATAACCAAAAAAGACCATTACCCACTTTCTTTAATCTCTGATCTTCTTGACTCCATGCACTCTGCATGCCTGTACACTAAACTTGACCTCTGCCATGCCTACCACCTAGTCTGCATAGCTGAAGGAGATGAATGGAAAACTGCATTCCAGACATGTTATGGATCCTTTGAATGGCATGTTATGCCATTCGGACTCACCAATGCCCCAGCAGCCTTCCAATGCTTTGTCAATGAAATCTTCTCCGACATGCTGGATGTATCCATTGTTGTCTACCTTGATGACATCCTCATTTACTCCAATAACCCCATGGAACACTGTGAACACATACATGAAGTCCTATGCAGATTATGAGCTAATTCGCTCTATTGCAAAGGATCCAAATGCAAGTTTCACCAGGATTCTGTGGAATATTTAGGCTACATCCTCTCTCCTGAAGGCTTATGCATGGCTGAAGACAAAGTTAAAGCCATCATTGACTGGCTGGTACCACGGCTAAGGTTAAAGATATCCAATCATTTCTTGGTTTTGCTAATTTTTACCATTGTTTTATCCATGAATATAGGGAAATTGTCTTGCCCTTAACTTGTCTCACCTGTAAGGGTATTCCATGGAAATTCAATGATAACTGCCTGGCTGCATTTAATGAGCTCAAGCAGGCATTCACTCATGCTCCCATCCTTACCCACTGGATTCCTGACCACCAACTGGTTGTGGAAACCAACGCATCTGACTATGCTATTGCTGCCATCCTCTCCATCTACCTCAAGGATGGTGATATCCACCCTATTTCCTTCCTGTCCCAAAGTCTCCACAGAGCTGAACTCAATTACGATACCCATGATAAAGAGCTTCTAGCCATTTTTGAAGCCTTTAAATACTGGCATCATTACCTTGAAGGTTCTGTGGACTCCATTGATGTTGTCACTGACCACAAGAACCTCGAGTACTTCTCCACTACCAAGATTCTTACTCAACAACAAGTATGATGGTCCAAATTCCTTTCCCAGTTCAACCTGGTAATCCAGTTCTGACCAGGGAAACTAGGTGGAAAACCAGATGCACTCACTAGACAATAGGATGTCTACCCTAAAGAGGGGGATAGCCAATATGCCCAAGTCAACCCTCATAATTTCCATCCTGTGTTCACTCAAGAACAGCTCTCTGCCTCCCTCCATGCTACCTTCCTGGAAGGTCCAGTACTCCATGCTAGTGCTATCATGGATATTGATACCCTACACTCTGATATCAAGCAAGCACAACCCATGGATTCTGTGACCTTGAAAGGTTTCTGCCTCACCTCTTCATCCAATCCCTCTTAGTGGTCCATGGATGAGTCAGGCATTCTATGCCTTGACAATTGCATATATGTCCCAGACTCTGCTGATCTCCATCTGTGTGTCCTCCAGAACCATCACAATCATATCCTGGCAGGTCATTTCAGCCAAAACTGTACCCTCAAGCTGGTCTGCCAGAATTATATCTGGCCACAGATGCATGAATTTGTTCACCACTATGTTAAATCCTGCACAACATGTGGTCGCAATAAAACACCTAGACACTATCCATTTGGTTTGCTCAAACCCTTGCCTGTACCATCTCGACCATGGGACTCTGTCTCCATGGACTTCATTGAACAGCTCCCAGAATCTAATGGATTCACTGCCATCCTAGTAGTCGTTGACCACACAAGTAAGCAAGCCATATTCATTCCTACCCATGATACCATTAACTCCTTGGAACTTGCCCAACTCTTTGTAACCCATGTCTTCTCCAAGCATGGTGTCCCCAACCACATCACCTCTGACCATGGATCTGAATTTGTCTCCCAATTCATGTGTGCCCTGGCTAAAGCCCTTGATATGGAGCTTCACTTTACCTCCAGATACCACCTGGAAGCTGATGGACAGACTGAACATGCAAACCAAACTCTGGAGCAGTACATCCATATCTACTGCTCTTATTAGCAAGACAACTGGGACACCCTCCTACCCATTGCCCAGTTTGCATACAATAATGCTCTGAATGCTTCCACCAGAATCTCTCCATTCTTCGCTAACAAGGGATAGCATGCAAATATCACAGTACACCCTGAACATGACATTGCTTCTGCTCAGGCCTGTGAATTCATTGTCAGCCTTGATGACCTTCACCAATTCCTCTGAGACAAAATTGCCCAAGCCCAGTCTCACTACAAACTCCAGGCTGATAGATGATGATCCCCAGCTCTAGACTTCAAAGTAGGTGATAAAGTCTACCTGAGTGCTAAACACATTAGGACCACTCGCTCTACTGCAAAATTCTCTGAGAAATTCCTTGGACCATTTGATATCATTGCCCAGCCTGGATCCCACTCCTTCACTCTCAAACTTCCCATGGACCTCCAATCCATTCATCCAGTATTCCATGTCTCTCAACTTAAACCTGTTGAAACCAATACAATTCCCAATCATGACCAACCTCCTCCTCCTTCAGTTGAAGTTGACAGTGAAGAGCAATACGAGATTGCCCAAATCCTCGATTCCAAGCTTGACCTGTCAGTTCTGCTGCCCACTCCTGTATCATGTCCAATGGTTAGGTTATGAAGATACAGATGAAGAATTTGCTTGGATCCCTGCTACTGAATTTTCCATAGACGAGTATATTGAAGACTTTCACCATCATTACCCAGACAAACCAGGCCCACTATCCAAGGTCACCATCCATAAAGCCACTCTCCAACATTCTCATCCTTGACTGTCCATTTCTCTGTGGACTCTGTTTCTACATTTCAAATTCAATTCTCAGAAACTATTGCAAATTCCTTTCCTAACCCAGAACAGCCCCTTTATTTCACTTCTCTATTCACAGAGACTCCATGGATTCTGCTCTGGCAATTTCAAATTAAATCCTGGAATTGTATTGCAAATTCAATTCCTAATTCAGAATGGACTCTGTCAGACTCTCTTGTCCACTTCACCACCCTTACTCACACATTCCCAAGAAAATCCAAATAATATTGCCCTTCTGGGTGCCACACAAATAAACACTACAAGTCCAAAATATTACAAGACTAGGAGCTGGGACCCATGGTTTCCACCATCTCCACATCATCTTGTCCCTCACCCTCCTCTTCCTCTTCCTCCTCTCCATTGTCCCCCTCATTGCTCTCCTCCCTGGACTCCACAGATACCATGACTAGATCATCCAACACCTTGACACCAATCCAGTCCCCTCCTAGCTTCATCTCCTCCCTCATCTCTCCATCAGCCACTCCTTCATCCTCAGAGTCCATGATGAAATAATCATCTGACCCTCTCAACAAGGCCTTCCAGAAGGCCCACTCACTCCAGTGGCCTCTGACAGCATAAAACTCTGCCCTTGCCTTCTCAAAGGCCCTTGCCACTTGCTTCGCCTTTTCAAGTCCACCTTCACCAAAGATCCCAGACCAAAGGCTCATGTTGGCCAACTTGAAAGGATCACCACCAGAGAAAGTTTCATCATCCACTACATGCTTCCTCCACACTTGTGCTACATCCTTATCAAGATGCATCCTCATTGCCTGGTGGAGAGCCTCAGGCACTGCAGCCCCCAAATCCTTTAACTCTGTTAGTGATGTGGCCCACTCTTTCCAGTGAAGCTCCAAGACATAATCTGGCAGGTATTTGATGTCATCGCCAGAATGGTAGTCATTGACCAAGTCATTGATGTGGGCCCAGATGGCATCAACCTTTTGCTCTACTCAATCCAGCTGGGCCTCCATCCCATCCAATCTTGCTTGAAGCAACTCCAGCAACTTGACAATTCACCTGGAGTCTGTTGACATGCTAAGTGGCTGTCTATCCATGAAATTGCAAACATCAGCTGGCAGCTAACATGATGCAAGGGTTCTTGTCAGCCAAATAAACACCCTAAGGGTGACTCTTTGTATACAACATCTGAGCAGTTACATTGCTAAGGGTGACAGCAGGTGGAGCACTTACCTCAGGTCTTAACAAGACACCAGATGGGTCTTGCCTTCCATGGAGTTGATGTACTTCTCCTAGCAGGCTCTACTCAAATCCTGTTTATGATGCAATCAGAGGGGAGATGTTGACTTTCAGGAATCAACTTTTTCCACAGGAGAGCACAATGATATTATAGGAGAATGGCCTGCACTCTAGACCTATGGTACAGATGCTGTACAGGAAAATTGCCTTTCCCACTCCTTGTGCCCTCAGACTGGTGTATGACAGGGAAGCACATGGAAGGTGCACTCTCCCAAAAACAAGGCTCAGAAAAGGCATGTGCTACTTGGGAATATAAGGAGTACTCTCTGCTGTCCAGGCAGTGAGTCAATTGGACTCAAATCTGATGGCTGAAAGGGACTGAGTCAGAATGACACTAGAGGGAGGAGTTTTGGACCCACAGGGAGAGTGCTCTATGGTGCATGGACCATTGCCAAATGTGTAGATTCAATTTGTAATGGAGAGCGCATATAAATATAGTAGATACAGAGTAGAATAAAAGCTTCGGACCCCCTCTGTGCAGTGTGTAAGCAAAAGTTGACACTCTCAGTCAGTTCAGTCAGTAGTTTCAAATACAGAGTTTGTTTCACAGCAGTAAAAAGTCTGTGTGAAGTGTGATCAACTCTAAGTTCATCTAGGGGACATTTGGGAGGCCAGAGCACTTGCACTCTCATGTGTGAAGGGTTTCTTGTGACATGTGAAGCTACAGTCAGCAGAGGTTCAAACCCTTTGGGCTGATTAGCTTGTGCTCTTTTCCCCAAGTGGCAGAGGTTCAAACCCTTTGGCTTGTGGGATGGTGTTATTGTGTTTTGGGTTTCTCTGACTTGGCATAGGTTCAAACCCTGTGGAGTTACAATCAGTTAGGAAGCTAGAGCACATTGGTTTGAACCCAGTGGCTCTTGTGGATTGGAATTGGAAGCATCTCTTGGAAGAGTGCATTGGTTTTAGGTTAGATTTGTGTGTGTTAAGGGTGAATTGTGTTGTGCTCTGCATCTGGGATGGTGCATTTGTGTTATTGCCTTGAGTCCTGGTGACAAAGTCACCACCTCCTGTAGCAAAAGTCTTTAGACTTAGAGAAGTCTAGAAAATCAGAGGGCACACCTGTTTAAAGCATATTCAAGGTCCTAGAACCCATCTTATCAATTCAACTGCTTGCTTCTATCATATTAAAATCCCCCACAAACTAAAGTGTGGTTGTTGTGTGTGGTTGTAGCATCAAGGGTTAGAGTGTGATTCAGAGTCTGTAGTCTCTGCTCAGATTTCAAGTCCTTTTTGGCTGCATGCAGTGACTTGCCTCTTCACCACTATTGCACTGCTATAGCCACAGAAACATCAACACAGACCTATACTGAGACGATTAGGAGTTCATTTAATACCAACATAATACCAACAGTGAGTTTACACATCCCAGTTCCCTTCCCATCCAGTTTCCCAGTTTTACGACATGCACCAGACCAGATAACAGAGACCAAAGGTGACTCAGAGTGTCAGAATCTGTAGTAACTTCTCATGAGACTAGAGAGAAGTCCTCCCAAAGATGACAAGCCAGTCAACATAGGACAGCCTGATTCATCCAGTACTGAATATGCATAGTGTTTTGCCAGTGGAATTGACACAAGTACAGAGGTACTCAGAAAGCTTGTGCACAAACAAACAACACACCCGAGGAGTGACTTACAAACAAAACTAGTTGTTCTGTAATACTGACACAAAGCCAAGACACCATTATTTCCATTTTGGTTCTTTGCACTGTGTTATTCCAGAAGTATCCGACAACTATTCACCAGTTTATGTTTGGAGATCACTAAACCATCTGATCACCTCATCACTGCCTCTGGAACTAATTGATGGAGAGGAAGAATACAAGATCAAAAAAATAGTTGACTCAAAGACAAAGAAAGTATAAGGAGGAATGAACAGGCCACCACAGATGGCAATGGACTATCTAGTTAAGTGGAAGGACTACAGAAGCAAAGAAAACCAATGGATACCAGAGAACTTCCTCAACAATGCCTAAGAAACAATTGCCAAATATCTTGAAGGGGCCTGTAGAATTGGTTTTATAACAGTTGAGACAACTGTCTTAATGAGGAGGTAATGTTACAATTCTACCCCTATCTGACATCACTTTGTTTGTTATCATGCATATCTCCAGTGGATTATAGGATTAAGCTATCAAGGCCTCACAAATGACATGAGATAGATCTATTATTAGTAGCACAATTATTGTATTTAAGTAGCTATCTCTTGCCAGTAATGAACCAGCTTTGAGCTAAAGTTTATCTATACCAGACTTTCATCAAACTCCTTCAACTAAGACTTAACCCAAGTCCTCCCTGCTCAGATGCTAAAAAGGACTCAGCAAGGATGGCTCAAATGCAAAGCCACTTGTTGTTTATTCTTGTTTGAGTTACTCGGGTCTGGGTCTAACATATTGCAGTTGATGAAAAATGTGCTTGTGAAAAAGAAATGTGACATGTTGAAGCTGAGGAGACTGCTCAAAAACTCATCAACAATGATAGGAAACATTCTGCAACATCCACTGGATTTAATGATTCATCTCACATGAACAATGCTAACTCCAACAATGACAGTAGTAACAAATGACCACATTTGCCTCCCATTGCTGATTCCAAACATACATTGCTACACACATGGTATGGCTGTACAAAATACTGGCATTGTTTTGTCAACCACAACAAGAATAAATGTCAAAATGGATTCCCTAACCCCATTGGATACCATCTCCTCACCCAAACTGATGTTGACAATGCCTGTAACTCCTTATTCAATAATCATCCTCTCAAATACACTTCTGCTACCTAAATCAACCAGTATTCTCCTGCCACATATGTTCCTGTGGCAACTAGCTACACACCTAATCCTCTCACTTCATACACTTCTGCTAGTCCAGCCACATATACAGCTCCTATGACTTCTGCCTCCTATGCACCTCCTGCCACTTATGTGACAAACACATCTCAATATAATTACTCTCCTCCACCACCTCAAGTGGTCTATACTCAGTCATATCCAGCCCCCTTTTCTACCATGTCTGTATCCTTTATGAACCCAACTCCTGCACCACCAACAGCAGTGATTCTCCCTCCCATAGACTGTAACAATCATGCCACAGATGCCATGGAGATCAACTTCAAAGACCAACTCCAGCTAGACTCTGTGGACTCCATTCTCCATTCTTCCTTATCAAATTCCTTTTGTATTTCAACTACTAATTTCACATACTTCATTTATCATATCTAGACTCCATTATGGTAGTGAATAGGTGTTACATCAGAGTCCACAGGTTTCCTCAACTCCTCTAGATACAGACTATTCCAGATCTCATTACCTAGACCCTGATTCCATGGACTCTGCTCTAGTATATAAACCATAGCTCAAGTTGTACATACCTCAGTTCAAATATCATCTTGGTTCAGCCCAATACTCTCTCAGCCTTCAAGCCCTATTCCCTAACTCCCACTATATTCCATGGACTCTGACTCTGTGGAATTAATCCTTGATCCTAGTTGTATCAACTCTGCAGACTCCATCCACAATCCAATTCAGCCCTTAACCCAAGGGTGACATTGCTAATAGCTTTGCCAAGGGCACATGCACTCCACAGACTCTGCTACATGCATTCCGTCTTATTCTCTATTGGCACAATCCTAACATAGACAAGAAACAAGCTATATTGGATAATTGGATTCAATCAAATGATTGCTCATTAGATTCAAATGACTCTAGCTATGTGAGTAATCCACCTGTGGCCTCTATACATTCTTCTGTCTCTTTTTCTACACCCCACTTATTCTGGTGTTGCACTATTGACAATTCCCTTAACCCTCTTACCTCTTATGTTGCCGCTCTTATTAACCCTAGATCACATATAGTTATAATCCACCAAGAGCTTGCTTCGAGATTACACCTTCAATTTTATCCTTTACCAAATGTTATGCAAGTGCCCAATGCCTTTTCTTCATCAACTTCTATGCCTTCTTCTTTTCAACATTGAGTAAAGCTCAAACTGCATGACCTCAACAGACTATGGTCTGCATGTACTGTTCATGCTATAGTAGCTCCTTCCTTATATGTGGACATAATACTGCTGCCTGTACCTTTGCATAATAAGAATCATTCCCAAACTTCATTAGAGAGCATACTAACAGCTTGTCATGCATTGAAGTAAACAAGTTTTGCAATGTTTTAAAACCTTTTGTTGATGCACATTGCCCTCCTCCAATTTTACAACCAACTATTGCTGCTATTCAAGACTGTATTGAATCATTAGCTTATCTCAAAAACCTCAGTAAACTAAGTAATGCTGTTAAACTGGAATACACTGACATATTCAAATCTATCCCTCATGTTGATGAAATGCCAAAGGATATGACATGCTCAATAAAACTTAAAGATGCTAATAAGACTATTATAGCAAGATCATATACATTGATGAGCCTCAGGGCTCTGTATACTCCAATTTCATGGATTTGTCCCTTTAGTGGACTTTCAGCAAACCAAAGATTTCACACATGCCTATATATACTTTATAGGGCTTTTCCAATGCTTTCCCAACACTAATACCCTGGCATTATACTTGAAGCTCCAATTTTGACATAAATCCTCAGATTTAGTGCTGCCATTACCTATAATAGGACACAGAGCACATTGCTGACATCTCTGACATTGCCATATCAAAGCACACAGATGCAGCCATGTAAGTGGACCTTCTTGACATTGATCCAATGATTATAAGGGTTTGATCACAGCAATTTGACAATTTCCACAGCAAGAACACTCTTTGGTGACTTTGGAATTAATTGGTTATTGCTGTATAACCACAAGACATTGATGCATATGCTACTTGGATAGTACTCAGCCATTTCCAACAACTATTAGCAATTCCAAAACCATGAATAAGGCAGAGTTTCAATGCTGGACTATGAAAATCAAAGGTGCAGACATGAATAAGACAATACACAAGATCTGCTGTATAGTCAGAAGGTCAGAAACACTTATGTTAATGCATAGCCTTCTAGATATACTACATGGACACCATTTTATAAACCACTATATAAACCTGGTATTTTCATACTTTTATACTAGTTACTCTCTTCCTTCTGTATCCCCATATATACACATCAACTCATTTACCTCAGTAACTCACCCAGCTTCAACAATACCAATAGTACATATTTAATAGCAATTTTGTTCACTACAAAGCCAAGCTCAAAGTATTAAAGCTGAGATACTTCACAATAATCCATTGACTTAAAGCATTGACTCTTGTCATTGTTTTACTTCATTACTGATATTTGCTCAGTGTTAGTAAGTGATAACCATGCAGTACTTACCTCTTTTAGTTTATAGGAA
This sequence comes from Armillaria sp. CMW 4456, assembly GCA_028551335.1. NCBI lineage: Eukaryota > Fungi > Basidiomycota > Agaricomycetes > Agaricales > Physalacriaceae > Armillaria > Armillaria sp. CMW 4456. The sequence continues at coordinate 38,545 of JANDKJ010000142.1, forward strand.
AGAATTAGCTTCAATTTCACAAGACAAGATTAGTTTTTATCAGTTTTCATTTTCACAAGACATTAGCAAACCCATTTAGGCATCAAGAGCAGACAAATAGTATTGGACAATTATAGGGCAGCTCTATAGCAAGTGTTGCAAGAATAGGTTTTGAACAGATTTTAGTATTGACAGATTGACAAATATAGGGTAGCTCTAGCATAAGCTTCATAGGAAATAGTATTAACCAGTTTTAGACATCAATTTGAATAAAGATAGGACCAGAAAAAGGAAACAAAGTATAGTTTTGACAAAGATTGACAGTTTATAGGAATTAGGATGAATAGAATTGTCACAGATAAAGCCAAGGAACCCAGAAATAAAGATGAGACCCACTATTGCACCACTATAGCTACAAAATACCAACACAGATCAATACTGAGACAATTAGGAGCTTATTTAATACCAACATAATACTGACAGCTGTTTTATACATCCCATTTTTCTTCCCATCCAGTTTCCCAGTTCCATAACACACACCAGACCAGATAACAGAGACCAAATGTGACTTAGAGTGTTGGAATCTATAGTAACTTCTTATGAGACTAGAGAGAAGTCCCCCAAAGACAACAAGCCAGTCAACATAGGACAACCTGTTTCATCCTCAGCCCTAAGTATGCATTGTGTTTTATCAGTAAAATTGACATGAGTATGGAGGTACTCAGAAAACTCATGCACAAACACACAATATACCTAAGAAGTGACTTATAAACAAAACTAGTTGTTTTATAATACTGACATAAAGCCAAGACACCACTGTTCCAATTTGGTTCTTTGTACTGCAATATTTCAGAAGTATCCTGTTAGACCCAACCTTCACATGACTTCTAACAATGACAAACAACCGGTTACTTTGCGTTCGAGTATTCCCGGTGCTGCCACTTGCTAGCACAAAGGTATGGCTAAGCTTTTAGTCGTAGCTTATGAGGGGATTCATTTGGAGTCTTTTGAGTAAGTTGGTATTGATTTAACTTAGCTTGAGGCTGGGTTTTTACCAGCAAGAGCTGTCCTACTTAAATACATGGTTCATATACTACTATTGACTGTTATTTAGATGCTGGTGTTTGGCCAGCAAGAAGAGTCCAGGCATCAGCTGAGTGAGATGTATTGGTACATGCAAAGAGAGTCCTAAACTGGGTGAGGGTAGGGAGAGAATAGAACGGTATTAGACAAGCAAGGTGATGATTGGGTGGCTAAGGGCATGAGCTGAGGTTAGGGTATTGACAGGGGCTATAGACAGGGGCTAAAATCATAACATATCCAACAACTATTCACTAGTTTACATTTAAAGATCACTAAAGCATTTGGCCATCTCATCAATATCCCCAAAGAAATTTAGAGGCATAGTCTATATTAATAGCTTAACACTTGGATGCAGGATGTATTCAACCTTTGTCTTCACAACACACTTCACCTGCTCTTCTTATAGCAAAACCAGACAATTCAGTACTACTATGCTGGGTAAATGACTACTGTGATTTGAATTCAAACACAGTCATGGACTCTTACCCATTACTGTGGGTAAACAATGTCATACCTGATGCAGCAAAGGGCTTATTTTGGTCCAAGATCAATATGACAGAAGCATTTTTCCATACTGCTATGGATCCAGCCAGTATTCCTTTGACTGTGATAACTACTCCCCTAGGGTTATACAAATGGACAGTGATGCCACAAGGCCTCAAAAATTCCTCTGCCAGTACACCAACATCATGTTACTATTGCCCTTCAAAATTTTATTGGAAAATTCTGTCATATATATCTTAACAACATTATTATATGGTCTAATTCCCTAGAAGATCATATGGCACACATTAAACTAATAATGGACACAATGTGAAAATTTAAACTGCATTGCAACACAAAAAAGTCTCAGTTTTTCTTATTGGATATAAAATTTCTTGAAATAGTGTAACTGGACAACTCAAAAATCAAAAAGATCCTAAACTGGCCTCAACTAAAATGTGCTTTTGACATTTGCTGTTTTTTGGGTTTGGTTCACTACTTAGCTTCTTTCCTGAAGAATCTTGCCAATCATACCATTCTTCTCACTCCACTAACAATGAAAGATGCTGAAAAGAATTTTCCTGAATGGTCCTTAAATCACCAATTTACTTTCAACATAATAAAAGCTTTGGTGGTGTCCACAGATTGCTTGACAACTATTAACCATGATGACATTGGTAATAACAAGATATTTGTAACAATGGATATAAGTGACTGGCACACTGGTGGTGTGTTATCTTATGGACCCACATATGAATCTACTAGACCCATCACATTTGATTCAATGCAATTAAAAGGAGCTCAGAAGAATTACCCAGTTCATGAAAAGGAACTATTAGCTATTGTACATGCATTAACTAAATAGCATGCTGAACTACTAGGTATGGATTTTATTGTCTACACTGACCATTGTACCTTAGAGAACTTCAACACACAGAAAGACCTGTCTCACCATTTCTGTTGCAATTTGATTTCACAATAAATTATATTTGTGGTGAAGACAATACCATTGCTGATGCACTATCCAGGCTACCTCCTACAAAAACAGACAACACATCTGCTGACATTGACTTGGTCATCTTGGTCTTTATAACATCCTTCTTTCAAACATACACAAATCCCCACTAGTGCTGCATTATTATAAATATCTTCTAACCCCACAATATTAGCTTCAATTAAAAACAGGTATCTTTATGATGAGTTCTGTACAAAATTGGCCTCTGTTCAACCTTCAATGCCCTCTATAAAGAAGAACAACAACCTCTGGTACATATGCAACAGATTAATCATCCCACATACTGGTTTCTTGCAAGAAGACCTTTTTTGTTTGGCCTATGGCTTGCTCAGACATTTTGGTTCAGATAAAGTCTATGCACACTTATGTGAATGTTATTATTGGCCCAATATGCACTGAGATCTTGAACAGGGCTACATTCCCTTCTGTGACAAATGCCAACATAATAAATCTTCTACAACAAAGCCTCATGGTCCATTGCATCCTTTACCAATACTAGACAAACATGGTGATAGTATTGCCATGGACTTCATTGATCCTTTATCCAATGATGACGGGTATAACTGTATTCTTACAATAGTAGATCATCTTGGTTCTGACATCTGTATCATTCCAACACAAACAGATATTACTATATTGCAACTAGCTGAGGGTTTTTTTAAAGAATGGTACTGCAAAAATAGTTTACCCACTAATATCATGTCTGATAGAGACAAACTTTTTACTTCAAAGTTTTGGACTGCCTTGCATAAACTTACTAGTGTATCTCTTAAAATGTCTACTGTATATCACCCACAAACTGATGGATTAAGCAAGTGCACTAACAAAACCCTAAATCAATGTATTTGTTTCCATATTAACCATAAATAAAAAGGGTGGGTCGAGGCTTTACCCTTGATCTGATTTAACATAATGAATAGTGTTAACACTTCCACTGGTTATTCTGGTTTTCAGTTGAAAATGGGTTGCTCACTATAGGGAATCCCTCCTTTAGTTCCTTCCACTCTACCCCCTTTGGAACTGACTGCCTTTGCAACAGAACTACTGGAAACAATCCACCCACAGACTAACAATGCTAAAGACAATCTTATGCTGGCAAAAATCACACAATCCTACCACACCAACAAATCTTGTTCCTCTGACATGGAATTTGCTCCTGGGGATAAGGTAATGCTTTCAACATTATACTGCCATCATGAATATACTTCCTCTGGGAAGAATAGAGTCACCAAATTTATGCCTAGATTTGACGGCCCCTACATGGTAGTCAATGCACACCCTGAAACATCTTCCTACACTATTGATCTCCCCAATACAGCAAACACATTCTCTACATTCCATTCCAGTGTCCTGAAGTGCCACATTCCTAACAACACTATTCTGTTCCTGTACAGGGAAAAACCCTGGCCACAACCAATAATTACTAAGAATGGTGCTGAAGAATTTTTCATTGATAAAATTATTGATGAACACAAGTGGGGCCAAGGAACACAGTTCCTTGTTCAATGGGTTGGTAAAGGCCCCAAGGAAAATTGTTGGCTACCAAGATCCGAACTTGAAGATTGTGAAGCCCTGGACATATGGCTTGCTGTGAAGAGATAGTCTTTTTTTAAAAAAATGGGGAAGGGTGTAAGCTTGCCCCATTATGTAATCTGACATCATGATGTGCTCTCATCCACTAACCCATACTCTGATATAGATATAGACCTGTGACAGGCCCTAGCAATGAGCAAGCATTGATGCTAGGGACCTGTCCATCTGAGTTTAAATTGGCTGAGATAAATTTAGGGAATTGCTGAATCCCAAAATAGCTAGACATGGTTGTCCATATATAGAAGTGCTATTGATCATACCATTATTGACCAATTTCAACACACCCTCATTTAATACTACTATCTTCAATCATTGTCGCAGCCTCAAAACTTTGGAAATACTCTATGGCAACAGCCTGTGGTCCAAAGACCATCTCAGCATCACTTCAGGACATCAGAACAGCCGAATTTGATGAACTCCACTATCATATCGTCCATTTCATTGACAAGGATCATGTTCTGTTTGCATATATCACTACACTCTTACGACATCAACAGACTGTCTGCTACCGCTTTTTTCTCTTGGCTTACTTTGTAACTGGTGGGAAAGAGGCACCAAGAGAGATGCAGCTTCGAGCAGCTTTGGCATCACATGAAGGAAGGGACTCAGCTGTTATTGCAGGGACAGGGACAGGGAAAACTCTCATAATTGCTCTTCTTATCTTGCTGGACAATCCCTCAGATGGTTTAATGATCATGATTTCCCCTCTAAAGCACCTTCAATTGACTCAGGTATGTAACTTCCAACACTTCTTAAGCATATTAAGCTGATATTGCGAAATATGTAGACAAATGACTTCGTTTTAAAGTATAATATTAATACCATTGCAATAAACAATGATACTTCAAGGAATCAGTCATTCTGGGAGGTATGTTGATTTTCTACTGTGTAAAAGCAATTAAACTAACAAGAACGAATGTCTTAAAAGAATGTAATCTTCAATACTAGAACCAAGGCATGTGGAACTACCAAGCACCTCATTGTAACAGTAGAACAGATGTTCAAATCAAAGGAAGGATATCTCACACAATTTGGTCAACTCGTTCAGATGCTGGCCTTTCAGAAAATAATCAAGTGTGTTTTTATCAATGAGGCTCACTTCATTTACTTTGCTGGTACTCCATGGCACAACATTCCTGCTTTCTGACCATCCTGGGGTCGCTTGGACAAGATCAAAATGCTCCTTCCTTCCATTCCTTGGCAGGTCTTGACAGCCACTGCACCACCTTATGTTCTCTCTGCTATTGAAAGCGCTGTTCTGAAGCCTAACTATGAGCTCATTCAAATTACCAGCAACCAACCAAACACAATATATGTGACTCATTGCATGGTCAAAAATCTCAACGTTATGGAGAACTATGACTGCTTTCTGTCATCTCCTTTTGATCTCAAGCTCCAGAAAAAAATCCTTCTCTTCATCAATAATCGAAATCTTGGCTGTCACATTTCCAGCTATCTTAATACCAGGCTTCTGGACAATCTACAGGCACATGGGATAGTCAAACACTATGACAGCATTATGTCACCACAGTATCTTGAGAAATATCATTCTGATTTTGCTCAAGAGGATGGCACATGCAAGATTCTTTGTGCAACATCAGCTGAAGCTGTGGTATGCTTTCCATTCATCATTTATGAACTTTACACTGAATTAACAGTGTAGGGTATTGACTTTGCTAATGTTGATATTGTTGGATATTTGGGTATACCTCAAGATGAATGTGATAATCTACAATGAGGGCGAGTCATCCACAGGCTAGGTAAGATTGGGCTTTATGTGGTCTTCTATGAGCCCTGGGTGCTTGATGTTGATATTAAGGAGTTTGACAATCCACTAATAGATGAAAAGGACCCTGATCGACCCCAAGCTCCATTAAAACCAACATCTAACAAGAAAGATCATGCAGCACTTTCAGCAATACAACTCCTTCAATGTCATGAGCCATTGTGCATTCAAGTGTTCAAGGCAAATTATTTGAATGACAGCACACCAGATGGTAGATATATTAGTTTTATTTCAGACTTTATTTCACTAATATTTTAATCAGCTCTAGATTATTATGGTCCTTTCTGTTGTGACCAGCATGAGGATGGATTTAACCTGTGAGATTTTCTTCCTGATCCAATCTACAGACTTGATACAACAGCTATCACATCCAAGTGCAAACCTATTTGAGGAAAATATCACCTTCCAAAAGCTCATCATATTCTCTTACAACAGAACCTTGAAGACTGGCGAAAGAAAGAGCACAAGGCTGATGCCTTAAGATCAGTTCACCTGAGATATTTCATTCTCTCAGATGTGCATATTATGACTCTCTCTAAAACATGACCAGACCTTGTATCTTCACCTGAGAAGATTGTTGCTTTGTTGGAAGAGACAGATGAGTGGAGTCAAGAGTGGGGAGAAAACATTCATCAGGTGATTGAAGATTTCAATAATACACATAGTACATGTAAAAGAATGAGGCAATAATTAGACTAATCATCATCCATGTTAAAAGAGAAGTCTGTAGCTGGTAATTCATCATCTTCATTAGGAATACACACAATCTGGCCATTTTGAAGAGCCTGCATTTTTCTATTAAATGTCAGAATGGTTGTTCTTCCCAGCATTTTATACCCCTCTTGATGCAAGTCAGGTGTGGGCTTGATAGGAACTTGTTCTTCATGACCTGGAGTAAATACATGGATGTTAGTATCCCATGCATTATCTGCAACCTGCTGATGAGCCTCAGGGCTCTGTATGCTCCAATTTTGCAGATTTCTCCCTTTAGCAGATTTTCAGCAAACCAATGATTCCACACAAGCCCATATATACTTTATAGGGCTTTTCTGATGCTTTTCCAATGCCAATACCTTGGCAATATTCTGACAACACTAATTTTGATCTAAATCTGCAGATTTGGTGCCACCATTACCAGAATAGGACCTAGAGCACATTGCTGACATCTCTGGCATTGCCGCATCAAAGTGCACAGGTGCAGCCATGTAAGCAGAGCTTCTCAACATTGATCCAGCAATCATAGGAGCTTCATCATAGCAATTTGACAATTTCCACAGCACAAACACTCTTTGGCCACTTCAGAATTAATTGGTTATTGCTGTATAACCATGAGATGTTGATGCACATGATACTTTGGTGGTACTCAGTCATTTCCAGCCATTGTTCTCAACTCTGACACCATGAATAAAGCATAATCTAATGCCAGAACTATGAAAATCAAAGGCAAAGACATGAATAAGACAATGCACAAGACCTGCTGTATAGTCAGAAGGTCAGAAACACATATACTAATGCATAGCCCTTCAGATATACCACAAGGATGCCATTTATTTATATCTTACTATATAAACCCAGTAATTTCATACTTTACAGTAGTTACTCTCTCTATTCCATACCCCCACATACACACATCGATTCGTTTACCTCAGTAACTCACCCAGCTTCAACAATACTGATAGTATCAGTTTTAATAGCGATTTTGTTCACCACAAAGCCAAGCTTGAAGTAGTTAAAGCCAAGACACTTCACAATCATCCATTGACTTAAAACATCAACTCTCATTATTGTTTTACTTCATTACTGGCATTTGCTCAGAGTTAGTAAGTGATAACTGTGCAGTACTCACCTCTTTTAGTTTTATAGGAAAGAATTAACTTCAATTTCACAAGATCAGATTAGTTTTACCAGTTTTCATTTTCACAAGGCATTAGCAAACCTATTTGGGTGTCAAGAGCAGACAAATAGTATTGGATAGTTATAGGGCAGCTCTATTGTGAGCTTCACAGGAAATTAGTATTGACAAGTTTTAGGAATCGATTTGACAAGAGATAGGATCAGATAAAGGAAACAAAGTATAGTTTTGATAAAGATTGACAGTTTATAGGAATTAGGATGGACAGAATTGTCACAGACAAAGCTGAGACATAACCAGATAAAGCCAAGGAACCCAGAAATAAAGATGAGAACTGCTATTGCACCACCATAGCCACCGAAACATCAATGCAGACCCATACCAAGATGATTAGGAGCTCATTTAATACTGACATAATACCGACAGCCATTTTGCATATCCCAGTTCCCTTCCCATCCAGTTTCCCAGTTTTACGACATGCACCAGACCAGATAACAGAGACCAAAGGCAACTCAGAGTGTTGGAATCTGTAGTAACTTCTCATGAGACTAGAGAGAAGTCCTCCAACAAAGATGACAAGCCAGTCAACATAGGACAGCCTGATTCGTCCAGTATCGAATACATATAGTGTTTTGCCAGTGGAATCGACACAAGTATGGAGGTACTCAGAAAGCTCATGCACAAACAAACAACACACCCAAGGAGTGACTTATGAACAAAACTAGTTGTTCTGTAATACTGACACAAAGCTGAGACACCACTATTTCCATTTTGGTTCTTTGCACTGCGATATTCCAGAAGTATCCAACAACTATTCACCAGTTTATATTCGGAGATCACTAAAACATCTGACCACCTCATCACCACCAAACAAGTGTGGTTGTGTCTGCTTTGGAATGATTCCTCTTCTGGTATAAGATATCCATCATTGTTTCAATGAGTTTCTTGACACCTTGAAATGACTTGATTGCAGCAGATATATCTCCCAGCCTCTCAAAGCTGGAATATAGACCTTTGGATAAGTGAATGGTCTATGAACCTCTGTTTAGATTTATATACAGATGGAAAGAAACATAAAACCAACTTTAATGTCATTAATTAGGTGCTCAATATTCATATCAATGGCCATGAAATGCCCTTCTACACTGGAAATATTTACCAGAGAGTTATCTCACATAATATTGCTAAAATCACAAATTAGTTTGTTCTAACTAAGAAAAGATCAGACATGCAAATTCCTCAGACCAGACTTGCTTTATATTGAACAGCAGATGAATGATCTCCATGGCATATTTGTTCAAGCCACCTCCCTGAAATATTGCAGCCATATTAGCCAGAATGTTCTCAATGCATCCAACATCTCCATCTGGAATTGCTAATGATAGTTCCCAAACATAGGGTAGATCACAGACAAGAAGACAAGCATTCTGATGTGCCAGATCACTGGCAGGATCATTGTAGATATGACGACTTGACAACAGATCATCTATTGTGGTAGTGATATTGTCATTGTCATCATCATCGCTACAGTGATTTGTGTCATCACATTGCTGAGATATTGGTTCCATAGGTGTCCTGAAGTCATCCAGAATTTTGGCTGCAATATCAAAGATCTGTTGGGCAGTAGGCTTAGTTTTTGCATACTCTTCCAGCAATCCTCCACATTTCACTTGCCATGCATTCAAGACAAGACCATCAAGGATTTGGTCAAATGCAGCAGATAAAGAATGGAAGTCTGGTTTTTTGCCAGCCAAGTGCCTCTTGTCAAGAAGAGCAAAGTAGTAGGAAAGGCTTCCAAGCTGCTTATTAGTGCCATAGTGCTTGTGTCAGAGAGCCCACTTGAAGTTCATGTCCATATGAAAATTTCCAATGTAGATTTGAAAGGGATCACATTGAAGCCATGCAGATAAATCACCAACTCATTCTTGTTGGCAGGTACAAACCTGACTGAGAGTTAACTGATCAGCATAGAGTGGAATAGCCATGTTGTTGAGTGAGTCAATGTGATGGTTCATCTGGTCAAGATAGGCATCATCATGCACATGTAGATTGCCCTCAACAGATGCTTCTTTGATTGTCACCATTTGCAAAGGAAAGAACTCAGTTTTTGGAGTAGGAGGTAATCAACAGTGAGCCTTGTACTGGAGAATAGAACTGCCTTTTAGATATGAAAATGCAGAAACATATGTGACCAGAATATTTGTGAGAGAAACCCAAGTCTGATGAAGATATGCCTCCATCTGATCTCAAGTCAATCGAATACCAGCAAGTGTTACAGCTGTTGATTGTTTGAGGTGTTGTAAAATAGGACCAAGACATAGGTGATTAGGGTCCTGGACAGATCATAGATGATATAGAATGGATAGTGTTCCAGATTGTACTTTGCTCATTCTGTTTAAGAGTTGCTTGGTGAATTTTGATAGTAGAGCATTGTAATTATCATATGTATAGGAATGGCAAAGATAAGAGATGAGTGTTGCATCCTTGACTGAGTTATTGGCAAGAGTTTCAATGATGTTCTGAAGTGTCTGGTATGACACAGAGAGGCTGGCATGGTTAAGAACCTCAATCATTTGATGAGAGGCACCAGTTGCCAAGGCAAAAAGACTGATTATGACCTGTAACTTACTGCAGGTCTGGGATCATAAATGTAATGCTTGTGCAGTCATAATATTATGACCCTTTAATAAAATATATCAGATAAAACAACAAGACAAGGTATGGGCTGTAATCAGACATACAAGAGCAGGATTGTGACATGAATTTTTTGCTTCACTGTGTTTACTTTGGGTTACAGCATTTAATACTGTGTTCCATGTCAGCATACAAGCATGCACCTTGATCATCTCTGTACAGAATGGACAGGTGGTGACAAACTCTGGTGTGACTTGATTGGAATACATATAGAACTGACTTTTCACATTATCAAATTCAGTATGGACTTTTTTCACAACTAAATCAATTGCAATAGGTTCGATCCATTCACTGACATGAATACAGATTTGGTCATGATTCCAGAGTGCATCAAGGAGCTTGGAGATGTGACATAAATTTGTATGATATAGGCCTTGCTGATACAAGCAGAATTCATTATCAGTGATGAGGGTCTTGAGAAAGTCAATCGGAGTCAGAGAGATAGACAACAAGTATTTCTTTGCAAGGCTTGCTTTTTCAGTGTCTGTCCACTGCACTGCTCTGTGCAGAAGACCATCAGAAATAGCAGAAGAGGCTGGAGTAGGATTTAAAGCATGAGATGATGTTTTGGAATCGTTGTAGCTGCAAAGAGAAGGTTGGCTAACTGATGGATTCCATTGGTAGAAAAGACCAGGAAATGGCTCTATAATGACTGGGGGCAGTGGCAGAGGCATTGTACACTGAGCAGAGGTGTTTGCAGTGGATGTATGCATTGAATCTGAGTCAAAAGACAAATAAAAATCAGGCAAAACAGGTGATAGTGGACTGGGTTGTTCAAAATTTGCATCCCTGTCAAAATTTAGGATACCATTGGACATTGGTGTAGCAAGCAGTAAGGAATCTGGCTCATATGGTGCTACTGTTGCTGAAGGAGATGTTGAGTCAGATTCTGGGAGGTGGTGTGATGGTGTTTGAGGTGTACAGAGTCCATGCAGTACAGAAGTCATGCTGAATGAGCTCTCAGACAAAGACTCAGCTAATACAGAGAATGAAGATGATGGATTGTGCTCGCTTCTTCTCTTCCTGGTTCTTGGTTTGCTGTCAGTTGTTATTCTGCTCTTCTTGAGTCTGTTGACAGGTGTGGGCTTCAGGTCAAAGCTGCCAGTGAATGTTGAGCCTGGAGCATCTTGAGAGAGAGATTCAAATGAAAGAGGTGTGTAGAATACACCAGAAAATGAATGTGATCAAATTTTGTGGCTGGAAGACATGATGAAGAAGGCAAATGCATAAAGTCATGTCGAAACACATCAATAATGGTATGATTGATAGCACTTCTATATATGGACAACCACATCTATCCATTTTGGGATTCAGCAATTCCCTAAATTTGTCTCAGCCAATTTAAACTCAGATATACAGGTCCCTAGCATCAATGCTTGCTCATTGCTAGGGGCCAGTCACAGGTCTAATGTAGATACTGATATATTTAGATATAGTATACTAGTATAAATACTACTCATAGAGTATGGATTCAGCATTCTTCCTTTTTCCCTTCTTTCTTTCTCACTTAAATGTCTATACCTGCAATATATCTGCTATTCACAGCAGCTGTCACTGTGAGTGATATTCCTTAGTGTTTTCTGTCTATGACAGGTTTACACCATCCTCTTCTTCTATCTCACCCTCTACTCTCACTCCATCCTCAAGACAGTTGGCCTTATCAGGTGCTGACAACTAAAACACCAGCTAAGTACCACTTTGTACTTAGTCACTCAGGCCTTGACTCAAGGAGATGTTGCCAATAGCTTTGTCAATGCCCACATTCCTCATCAGCCCTGCACCTCTGCTGGTCAGCTCCACTTTAGACACATAGCCTAACACAATCCTAACAATATCCTTGTTGACTGAGTTATAGGCTATGGGGCCTCATAACCTAAAGACAAAGGATAATCATAAGAATCTACAACAAGTGTAAGTAAGTTGGACACAATATAAAAGTAAGTATATGCTCACCTCAGTCATGCATGGCAAAAGGCAGAATGACTGAGGCATAATTGTAGCTATGGTGTAACTATATAGGAAGATGAAATATGATATATATCTGTCTGTATTTAGTAAGTAATAAAGAGTGACATTGGGAAAAGCAGGTCAAGAATAGTAAGCCAAATTGGTCAAGGTACAGATATTTCCAACACCCTTCTGTATCATATACTTGGAATATACCTATGTCAAGCCCAACCATCACATTCCTTCAACCACTGCACTTAAAATCCCAACATTATTCACAATGAGCCATCAAGGAAGATTGGTTTGCACTTATTTACCTGAGCTGTATTAACAGAGGTGGCCAACGAAACAGTCTTACAGTCCTACTGCCGCTGACACTGGGTGCCGGCATCCGGCGCCTCACGTCGCGTTTAGCTGTTCGGCTTGGACCCCGGCTAACCCTAACTTGAATATATCACTCCCTTCCTTACCTCCTCCCTATCCCATGGCAGCGAAAAATATCGCCGGCCTGCCTTCTGAACGTACGGATGGTTTCTCGTACTATCGCGACCGCGACATCCATATGGACACTGCCAAGGGACTACCCATATCAGGGTTTGATATCCACATGAACACGGCGAAAGGGTTTACTTTTTCAAATGACATCAACATGCAAACCGCAAAAGGAACGACGACCATCAAACAACCCGGGCTTAAGTTGTGGGAGCAGGAGCTGCTCGATACGGCAGAGGTCAAACGCAAGGCCACCGTTGCCCAGCTATGTACGTCTTCGTAAATTTCTTCCGAGATGGTCTTGACGTTGTCTAGATTTCCTCGATTATTACTTCCAGACGTTAGGATACCTCGCTTCTCGCAAAGAACGGCGAGCAAAGTTCGACGGGGACACTAAAGCCCGCGATCTAAAGCCTTCAGAGTATTCAAAAGAGTTCAAGAGCTACTGTGGACGTGAACGCGTGCTTCTTCGCAGGCGACGTACCAAGCTTCGCGTCGACCAGTTCCATATCATCGCTCAGGTTGGCCAGGGTGGATATGGCGAGGTCTTTCTTGCTCGGAAGCAGGAGACAGGAGAGGTCTGCGCGCTGAAAAAGATGAAAAAGAAGACGTTGTTCAAGATGGATGAGGTGCGTTTGCTGCCGCCACTCGTCGAGACACGTCGCTTACTTTCTCTAGATCCGCCATGTTCTCGTTGAACGCGATATTTTGACTGCAACTAAAACGCCTTGGCTTGTCAGGCTCCTCTATGCCTTTCAAGATCCTCAGTACGTCTACCTCGCCATGGAATATGTCCCCGGAGGCGACTTCCGCACCCTTCTCAACAATTCGGGCGTCCTCAAAGAAGAACACGCGCGATTCTACATCAGCGAGATGTTTGCTGGCGTCAACGAACTCCACAAGCTGGGATATATTCATAGAGACCTGAAACCGGAGGTACGACAATGTTTTGAGAAAGGGAATTGAGTCGCTAACATCAGATAGAACTTCCTTGTTGATGGCACAGGCCACGTAAAGCTAACAGACTTTGGTTTGGCCACCGGTGCACTGAACCCCCGACGTATCGAGTCACTCAAGGCCAAGGCGAGTTCACTAACTTATTCCCATACGGGCATCATTTATAATCTATATATAATATGGATTTAGCTCGACAAGGTCAAAGACAACCAAGTCATTCATAGATCAACTCTAGAACGCCGCTCTATTTATCGCTCTATCCGTAATGAAGACCCTCGTTATGCTGATTCCATAGTTGGATCGCCCGATTACATGGTCTGCGTTGCACCTACAGCGTTTTTTCTTCGTATTGACCCTCCTCGCAGGCTCCTGAAGTCCTACGCGGCAAGGCCTACACGTTCTCTGTCGACTACTGGTCGCTGGGCTGCATCCTCTTCGAATTCCTCGCTGGTTTCCCCCCGTTCAGCGGCAGCAACCCTGAGGAAACATGGACGAATCTCAAGAACTGGACAAAGGTCCTGCGAAGGCCCCAGTATGATAAGCCAGAGGACCTGGTGTTCAACTTAACGGACACGGCCTGGGATGCCGTAACTAGGTAGAATCATTGATTTCATCTTGTACAGGACCGCGCTCATCGCTGATATTCTGAAGGTTGCTCTCTCACGCAAGCGTCCGATACGCCACCCTACCGCAAGTCTCCGGTCACCCCTTCTTCGACGGTGTCAAATGGGACGACCTGCGTTCTGTAACTGCCCCATTCGTACCTGCTCTTGACTCTGAGATTGATACCGGCTACTATGACGATTTCACCTCCCTGGAAGATATGGCAAAGTACGCCGAGGTCCGCGAGAAACAAAGGCACGTCGAACAAGTGAAGGAGAAGGACGAAGGGTTTGGGAGGGGGGTATGGGTTGGGTTTACTTTCGGAAAGAATGGGCCAGGGGCTGGCGGTAAAATGGGTGGTCTGGGAGGTGGGAAGTTTGATGATGACGCTTTAGCAACTATTTTCTGAGTAGATACCCTGGATGAAGAGTAATTGCATGTACATTGTCTGTCAATAGGATCTGGTTGGAACAATTATCTATGAGCGAATTGCACAGAAAAATGCAATAGTATGTAGTCATGAAATAATAGAAATAATAGCTGAATAAGATATCGAAGTAACCACATCAAACTGAACAGAGCGGTACTATATTCATGGCGTCCTGCACTATCAACTTCGTAAACCTCAAACTTGAGACTACGCTTCTCGCGTCGGTCTTCAACATCCACCGATACCCCTTCAATGCATTCAGCACGTCTGCAAATAACTTCGCGATCTGGGCCTTGTTGTCCTGGGGAGGCCAGTACAATGTAGAAAAGAATCACCAAAATCACGAAATGGAAAATCGTAATCGCACCTTTTGGTTTATTCTGGAGTATGAACAACGGACTTGGCACTGTCACTCGGATTAGACCAGGATGGTACTCGCCCTGACGCGTTTGCGGGAGGCCCTTGACGTGTTCAGCGGTCGAGGAGTATAATGACCCGTCGTGCTCTCCTCTAAACTGACGTTCTTCATCGCCTCGACGACCTAGATCGACAACATCATACAAAACCCATCTCGATACACCGACGAGGGCAAAATAATGCACCACCAAGTTCGCTTCGAATTGCTTTGTTTGTAAGATCGATAGTCTCTATGAACATGGCGCATCGTTCGCGTCTTCCACCATGAGTGATGTCCATCGACAATCAGGATAACTTTCGCTTTTGCAGATTCTTTCTTACTCGCAACATTGATGATGTATTTTGTCGTCAACATTGGTAGTGCATGAGGGCATATTTTTTGCAAACATTGGCAGTGGGGAAAAGGTAGAATCACCTTGATCGATCGAACTCACCGGTAAAAGGCTCTTGGGTTTTCCCGCGCCAAACCGTTTTACAGATTGGCCGATAAGTCATATCGGACACGCAACGTTAACCTGCATAATGACACAGCGTGCACGAGCAACGATTATTCCAAAGGAAGGCTCCATCGACTAAGATTCCATGTTCAAACGCGCCAACTACAAAATTCTATAGACTCTAGCATGTGAGCCTTGAGGACAGAGGTTCCAGGCTCGGAAGATTTGGATCAATTCTTCCATCTTCAACAATAAATTGTCAGGTACTGCAAAAGGTAGAAGAAGCACAACAAGCTCCTTACATTTTAACAAGTCGGTCTCTCCCGCCGCTTACAATTTTATCAGCCACAAAATCGACGCAATAAACCTCGTCAGTATGCCCTGGGAGGTCGGTCTTGATTTTATAGGTCTTAAGATCCCATATCTACGCATCAAACCCGTCAGCATAAAAATCAAATGAAAGACGACGGGCAAACCCACTTTTAGAGTACTATCCTTACTTGCGCTGACGAGTAACCTGCTATCCGCACTCCACGTCACTCTATACACTGCACCGATATGACCTCGTAGAGTAGCGACGTATTTCCCTGTTCGGCCTTCCCAGATCCGCACGCTGTTGTCCCATGCTGCGGAAGCAGCCCACCGACCGTCTGGAGAGAACGCGACGTGGCTTATTTGCCGCTGGTGTCCTGTTAGCCGGGCCACTGGCTTTAGTTTTCCTGGAGAGGGCTCGGAGGCAGGCGAGGACGAAGGGAAGAGGGACCACAGGAAAAGCGTATGATCGTCCGAGCCGGAAATGAGGATCTCTGGTGTGGTAGCAAGGAGGGCTGTGTATCTCTTCAGAGCCAGTTGTTGCGCTGTAGCATGTCTTGGCACCATGACAAGGAGCAATTGAGCAGACTCTTACCTTCTTCGTCGGACTGGGGTTTCTTGCCTGTATGATCAAATGGCCCAGTTCGCAATACAAAGTCCGTATTCAGCGCTAATGTTGTGACCCAGTGAGCATGATCTTTCAATGTATGCAGTGGCCGGCCCTAAGGAGATATGAGCTACGAAAATGAGTAAAAAGGACCAAACTTGCATTCGCATCCCATACGCGTACCGTACGATCACTTGACGCGGTATACAAAACACCTTTACCGACACCACCCCACTTGACTACGTTGACAGAGGCAGTATGGCCACCTAGGGTGTACTCCACTCTTCTTGTCAGAGTAGACCAAACGCGAACCGTCCCATCCTTGGATGACGAGGCCAACCGAGGAGCTGTCGCGTTAAGATGTATAGGCTCCCAAGAAAGCGAAGTCACCCATTTCGTATGTCCTTTCAGCGCATCCCCCACCGGCTTCCCAGTTTTCGGGTCCCACAGACGAACATGGCCATCATGTCCGCCAGTGGCGAGCTTCCTTTCCATCGCCTCCCATTCCACACAAAGAACCCAACCTTTGTGGCCCGAAAGTACGTGTGACGGCGTCTCTGTGTTCAAGTCCCACAATCGGGCGTTGGTGTCCCCGGAACCGGTAGCGAGAAAGTTTCCGGTGGGTGAAAAGGAAGCGCAAAGAATGGGCGAGGTGTGGCCGCCAAGAGACGATGAGCATCTCGTCGCTGGTCGGACTCGGAATACGCTCTGGGGTGAGCAACGCACGACAATCACGTCTTCTTCAGTAAAGGAATTTGAAGGGTGACTGATGACATCTGCCTCTATTGACTGTGATATTACGATCCGGGTTGGTGCACTAGTGGAAGCCTCATCGTCGTTTGGTAGCGTGACATGGAACAAAAAGGGAACGGGGTCCTCATCCTAGATTGAATCAGCTCGGGTGTCTCTAAGTACACTTCGTGAGGCACCTGAGTATTTAGCTTGTTGACCAGAGCCTCTAATCCCTCTCTTGATACACTAGCTGGTAGATTCACGGCTGGCGCAAGAGGATGGCCGTCATCGTCGGATACGAATTGAACGAGAATATTCGGGGACGGTTTGGCTGGTTCTGGTGCTGGCTCGGGGACGCCATGGTATAGCTTGACACGCTTCGGAGGTGGTAGCAGAGTAGCCATGATAATTTTTTTTGCCGGCGGTACGGCATGCGCTTCTAAATGCGGTGAAGCTGAGTCAAGATTAAGACCTAAACCGGGTAATAGCCACTGCATGAGGATATACACTGTGGTAATGAGAACATAGAACTAGTGCGTTCTCCTGGAGTGCACCTCAGCATATTATGACTGATCAATCAGCATTCAACTGCTCAAGGAAAACTCCAGGTTGCCGCAGCAGTGATATTAAAACACCATGACTGCTGAGTATATGTCGTGAGCAGTACACCAAAATCAAAAACCCAAAAATATTTCCCATTAGAACGCTCCAGCTAAATCCATCCACCATGCAGGATGATGAACCTGATGCATGTAAGGATCGCTATCCAATGGTCCGAAATCCGATAGCGATTGCAATTCGGAAGATTTAGCCTCGGAGCTTTCAAATCGCCGAGTTTGTTGCGCATGGTGAAATACATAAACAACCTGTACATGTATGTAATTCATCTCCAACACTTGATTGATTGACTCGAAACCTTATTTTAATTAAACAGTCGGCCCTGATATTCTCTTCAATGGGGTTGATCATCCCTCCCTCCCCCCTTACACCAATGCAGTCTTTGTCACCGATGTGTTGGCACTTACATGCCGAGTATGCAATAGATAAGAAAACACACCCGTCCTTCCTTTTGAGAAATAAGAGATGGAAACTGGAAACAATTTCCCCAACTCGAAGAAGTCTTCAAGTTTGCAAAATCAAAAAAAGTCCTAGTCTCAAAAGTCAAGGATCCCTGGTGCTTGCCCCCGCTGAGCAACGAAAGCCTAGAACTGCACAAAGTGAAGGAATCAAGACCAAAAAACAGAGTCTGCGCAGCTGGCGCAAATTAGAGAGGCTGCCGAAGAAATATACTCACTCTGCCAGAAAGACATTAATCATCAGGATGTGGGTAATTGCCCGTCCAACCAACATTCTCTAAGGTAGACATAGACAAAGTCAGAAGGGAAAGACAACAATCTCAACCCCACGCCCCGCAACAGAGGGATCGGCCACAAGCACCCTACCCTACCAACGATGAGTTGTTGCAATTGAGGAAGAAGGGTCCTTGTTTCTTGGCAAGTCGTAGGAACTTGGTGAGTGCGGTGTGTTTCAAACAAGATAGTAATAGCGGATTGGACTGGCTGATGTTTTGTCTAATATGGCAAGTGGTTCGAATTCAGAGCAGAATTGCTACCAACTTGGGTGAGACGCTACGAGGAAGGATGGACAATAAAGAATCGAGTTCCATCTCGCATATGTCGCGCTAGAGGCGATCTAACAATGTCAAAGCCAGGGCACGGAACCAGCATATAAATCGACATGGTACAAGACGTCGACGTCTTTAATTGTTAACCACGGGCCATTGAAGCCAAGTCTCCTGAAGCCCGTGCCTAATGATTCCAAGACAAGAGTTCCTTAGCACGCATCGTGGCTACGGCATGTATCACAATCAAATCTCATTGATGGTTTTTAAATAGGGCTGGAGGCTGAGGATGCCCGATGTTTACACTGCCGTAATGAGAACATAGAACAAGTGGGTTCTCCTGGAGTGCATCTGGATTGGTCAATCAAATTGTACAAGTCATCTTTAATTGTCAAGCAGCAGATTGAACATTGAAGAATGATTTTCCAAGACAGATTTTCTTAGCACGCCATCGTTGTATCACAATCAAATCTCATTGATGGGTTTTAAATAGAACACAGTGCATCTCGAGCATATGATGATAGATTGTACAAGTCATCTTTAATTGTCAAGCAGCAGATTGAACATTGAAGAATGCTGCCATCGTTGTATCACAATCAAATCTCTGAGAATGCTCGATGCTGTAAGTTTACCGTATATAATCGTACATAGGCTGCCCGAGAGATTTGCTGAAGGTTCGGCTTAAGAAAATAAAGCGCCAGGTGCACATGTTAAGAAGGTGTCGGAACGGCGAGTGGGAAACTCGTGGCAACGGTAATCAATCACCATGTTGTATGACTGTAGTAGCGGCGGCCGAGTCCAAGGCCACACGCAGCTGACGCCTATGTAAAAAATGAGCATCGACCAGCACTACACCAAGGGTATGGGCCCTCACCTCTTCCCATCGCGCAAACGCATAAGCATGACAATAAGCTCATCCTGCTCTCCCACGAGAAGCTCGCCACCCGGGAGATCCATCGCCTGGCGCCTGGCCTCTGCTACGGCATCACGAAAATCGTTGGTCTAATAATGCCGTCAGCCCCTGGTGGGGGTCGGTTTGGGTTGGGATTTTACCGCATGCAATAAAGACTGGGGCGTGGTAATTCCCTGGGAGTGCTGGAGAAGGAGGATGAGTTTGTTGATGAGGGTCGCGTAGAGAGATGATGATGATGGGAGAGTCATGCGAGAGAGCGGGAGCGGGGTGGGCATCTATCTCATCAGGGTCGTGCTTCCAAGATCGGGTTCGAACAAGATGGGAAATCTGTCTTTTCTTGATGGCTCCATGCCATCATCATTCCTCGCTCTTTGGCCTTTGACTCCCACTATGCAGGTCAGTCCTTTTCAACCCTGCGCTGCAGACTGGCAGCTCACCTGGTTCGCTAGCTGCCAGCAGAGATTGTGTGTATCGTGCTCGACGAGCTGCGCGACGACGAGGAGGCGCTGCGGGCGTGTGCTGTGGTGTGTACTGGCTGGGTGGCGATAGTGCAGAGGTACCTCTGGCGGAAACTCGAGATTACGCTGCACGTACGGACAAAGTCGCATCTTCCGCCCTTCAAACCGACCGTCAGGATCGCACCCGACATACGGCCTCTGTACAAAGCCTTCAAGACATCCCCCCATCTCGCCGGAAACGTCAAGCAGCTCTCTGTCAAGATACACGGCGACTACTGGCGCTACACGTCGCTGACGACCATCATCTCCAACTTTATCGTCAGCAGGATATCGAGGATATGGCATCGCTACCTGCCCTTTATTCTCGAAAGCCTCATTAACGTCGAACGCTTCTCTTTCACCAACTACCTGTTGCACCCGCTGCTCACGACGTGCCCCGACACCGTCCGGGACGCGTTCATCAGTGTCCTACGACGGCCGACGCTGAGCACGCTGTCGATGCCATTCGGCTCGGCGCTGGAGCTGTTCACGATGCTCTGCGAATGCCCGCACCTCTCAAGCCTGTCCGTCGGGATGATCACCTGTCGCAGCCACGTCGACCTGGCGCTGTACCCTCGCGTGCCGGCCCTCACGCCCAACTCGCTCCTCGTATCCTGCGGCAAATTCTGGTACCTCCGCCTCCTCAACCGCGAGTTCCCCTCCCAGTCGTGCATTCATTTTGACAATCTCCACCGGATACAGATACATGTCGGCATGTGCTACGCTGTCGGTGATGTGGGTGTGGTGAATACGACTGAGGAGGTTATAAGGAGAAACAGGGCTACTCTTCGGCATCTTGCGTTGAATGTCTGTCTAAATGGTGTGTTCTTTTCCAAATGTACCTTGAAGAGACTAAAGTGCGGTGTAGAACCTCTTACGACGCTTGTTGACCCGACCTCGCTCCTCTCTGTCGACTTTCAGATCCACTCTACGTCGCGCTCAAGCCAAGAACACCCTGCGCCCCGGTCCTGGCTCGACTGGCTCATCGCCTCCTTCCCTATCCCATCCAGCAGCGACATCGCCATCGAATGCTGCACACTGCAACTGGTACAGTTTTGCTTGTTTGAAGACGTGCGGACGTTTTGCGACAAATGGGAAGCGCTCGATGGGATATTCACGTCATGGCCGCGTCTAGGCAAGCTCTCCGTGCAGATCCAGAGACAGCCTTACAGAGCGGTGTTTTCTCCCGAGTCGGACAGCAGGTTCCCTGTCACGCGAGGAGATGTGGAGGAAATGTTTCCGTGTATGATGAAAGAAGGACGATTGGTCGTAGTCGAGACCCAGGCTGCAAATATTTGAAACGAATTTTGTATGTGTATTGGAATTATGAATGTGATGACTCTTTTAGATGGCCCCAGTGTTACTACGGAAAGCACAACGAAAGTAGGTATAATTAACATGGGGTATTGTATCGTGAAATAAACTAGCAGGACCAGTCCTTGCGAAGGTACTAGACTCATCTCAGCACGACGTCTACATGAAAGTATGGCACTCACCCTCGGGCGCTTCTCCACAGCTTCATCATTGGATCCTTGCCTACGCTTAGTGCGTATCATAAACTTCTGCAAAACAATCAGACGCCACACAAGGACACCAAAAGGCATACTAACTGAGCCACTCAAACTCGGCGGCGGGCATCGCTAATGGCCGGGATGACGATGGGAGGGATCCGCTCGCGGTAGATGGCCTCGGACGCCGCCTCGCCGGGGGGACTGGCGGGGTGGCGCGAGTGGTCGATGAGCGGGAGGGGGATGGCTGACACGTATTTGTGGTCGAGCTTGAGGGCGGCCTCGATGCTGACGGCGAGACGCAGGCGGGCAGCGCGTTTGCGGGCCGAGTGGCTGAGGCGCATCGACGCGCGGTGGGAGTCGGCGATGTGCTCGTACTGCACTTTGGAGTGGCGCAGTGTGGTGGACAGCCGGGCGAAGCGGGGGGCGGGGAGCGAACGAGACATGGAAAAATACGCGCTGCGTAGGAGGAAGAGAAAGAGAGTGGTATACCATTCGCCACCCTGAGAGCTTATAAGCACCCGCTTCTTATTGTTTTCATCATAGGGGGACGATAATATAACAATCGCGTCTGTCACGTGCTATTTTTCTTTGATCTTGAATGGCCACCAGGGCGCACAAAATCGGTCAGTTCCTGTCCCTCCTTCCGCTGACGTGCAAATTCATGTCGACAAGGTTCCTTGCTGTTCTGTCCCAACTGCGGCACCCTGCTGGACATCCCCAAGGATGGCCAAAAGTATGTAAACTGCGACCAGTGTGGCCATGAAGAGCCCTCCAGTTGTGAGTCGATACATTCCAGTTGCTCGACCCAGATTTCAAGCCGTGTTTAGCGTATGAGAATATCCGGGTCACGACGCATTCCCATCCGGACGCGTTCCCGTCTGCATTACGCCAGAAGAGAAAGACACAGACCAAGCATCACGAAGGCGCCGACCAAGGAACCGCCGTACGTCGCTCCCACTCCCAGGCATCCTTATAACCCTCATCTATCCAGGTATCCGAAATGTGCCCCAACTGCGGCCACATGGAGGCCTACTCAAAAGAACTACAGGTACGCAGCAAAGCAGAATCACATATCCACGACTCAACAATATACACAGCTGCGCAGTGCCGACGAAGGGTCCACCGTCTTTTACACCGTGAGTAACCCCAACCTCGCCTAACCAACATTCCTCATCAGTACACCAACCAGTGCGCCTCGTGCAAACACGGCTGGCGCGTCAACAACTAAACATACACCCCAACCGTGCAAAACAGCGCGACCACCCCGAACCCGCCCAGGATGCTCGCCGTCGACGCAACCCCAACTTCCCTCAGAGGTATCGTGTCCTTTGGTAGTCTACAAATCCTCATCAGAAAATACTACACCAAATACACCCAAAATTCTTTGCCATACGTTGAAAAGTAAAACGCCAGTGTAAACGTGGCCAAAAGTAGCACTAGCGCGATGTACGGCAGCAAGTTGACTGGGATAATCGGCGTGAACGCTGGTAGCGTGCTATACAAATTCTACAGCGTCCCGTCAGAAAACCAGAACAAGCCTAACAAGCAAGCCAACCACACAAACCTTGACGGCGTTGTATTCGTCCATGGCAAAGGGTGTCAGTTCCAGCCAAACACGTGTAAGCAACCAATATCAGACTCCCGCCTGCGCTTTGCCTGTCTTGCAGAAAACAACCACCACCCCACTTGCACTTTTTTTAACTTCATCCCGTTCTAATTCTAATACATCGCCGACGCTGTACGTCCCGTTCTCTCCCTTGCCTTATCATCGTCGCCGTCCACGTTGTCGGCCGGGGTCGCCTCACCATGCTGACGTACGCTCTTCTCCACGCAGATGTCCGCCGCCGAAAAACTGCAAGAGCACCCTGTCTTCAAACAGGCGAAATCCAAAGCAGAGTACTACTACAGCCAGCTCGACAAGGAGGTCAGTCTCACTCTCTCCCGTGGCAGTGTGCTTGCTTATCATGGCCCCGGTAGCTCACCAAGTATCCCGTGCTCATCAACCTCGAGCAACGCACCCAGGTACCCAAAGGCTACCTCGTCCTCGGCAGCACCTTCATCATCACCTTCCTCCACATCTTCAACTCCCTCGCCGCCCCCGTCTCCAACCTCGTCGGCTGGGCCCTCCCCGCCTACCTCTCCTTCAAAGCCATCGAATCCCCATCCCCCCACGATGACGTCCAATGGCTCACATACTGGGTCGTGTTTGCCTTTTTCAACTTTTTGGAAAGCTTCGCCCTCCGCATCGTCCTCTACTACGTCCCGTGGTATTTCGCTTTCAAGACCCTGTTCATCGTGTGGTTGCAGCTTCCCTATTTCCGAGTACGTGGTTTTTTGAGCCTTACACACGACTTTACGCGGTGTCGTGTGACTGGGCCGTTTGCGTTGTTGTGCTTACGTGTCCTCCCTTCCCCATCACAGGGTGCCCAACTGACATACGTCAATATCCTCAAGCCTGTCCTCAACAACGTATCGAGCGGTGTCGTCGCAAAGGCAGATACCCTTCGTGAACGTACTGCCGACGCAACCGAGTAATCTGGCTTATGTTATTATTTCCACATCGTAGAACTTTTTTTTTTTCCTTTTTCCATTCCTTCTTTTCTCGTTTCCCTTTTTTTTCTTTCATTCGTCCGTGCTCCTCCGTAACGTACTTCCGTGCCTTTTTTTTCTTTCGCTTGATATATGATGTCCCTGACGAATGGAAACGAAAAAGTACTGTTATGCGGAAATGACGTGGGTGACGTCAGTGTTTGAGGCGCTAGATGACAATCCGGATCGGGCGATGACGACGAGAGAACTGGGATCTTGACCTCGGTATGCTCAACGAATAGGCCAGACTCGCTCTCCGCCATGACCAGAATCGTCTGACCCGTTTCAGTTGTCGCAAGAATGGCTTCCTCTATACAGAATATGTTTTTTGGATTCATCGTACCGCGGCATCAAACGCATACAAACAGTCAATCTGCTTGCCCCATCCATCCTGGTTCTACTGTTGGCTTAGCTCACGACGCATTTTGACCCCGGTGCACTCTGACTGATTCGAATACACAAAACGTATCCGCGCCTCTGCAAAACAAACAGGCCAGACGCGAACGACAGGCTTTACTAGCCGTCCACGCCTCTATGGCGTCCGTTCGAATTCCAGAGCTGTCTCATTTGACTCATTTTTCGATATTTCAAAGCCCTCGGGCCAGTCAGTCTGCCGTCCACGATTATGTCAAGGTGATTATGACGAGGCCTTGGTCATCAAAATTAATTTAATTCTTCCGTAAGTATTAGTGGCGAGGGCAACTAAGTCGAGAGCCTTCCATCATTCTCGGGTTTTATTTGTAGCGATGGGAGAAGGACTCTCAATGAACGGCCGTTGGTATACAGAACACGTCTCATTTATTATACAGTTGGCGTTAAACGCATACAGAAGGTCAAATTTCTTGTATTGGAACTCTACGCTCTTTCAGTTCTCTAAGCCCAAGTTCCCTGACCCCACCTGCCCTTGTCGTTGTCTACGTTGGCTAGAAGGAAGCGTCAGTGATCTAACCAACCTATCGTACAGTGTCCAACTTACTCTTGAACTGCAGATAAAAAAGGACTGAGTATCTGACGACATCAAAGTAATAGAGGAAAAGACCTACCACGGCAACGATCTTCTCGCTAGTCCAGAAATCGATGGACACTCGACCATCGGCGACCTTGCCGGTCTTGTACGAAGGGTACTGCTGGTACCAAATCTCGTTGTCTCCGGACGGGAGCGGTTCGTCCTTGGGTCTGAAGAAGACGGTACCCACCGTACGCGGGACATCAGTGATGCCTAGCAGGGCACGCGCGTCAGCACACCCCCACGTGATCATCCAATGACTTACCCTCGATTTTCTTGCTGGTGAACTTCTTGGTGCCTGCATCGACGGTGACGATGCCGCTTGCGACGGTGACGTACGCCGTCGCGTCCTGCACCTTTGGAGTGCCGTCCGCGGTAATGGCGAGAGACTTGGCAGCGTCGTGCAGGCCCGCATCGTGGGCATGCGCGACGAGCAGGAGGAGGCCGTCTTCGTGGGACAGCTGGGTGGTGGAAGTGAGTGTAGGAGACATTGTAGTTGTGATTGGGATGGTTTGTATGGATTATTTCCTTGCTCTTATATACTATCTTTGAGACATAGGAAGCTTATTGGGAAACGCGTCGATGCGATGGTCACGAATGACTCGGATTATGATGATGGTATTGTGAACCGGGGATTTTTCTGGTGGTGTCATCAGCACAACATCGGTAAGAAAATTAAGCACTGCCCTCGACAGCAGTCATGGAAGTCTTACCTGAAAAGACACAAACACAGATAAATGATCGTGAGGCTGCGTGCAAAGTGCCGGACTGCTCCACCCTCTCCAAGCGCCAACCCCGGGCCAGTATGATTCTAAACTTCGCGGACTAGTAAGTCATCTTATGGAGCCTGGAAGATGCCAAGAAAAATTCACGTCTGGTCTTTCCAAGCTGCAATCCGGTGATCGTTGGAGAGGACTTCTAGTCATCTTCGGTCGTGAGGTCGGACTCCAGTTGACCGAGGGATTGAATATCGAGATTTGTATCACTGATATTATTCTCGTCCTGTGCCGTCTTCAAGAAGCCCAGGTCTACTTTTGTAGTTCCAAACTGAAACCCACGGCGATGAACTATCCTTTTTTGCATAATACGACCATTAGTCTACGCGATGGGGATCTACACTAAGGTCCTGACATTCAAGGTGTCGTACTACTCCACTTCTCCCAAGTCTCGATTTGGGACATGACGATCAAGACTTGTTAATTGGCGTTTGTGCCTTCAAGACTTCCACGATCACCGCTCACAATCCTAATTACTTGGGGAGGACTTTGGTTGAAGACTCGGAGGCCAAGTATTTGCGCCATTAACTTGATCTCGATTGTTGCATAGTACCGGTTGGTGCACCCAGATATACTTTGGCAATTCTCCTCAAATGGGCAGCGCCGATACGCTTTGCATAACACGACTACGGTGACCTCCACAGAAGTTTTGGATAGGACTAGGTTGGCGCTTGGAAAAGTCCGGCAACGTTGTACGTCGCGACCTCATTACTTTTTCCCTGTTCCATATTTAGTCATCAACGTTATTTCTACGCACGATGATGCACGCAGGTCTATCCGCCAACGCAGCCCCAACACGCTCGCCTTCCTTACGACCAAAAGGATCTTCATAAGGCGCATGAATGTTCTAAGGTTCATTGAACTATACTGTCCGCTTGAATATCGTTCAGTGGGCTGAACAATAAGCGAGCGGGAATTTCTCAGCGGAGACCTGCTCCGCTCGGACAGTCGGGACTGTGAAGCCGAGCCTCGAACGACTGTCAAGGTTCAAGACCAATCACTACTGATCAGTACCAAAGTTCTTCTCGTCTTTGGATAGTCAGGGAGACATACTGTCTTACATCAACGTGCCGAAATACATACCCTATGTCAAGATGAATGACAGTGACTTCCAGAGGTATACTTAGACACTCTGTCTAGCGATAATTGTTAAGCAGTATTTCATCAAAAAAGAACATCGTAAGCTACCAGTACAGACTAATAGGAAAAGAATTACTCGTCAATGGTATTCAGCGCAGATTCTTTACATGAACACAGCGATGACCTTCTCTTTCTGAGGGAGTCAGGTCGTCATATCTGGCGCCAGAATGGTATTGACTGCTACCGCCTGATCACCGGTAGTCCCCTCGACAGTTTCAATTTCTTTCGTTTCCCCTACTTCCTTCAATTCGCCTGCGTCCCCATCCACCCCCTTTTTCTCGGAGATCTCAATATGTGGTGGAGTGGTCGGAGTGGATGTGGACACAGGACGACTAAGTTGCGCTCGAATATCTGCCAAGTCGCTGTAGACAAGTTGACGGACTTCCGGCAGGGCATGACGTCGTTCTGGGGACACACTCTGGTGCACGAGTTGTATCAGTTCGTCCTCGAGGTCATCTTGTAACGAGAGGTGAATGACCTCCGCGAGTTCATCCCATGAGCGGCTGGTGGCATCGATGTATCTGCAACAGTATGATATCGCCAGTAGTTCTTCAAGCTGAGACCACATACCGACTATAAAGGACGGGAATTTTGTGCAGCAACAGTATCAACTCCTGAATACCGCTACAGAGAGATTCATCCCGTTTGTTGTAATCCACTACATCACAAAAGTAAGCACGGGTGTAGAGATGGAGGCACTATGAAGCTGACATATACCGACGGCATTGATTCTGATAAACGATGTCAGAAAAGAAACGGATAGTACGTTGGGTAGTCAGCTTACATCCTCACGATGAAAGGACTCAGACGACGATATCCAAATGGCACGTCTGAAAGTTTTTTATCCCTATACAGAAGATGTCCTGGTACATCATTTAATGAGATATTGAAGTAGATTTCTGGACCTGGGACTTACCGCAACCATCAGCAGCACACAATTGCGGCAGAAGATTCCGCATAGTTCCCAGAAGGGGACGGTGCATCCGTTCGTTTAAGTACAGCATTGAACCATTGTCCGTAAAACGTAAGAGCCAGCTTCGAGGGATAATTACATTCAACAATGAAATCCCTGGATGAGCAATGTACTGGCCAAGAATGGCTTTACTGCAGAGGAATTCTACAAAATCGCACAGAGCATTTATGTCGATCGGTAATCTTTGCCTTATGATATGCCTGGAAAGAGAGTCGAGTTAGAGATCAGTACCAGATCCAGATGATCAACTTACTCAACAAATAGACAGCCAGCGGTCAGAGACCATGTTTGGCCTCCGGACATTGAGCTTAGAAGATTATAGAGAGCGAAGCCGCTTTCGTGATGAATGTAAGTGGGAGGAGGGCGTGTTGCCATGAAATGCGGGGTATTTCGGAGGTGACCCACTTGACTTCGGTCATACATGAGCGCTATAATTGCTGCCTGCATCACTTCCGGAACAAAATATGTCGTGGGCAGAGACTTTGGGCCATGGACAAGGCTTTGCACCCAATCCTCTATAATAATCAATGCTTTTGGCGCCTCAGGAATTGTAGAAAGTGCGAGATGGGGGACAGGGTTGAAGGCATAATCAGGAGTGTAGAGAGTGTCGCAGAGACGATTGAGCCAGAACCTACGCGGAAATTAGCAGTGAATATTCGTAAAATAAGAGTGACAACGTACTCAGTGTCATTCCTACGCTCTACTTCTTCGTGAATATTCTCTTTAAGCGCCTGCAGGATCAAGATTTGTTGGAAAAGAAGGCGGATGCGCATATTATGGTAAATGGAATGTATCTTTGAAGGTGATGCATGGGCCTCCGGGCATTCAGGTCGTGCACACGATCCAGATATCGCAAAAGCTAAACAAGGCAACGAAGCATTGCTTCTTGTACATTCATTATTTTTGGTGATAATCTTTTGTCTGAGATGAATTTGCAGAACACGTCGAAGTAGCCCACGTAGTTTGTCTACTGACAGCTTGAGATTGGAGTCGGAATCTCGGCGGATTTTCTTTGGTGGAAGTTTCAGGATTTCAGGAAGTTTGAAAATCTCTGAATGCAACCAAGTATTCTGGGGCACAAGAACCTCGTTCTTTGTGTTTCGCCAAAACCCGAACAAAGTCGCAATCGTCGCATCAGAAGAAGGGCCCGTTCGGAGCATGGCAGACAGGAGATCCACGTAGGCATAAAACAAATGGAGATGTTCAACTGCATCAACCAGATCCAAATCTTGAACTCGAACGTCCTGAGTAAAGTATTGGTTCAGGCAGAGCAGTGCCGCCGCACTATTATGCTCCTCGTGAAATTTCAACCCCATTGCACCCAACCGAGGTATTTGATCCTCTATGATGAACGTGAACATCAACAGCTGGAAATGTATCAATACAAGCCATGACGACCAAGAAAAGCGACAACTTACTTCAGCATCTTTAGCCTGCTCCGTAGAGTTTACACCAAGCTGTGAAACAAAGTGCATCAATTGCGGGACAGTGGGTTCGGATTTTATGGTATTAGGATCAACGCCAAATGATATCTTGTGCCAAAGTTCTTCAATGATACATTCCCGAGCGCGATGTAAAGCATTTTGGTCCCCAGCATTGCGCAAGAAAAGCGGAATAGCCTTCTGCCTACGACCCTTGGACCAATGCAATTCTGCAGCCTCGCAAAATCGTCCTATTCTCTTCAGCAGATCAGCAAGAGCAATGTCAAAATGTTTTTCCTTCAAATACTTCTTTTCTTCTTCGACTGAGTCAAATAGTGCATGGCCTTTTCTGTTCAGGAAAGTGAGAACGGTTAGCCAAGACGCCTGAGGGAATGACTTACGCCATCTGGCCAGAAGAAAAGTATGCTAGTCGTGCACGCTCGATAACGTCTTCGGCAACCTCCAATGCCATTTTGTCTTTGTGGTCTTTCACAAGCACCACTGCTTCGTCGAGCTTGCCAATGTCTCTATACAGCTCTGCAGCATGGGTGTAGTCCTTAATAGAGTAAAATATTCCGGCAGCTCGATACTTCTTGTCACCTTGTTCGAAGCATTCGCCGCTGATCCTGCGATACGTCATAGAATCGTTCGAGTATGTGCTAACCTGAGCGGCTTCAGCACACTCGAAGAAGGATTTGGCAGCATCTATATAATAAGAGCGTTGTCGCTCAAGCGCTTTTTGCGTTGATGTACCGACAACTGCTCGGGCCTTTGCCCGCAAATCATAGGCACCTGCAATGGATGCGTGGAAGGAATTGTTCGCTTTGTCAAAGCAATGCTTGGCCTGTGAGAAGCGTTTTGCATTGAATAGTTCATGCCCTTGGGCATTCCATTCTTCTCGTGTTGACGTGCGTGCCAGTTGAGGTGCACCCGATCCCGGAGCATAATTATTGATTAAATTTGTGCTTGACCAAAAGTGCTTGAAGATCTGATGAGAATACTACTGACTGGCAAGGATAGCGGCAACGTACTCTCATGGGTTCTCCACTCTCAGATCTATCTGCGATCCAGACACGATCTCGGGCTCTTGTGATTGCAACATACAATGATTTCAGCTGAACAGCATCATTGGTATAATACTAAACGACGGCACCCGCTGACATACTCACCTCGTGACAGATAATGGCATGATGAAAATGGTCAAATCCAGGGGGAGGACGTGGAGAGTACTGCTCGCTCTTCTTGATACCGTTCAGTATGACACGCCATTGTGCAAGACTGGCCGTCGAATCAGCAAAGAAGTTATAAAGCAGCACCTGAGAAGATGCAATGTACAGGTGAAAATCATCTCGTAATGAATATAGCGTATTGACGTACATCGTTGAATTCCAGTCCTTTACTTTCGTAGACGGTGCTATAATATTGATTATCAGGGGTTTTGTCAACATAGCATTAAAAATCACGAACAGCACAACACCAACTTCACCAAATTGCTGTTTGAGTTTCTCTTTTGCTGTTTCGTTTCTGACAATGATACCTATGCAAGAAATTCAAAGTCAGCCAGCGTTGATACAGGTAACATGAGACAAACATTGATGAGCACCGAACTCAATAGGTTTACCATAGTCACCAAACATAAACCGCTTCAATTGATCATCGTCTTGGATATTAAAGAAGACAGGTTTTATCCCGTCTACAACACCCATCTCTCGGGAAAGACGATCAATAGAATCCTCCCAAAACATTGTGATGAGGTCAATGATAGAATGCGCGCAATCAACGATACCAGCATGAGATCTATAGTTGATGGCAAGTTGGAACAATTCCGGCGGTTGCTGTGCTCCGAGATTATGCTTCCTTCGGTATTGGTCCTGTTCATTGATCAGTATCATGCTTGAGAGTGAGTCTGAGTAAATAATACTTCAATATTCCACTGAAATGCCCTCAAAGCATTGAAATTAAAAGAGCTTCCGACAGAAATGGTTTGTGCAGTGTCACCCGCCCAGAAGAGGCCATTTGGGTTGTTACAGAGGGCCCTCAAGACTCAATATCAGGCAGATTAGCCAGTCATAAGACAAATATAAAGAATGAGCCTTACCCATAGTGTCAATGAGCATGTTGTCCTGAACTTCATCTACATATCTATAATAATATTGAAAAGTGATGTAATGGATGAGTATGGGACTCACAGATGGTCAAGGCCTTGTCTTGGTATGCCATTCTCCTTGAAATATTTCAGAATTCTATGTGTTCTGGTACCAGATTAGTGTCCATCTGATGAATTATCATGGAAATTTTTACCGATCTCCAGTGTCGTACCCCCCTCGGAGCCTCTTCCTGCGCATATATAACTCGAATAGTTGGTATATCTCAGGCCTAAG
This sequence comes from Armillaria sp. CMW 4456, assembly GCA_028551335.1. Classification (NCBI taxonomy): domain Eukaryota; kingdom Fungi; phylum Basidiomycota; class Agaricomycetes; order Agaricales; family Physalacriaceae; genus Armillaria; species Armillaria sp. CMW 4456. The sequence goes on from JANDKJ010000142.1 coordinate 70,792, forward strand.
ACCAGCAAATGTAGATTGACGGCGTGGACTGAGACCGAGATAAGGATCTCTGCTAAGATACGGCTTCCCTTCTCTTAGCGTCTCTGCTGATCCCTTGATGACACCTGAACAGAGACTCCAGTTAAGCTCTTGAACACAAAAATATGTGTTACCTATAATTTCACTGAACACCAAAGCAGGATCTAGTCAAATACAGTTTCAGTACACAAGTATGTTGACAAAGGAGGCAAGCAGAAACCTAATCTTGCAGTCAACGGCTCTGGGAAATGAGCCCAGTAGGTCCCGCAAAAGGATTCAAATGTAATGACACCCCTACGGTACCTAGGAGATGGAGTTTGACCATCGATATCCGCTTCCAACATGTCGCAAAGCTATAACCAGCAAGAATGAGATCATTAAATCAGAGAAGACTTGATGCTTACATCATCAAATGTAATAAAAAGAGGGAAATGTTTCGCCTCTAGTTCACTGTACTTGGATGGCAAATCAGTGCGCCAATCCTCAATGTCATCCACATCAACGAGCCCTAAATTAGTTTGATACTGGGGAGCTGTCGATAGGTTCGTGGAGTTAGCAGGTGAATGTGATGCCATCTCCAATGAACCAGCTAACTTCGCAAAGTATTCTTGTACTTTCATGGTAAGTATTCTAGATTTTGTGACAAAGACTTGACGGGGTTGACGTAAATCTGACGCCATGCGTGGGAATGTCCGTTCGATAAGTAGCATCTTGAATAGCATGGTGGTGGTTTTCCTGCATTAAATAGCTATGAGAAAGGGAATGAGGCAAACACTCTGCTTGTGCGTACCCTGTGCCGCTGCGGCCTATAACATAACAGGACTTCGGATGCTCAATAATTTGTTTCTCTCGAGTGCTGTTAACGCATGTTATCAGTAAACGATCAAGGAGGGTCAAAGACAGCAGCGCACGAAACCATGTAAGGGAAAGTAGCATCAATATCTGCTAGAACAGCTACCAAGACGAATCAGATACACCTTTTTCGGAGAGTATATAATGAATACATACTATCCAAAAAGGGCTGCACAGCGTCATGGTAAGACAGTCAATCCGCAAATAAGTACCAAGACATACCTGTGAAAATGTGATGTATTTCTCGATGCTGTGGGGAGATTAGTTATTGGCACTTGCACCCATCCGTACAACGCACATGAGTCTTGCATGATTCTGATAGGAATAGTCAATTCAGTCCTATGGAACGAAAAATGTGAAGTTGACCTCAGCATTTTCATCAGGGCGTATACCCGGTATATCCTCGATCTCTGTAGGTAAGACTTCAGGTAACGGAGGGAAGAGCGCTGGAGTGAAAATGTTCTTTGAGGCCTGATCTGTGTTTTCCCTAACCGTACATCTACACCATCGCAATAAGACTACCATACATTTGTTACAGCGAGAATTGATACCTCTTGCGGTATTCCTTTCCTTTTTTTCGTAGTTGACTGCAGATTGACCTCCACAGGTGGAGGTGTGTATCGATCTGAGCCTGAGTACAAATATCGAAAACTTTGATAGCTTCAAGGACTGTAAGGAACCAATAAACAGGCATGAATGTTAACCTACCTTGGGTCTCTTGCTGCCAATGTTCAAGATGGTTTAGCAACTCGTTCTACAATAAGTTATCTTTTGAACATACATCATCACCCGGGATTATATCGATCTGATACTACAGGGGAGCATTAGCGAGATCCAGGGTTGATAAAAAACCGAGCTCCTACAACAAGTCTCACGGTACGAGATATTTTGGCGGAGAGAACAGGCACTTCAGTCGGATCTCCACACAAACGCTTCTGATTGTCGTCAGTAAAATCGCCCCAAGAGAGTTCCCTGTTGTTGTTCTGATAAGTATGGGTGATGCACGAAACCATGAAATCTAAAACATACTTAATCTTCTCCACGATAGCATTAAACGCGGGGGGATTCTTCTTGTGGGCTTTCCGCAAAACATTGATCGCATTCGTGGACACGATGACCGTCCAGTTACCAAATCCCTCAGCGGTATCCAAGTACAACGCCCTTGATAGACACGTAAGATCGTTCTGTGAAAGAACATGAAGACGTACGACTTCATGGGATATATGCGCCTGCGAGACATGGTTGCATCATGGTAAAGGTGTTTCCCTGGTTTATATAGCATGCAAAATAGAGCCAAACTCAGACCCCGGTGAGAACTTGAACTCAATCATTGACAGAAGCAACCTAAGTCAAGCACCTAGACGACCACGAGACAGACACATAGAATTCATAGACAGGATCCAGCATGACGGGAAGTTGGTGTCTTCTAAACAGTGGGTGCTCCCTCGTCGAGTAATGGAGCATAAGAACGAAGCGAAAGGAATTCAGAGTCTCTCGGGTAGTGTGACCGTAAGTAAGTGGAGGTGTCAACTGAATTTGAGCAGAACCGTGACCAGTGAACTGCCTAATTGGGAGCAGTGGTCCTGCTCGGACTCCTGCCACCGACGGCAAACATAACAAACCTTTTCCATGATCACATTCTACGACGGAGAGTCCGAGAATGAGTAGTATTTACATACTAGAAACGAGTCATCAGTCATGAAGTGTCCTAAATCACTAACATAAAGAATCATGAGGATGCCTGCGTTGCTTTTATCTCAGCAGCAACAGCTCCCGTTGGACGTATATGTCCTTGATCATCCATCCGTGCGCTACAAATAACGTTATGAAAAATATCAAAGTTAAGAAGATAGTTCAACTGACATGGTCTCGTCGTCTAGATCAGTATGGTTCTTAATACGGAGGATGACCATAGGCAATGCAAATACAAGACCTCCAACAAGGAGAGCCCATTCCGAGATGAACATATTCGTGAACCTATGTGGAGCATCAGAAGGCATCGCAATGGACTGCTGGAGAAACATACGGAATCTTGACAGCATCCGCATACCATATCCCAGCTGCTCCAGCCGACTGGATCAACTTGTAGAACCCAGCAAAGAATGCCAACTTAATGGATCATTTGACATCGCACTCGTAAGCCAGTACGCCGTCGTCTACCACATCGCATCTGGAATTTCCACAAAAGATGTAAAACCACTATCTGCCGGCGTATCCGTGGTCGTAGATATCCATCTTCTGTACTTCTGGTGCGACGGTTTTTTGTGTGTACTGCCTTTGGTAGAAATATCCCCAGATGTGGACCACGAAGACCATAAGGAAGAGGATAGTCCATTCAGTATAGGTGCGAATGCGATGAATGATTGATTTTCGATCAAGGAAGAGACTAATGAGGACGGAGCCGATGATTTGGGAGATCCAGTAGCAGGCGTTGTTCAAGCCTCGGGCACGAAATTGGAGATGGCACCGTTGAAGCCGGTAAATTCTGCATCGAAGATTAGATGAGTCTACAGAAGGGAGGCGGGTCCTGACGCTATGTTTCAAGACCAAATAATACTGAGTATATATTCCCTGACGGTGAAAGGCACGGGTGGAATACCATATATGATCTCACAGCAAAGTAGCGGAGATTGCAGTAGGCACTCATAGTCGAGCGGTAGGTCAGCGTATGGAAACACATCCACAACGTCAAGACGGTTACCAGTGATCGGGGTGTGCCCACCAGCAATGAGATTGATTGGTAAGCAATATTTTCTCAGAAAAGAAGTTCATCCAAGTGCGATAACCGAAACTTGATGATCTGCTTGGCTGCCACTTGTGCCCTTGCGCCCCGTACACTAAAGTCCCAACATTCAAGGTGCTATACTGCTCATTTCTCTTGAGCCTAACCCAGTACAATTTGGGACATGACGACCAAGGCTTCAAGTTGTTGATTAGTGCTTGTGCCTTCAAATTCAGGCAAGGCTTCCATGATCGTTGCAAGTCCCGATGATCAGCGATACGCTCTGCATGACATAACTACGGTGTCCTCCACAGAAGAAGTTTCAGATAGTACTAGACTGGCGCTTGGAGAAGTCCGGCACATTGTATGTCGCGACCTGATTACTTTTTGGTCTGTACTTGTGATTCTTTCAGTCTTTCAGGCAAGTCTTCCACAACTGCTGTCGATGGCCTTTAGGCCATTACTCAAAATTCTAACTAATATTGGTTTATGGTGCAACCAGTAATACCGTTGTCATTGTCAGGACCGTGACAATCACCAGATCGATGCGTTTCCCAGGTGCTCCTGATGTTTAAGTTTGAAATACGAGCAAGGAAGTGACCCCTGCAAACCATCGAATTGAACATTCCAATCGTCCTCATAACTTCAATGGCTCCCACGCTTAGTTCCACCACTCATCTGTCTCAGGAAGATAGTCTCTTCCTGCTCGTTGCCGTCGTGGGCGGTGTCATCACCGTCGAAGTAGGCAACACTAAGTTCATCAGCAAGCCGCTTAGTGATAAGTAACTTGGATAGCATGTGGGCGTGCGCTGTTGACGCACTTGCCAGACGTCATAGACGTCCCGACCCGTCGACCGAGAAATGCTGCACATTTGAAAGATCCCGAGATTCAAAAAATGAGCTGTGCGAAGACGGGAAGACTGCATAGAAAATATGTAACCCAGACAGCCAAGAATTTTAGACACATATTACATTGTGGCATGTTATAGCAAAGAGGCAATATCCGCATTTCTCCATCGTTTTTCTGTGACACGAAAGGGGACGGGGAGCCAATCAGCGTCTTTGCCTAGGACCATATAGGCCAAGGCTTTTCCGCTCATCCAGGCATGGACCATACCCTCGCCTGAATAGCCTGCCGCAATCCACTCTGATCCGTGTGATCTACCAGTCACCTTTGAAGGAAGTTGACCGACCCAGGGCAAACCATCCGCAGAGATACCGAGAACACCTGACCAGGTCTTCTTGACGCGACCTTTATCAAAGGTGGTATCATCATCGTCACCGACAGCTGACTCGGCACCCCACCATTTCCCAAAGTAGGCAGCGAGCGCGCCAGCAAGGTATGCCGAGACTGTGAACTGGACTTTGCTGTCGTCAGCCGATCCGACAGCGTCCACGAAGGATTCACTGCCGATCCCGATGTGGCCGCCGAACATGAATTCTGCATTGGGCTGTTGGGTGAGGTAGTCAAATCGATGCTCAGAGGGTGTTGGGTACAAAACAAAGGACCTGCTCCAGTGAGGGTCCAAGCCAGATCCAGGGCGCTGTGCGGTCATGTGACCACAAATGGGTACGATCTTCGCTCGCATGGGGGGAAGGAGATGCGACGTCCAGCCATTGGTCGCGTGGATAATATGTTTGGCTTGGATGTCACCACGTGAGGTGTGAACGATATTGTGATGAATGGAGAGGCAAGGAGTGTGGGTGAACAACCGGAACGACCCGTGCCTCTTCAGTAAGCGCGACAAAATTCCCGTAACCAGCCGATAAGGATGCACAGCCCCACCTGTCGTAAAGATGACACCGCACACCCCGTCTGCAAGCTGCATATCCGCTGGACCATCGATCGTACCCCAGCCGCCGCCGGGGACGTCGTGCAAGTAGAGTGCCAGTTTTTGTTTCGCACTCTGAAAGGCGTCCCTGTCGAAAAAGACATCGTAGGTATCCACCTTGCGACACTGGCTCTCTTCTGTCAGGCCCTCCTCCTCTGCAACCCGGATCAGTTCATCCAAGTGCGATAACCGAAACTCGATGATTTGCTTGGCTGCTTGTGTTCCGTATTTCTTCTTCAACTCGACATAGTCGTGGTACACAGGGGGAGTGATATGTCCCCCATTTCGAGCGGTAGCACCAGAGCACGCGTCTCTCGCTTCGAGCATCACCACCTCCAATGTCCCATTCTCCTCAAGCACTGTTCGCGCAAATGCCGTGCCCGTGATACCAGATCCGATGATCACAATGTCAGCCCATTCCGGTAGTGCTGAATCCAAGCCTTCTTTCTGTATCGGTGACGCCGGGATTGACCAGGATGGAATAGTCGGATTGGGAACTGGCAGTCCAGGACTTTGCTGTATTCGCTTGGACACACGACGGTATGAAGCAATGAGTTTGAGTAGAGCGTCGATAGATAGACGCAGCACAGAAAATAGGATCATCAGAAGTCGGCAGGAATGGCTATCTCGCTTTTCTTTCCGCGACGCGGCGCGCCAATGATCATCGTCAGGATCAGGGAACACGGTCCGTCGGATAAGCGGGAAAATCCCTGTTCCATATTTAGACATCAACACTATTTCTACCACGATGATGTACGCAGGTCTATCCGCTAACTCAGCCTCAACACCCTCACCTACCTGACGACCGAAAAGACTTTCATGGAGCGCATGGATCTTCTAAGGTTCATTGAACTGTACTGTCTGCCTGAATATCATTCAGTGGACTGAACAAGAAGCAAGCGAGAATTTCTCAGCGAAGACCTGCTCCGCTCGGACGATCAGGACTGTGAAACCAAGCCTCGAACGACTGTAAGACTAATCACTACTGATCAGTACCAATGTTTTCCTCATATTTGGATAGTCAGGAAGACGTACTACACAATACACTCTCAATAATGCCTCTGTCGCCTTCCATTATGCTCCTGTAATATCACAATTAAAAGGCTAGCCGTTCCATGCAGGTGGTTTCTCAACATACGTCTCTCTTGAGCGTAGCTGGTCGGCTGTGGGTTGGATGCCAACCACGTCTCCCCTTTCCCCACGTCTCTCCCATGGCTATTCTCGTTGGTCTGTCTCCTCTTCCAATTCGACATCCGGGAATCGTCCGAAATTCTACTTGAATCGCCTAGTGGCGTTTAGGAACTGTACTAGGTGTGGGATAGTTGCTTTTTGGTCCAATACGTGTCTTATTGTCGATCTTGTCGGGATCACTCCTATTGCTCTGGCTGGTGCTCCTCTCTTCCTGGTATACGCTGCACATCTCATCGAATAGTGCATGTAGCGATCTCACTATACTAGCTTCTTTGACGATGCCACATATACTAGTTCATGCCGCACATCTATCGAAGCTATTGTTATCTGATGTTATTCGAGTTGGACCCCAAGGAGGACGAAACACTCCGTCCTGAGTCTGCGATGAATCTACTTCGCCGGCAAATCGCAGCCGATAGCCATAATCCATCCGACGCCAGTCGAGACTCCTCCATTCCCGAGGTAGATCGACGTGCCAAAATATATACCCAATGTCGACACTAATGACAGTGATTCCCAGAGATATACTTACACGTTCTATCCAGCGACTATTGTTAAGCAGTGTTTCATCACAAAAGAACATTGTAGACTACCAGTACAGATCAATAGGAAAAGAATTACTCGTCAATAGTACTCAGTGCAGATTCTTTACGCGGACACAGCGACGACCTCTCTTTCTATGGGAGTCAGGATGGCATTGGCTGCTACAGCGTCATTGCCAGCAGTCCCCTCGACAGCTTCAATTTCTTTCGCTTCCCCTACTTTCTTCAATTTCCCTCCGCCTTTATCCACTCTCTTTTGCTCGGCAGTCCCCTTAACAGTTTCAATTTCTTTCGCTTCCCCTACTTTCTTCAATTTCCCTTCGTCTTCATCCACTCCCTTTTGTTCAGGAACCTCGATATGTGGTGAAGTGGTCGGAGTGGATGTAGACGCAGGACGACTAAGTTGTGCTCGGATATCTGCCAAGTCGCTGTAGACAAGTTGACGGACTTCCGGCAGGGCACGTCGTCGTTCTGGTGACACAATCTGGTGCACGAGCTGTATCAGTTCGTCTTTGGCATCGTCTTGTAACGAGAGGCGAATGACTGCCGCGAGTTCATCCCATGAGCTGCTGGCAGCATCGATGTATCTGCAACAGTATGATATTGTGGGCAGTTCTTCAAGCTGGGACCACATACCGACTATAAAGGACGGGGATTTTGTGCAGCAATAGTCTCAACTTCTGAGTACCGCTACAGAGGAATTCATCCCGTTTGTTGTAATCCACTACATCACAAAAGTAAGCACGAGCGCAAAGTTGAAGGGCACCATAAAACTAACATATACCGACGGCATTGAATCTGATAGACAGCGTCAGAAAAGGAGCGGATGATCCATTTGGTAGCCAACTTACATCCTTACGATGAATGGACGACGATATCCAAATGGCACGTCTGAAAGTCTTTCAGTCCCATACCGAAGATGCCCTGGTACATCATTTAATGAGACACTGAAGTTGATTTCTGGTCCTAGGACTTACCACAACCATGAGCGGTACACAATTGCCGCAGAAGATTCCGCATAGGTCCCAGAAGGGTACGGTGCATCCCTTCATTTAGGTACAGCATCGAATCATTGTCCGTAAAACGCAAGAGCCAGCTTCGAGGGATAATTACATTCAGCGATGAAATCCCTGGATGAGCAATGTACTGGCCAAGAATGACTTTACTGCAGAGGAATTCTAGGAAGTCGCACAAAGCACTTATGTCGATCGGTAATCTTTGCCTGTATGATATGCCTGGAAAGAGGGTCGAGTTAGAGATCAGTACCAGATCTAGATGATCAACTTACTCAACAAATAGACAGCCAGCGGTCAGAGACCATGTTTGGCCTCCGGACATCGAGCTTAGAAGATTATAGAGAGCGAAGCCGCTTTCGTGATGAATGTAAGTGGGAGGAGGGCGTGTTGCCATGAAATACGGAGTATTTCGGAGATGACCCACTTGACTTCGGTCATACATGAGCGCTATAATTGCTGCCTGCATCACTTCCGGAACAAAATATGTCGTGGGATGATGCTCCCGGCCATGGACAAGGCTTTGCACCCAATCCTCTACAACAATCAGTGCTTTTGGCGCCTCAGGAATTGTAGAAAGTGCGAGATGGGGGACAGGGTTGAAGGCATAATCAGGAGTGTAGAGAGTGTCGCAGAGACGATTGAGCCAGAACCTACGCGGAAATCAGGAGTGTATATTTGTAAAACAAGGGTAGCAACGTACTCAGAGTCATTCCTACGCTCTACTTCTTCGTAAACATTCTCTTTAAGCGTCTGAAGGATCAAGATTTGTTGGAAAAGAAGGCGGATGCGCATATTGTAGTAAATGGAATCTATCTTCAAAGGTGATGCGTGGGCCTCCGGGCATTCGGGTCGTGCACACGATCCAGATATCGCAAAAGCTAAGCAAGGCAATGAAGAGTTGTCTCTTGCACATTCATTGTTTTTGGCGATAATCTTTTGTCTGAGATGAATTTGCAGGACACGTCGAAGTAGCCCACGTAGTTTGCCTGCTGACAGCTTGAGATTGAAGTCGGAATCCCGGCGCATTTTCTTTGGTGGAAGTTTCAGGATTTCGGAAAGTTTGAATATCTCTGAATGCAACCAAATATTCTGGGGCACAAGGAACTCGTTCTCTGTATTTCGCCAAAACCCGAACAAAGTCGCAATCGTCGCATCAGAAGAAGGGCCCGTTCGGAGTAGGGCAGAAAGGAGGCCCACATAGGTACGAAACAAGTGGAGATGTTCAACTGCGTCAACCAGATCCAAATCTTGAACTCGAGTATCCTGAGTAAAATATTGGTTCAGGCAGAGCAGTGCCGCCGCACTATTGTGCTCCCCGTGAAATTTCAACCCCATTGCACCCAGCCGAGATATTTGACCGTCTATGATGGACGTGAACATCGACAGCTGAAAATGTATTAATACAAGCCGTGATGAGTAAGAAAGGCGACAACTTACTTCAGCGTCTTGAGCTTGCTCCATAGAATTTACACCAAGCCGTGAAACAAAGCGCATCAACCGCGGGACAGTGGGATCGGATTTTATGACATTAGGATCAACGCCGAATGATATCTTGTGCCGAAGCTCTTCAATGATGCATCTCTGAGCGCGACGTAAAGCATTTTGGTCTTCTTTGCGGAAGAAAAGCGGAATGGCCTTCTGCCTACGACCCTTAGACCAATGCAACTCTGCGGCTTCACAGAATCGTCCTTTTCTCTCCAGCAGATCAGCAAGAGCAACATCAAAATGCTTTTGTTCCAAATACTTCGTTTCTTCTTCAACTGAGTCAAATAGTTCATGACCCTTTCTGTTCAGGAAAGTGAGAACGGTTAGCCAAGACGGCTCACGGATGACTTACGTCATCTGGCCAGAAGAAAAGTATGCTAGTCGTGCACGCTCGATAACATCTTCGACAACCTCCAATGCCATTTTGTCTCTGTTGTTTTTCACAAGCGCCACTGCTTTGTCGAACTCGCCAATGTCTCTATACAGCTCTGCAGCATGAGTGTAGTCCTCAAGGGAGCAAAATATTTCGGCAGCCTGATACTTCTTGTCACCTTGTTCGAAGCATTCACCACTGATCCTGCGATATGTCACGGAATCGTTCGAGTATGCGCCAACCTGAGTGGCCTTGGCACACTCAAAGAAGGATTTGGCAGCATCTGTGTAATACGAACGTCGTTCAAGCACTTTTTGCGTTGATGTACCAACGACTGTTCGTGCCATTGCTCGCAAGTCATAGGCACCTGCGATGGATGCTAGGAGAGGATTACCGGCTTTGATATAACAATGTTTCGCCTGGAAGAAGAGCTTTGCATTGAAAAGCTTCTCCCCCTCTGCAGCCCATTCTTCTTGCGTTGATCGGGACGCAAGACTGGGAGCATCGGATCCCCGAGTGCAATTGTTAACTAAATCTCTGCTCGTCCAAAAGACCTTGCAGATTTTCGATAAGAATACTATTTGGATAATATAACACCAACTTACTCTCATGGGTTCCCCCGTCTCAGACCTGTCCACAATCCAAATTTTTTCACGTGCTCTAGTGAAAGCAACGTAGAGTGATTTAAGCTGGACAGCAATATCATTACTTTAATGCTGAGTGGGTATTGTGCTAATTTACACTCACCTCGTTACAAATACTAGCATGGCGGAGATGATCAAATTGAGGAGGAGGGTTCCTAGGATCTCGTTTCTTCTCTTCAATAGCATTCAACACGACACGCCATTGTGCGAGACTGGCGGATGAATCGGCAAAAAAATCATATAGTAGGACCTGAAGGAATGCAACGTCAAACGCCGTCTCATAGTAAAAGCACATATACCTACATCATTGAATTCAAGCCCTTTGCTTTCATACACGGTGCTATGACGTGGGCCGTCAGTGCTTGATTTGACTGATGATAATGGAGACAAACTGGACAACAGCAACGTCACCAACTTTCTGTCGGAGTTTCTGTTTTGCCGTTTCACTTCTAACAATGATACCTATGCCCAAGATTTTGGAGTGAGTCAGCTTTGACGCAGATAACAAGAGACTAACACTGTTTGGCGCCAAACTCAATAGGATCACCTCCATCGGAGAAAATGAACTGTTCCAATTGGGCATGATCTTTATTATTGAAAAAGATAGGCTTGACCCCATCTGAACTACCCATCTCAGGAGACAGACGATCGATAGAATCCTTCCAAAAAGTGGTGATAAGATCTATTATGGAACAAGCGCAGTCAACAATCCCTGCATGGGATCTATAGTTGATGGCAAGTTGAAACATCTTGGGCGGCTGCTGTGGTCCAAGTTTGTGCTTCTTTCGGTATTGATCCTGTCCATCTAATGAGGTTCACGCATGGAAACGAGTCGGAATAGATAATACCTCAATCTTCCACTGAAACGCTTTCAAAGCGTTGAAATTGAAAGAACTTCCAACGTAGATGGTCTGTGCAGTATCGCCTGCCCAGAAAAGACCGTCCGCGTTACTACACAGCCTTCTCAAGACTAGAAGGCAACTTAATTAGTCAAACATAGTACAGTGCGCAAGGAGATAATAGATAGACATTACCCATAGTGTCGATAAGCATGTTATCTTGTACTTCGTCAACGTATCTGTGATGATGTCGGTAACAGATGATGAACACTAGTAGAATACTCACATACGATCGAGGCCTCGTCCAGGGATGCCTCGTTTTGCAAAATGCGTCAAGATTTTATGAGTTCTAGACTCCGATTATCTTCAACTCGTGGAATTTTAACAAAGGTCTTACCGATCGGCAGTATCATGCTCTCCCCGCAACTTCTTCTTATGCTCATACAACTCAAAGAGCTGGTACACCTTGTATCTGTGGTCCGCAAATGCCGATATCCGACGTGTACTGAGATCAAGATAGGCGGTTTTGCTAAGATATGATTTATTATCACTCAGTGTCTCTGGCGAGCCTTTGATGACGCCTGAACAGAGATTGAAGTCAAACCCTTTGACGTGCAAGATATGGATGTGTTACCTATAATTTCACTAAATAGTAGGGCAGGATCTGATCGGATACCGTTTCAGTACTGATACATGCACGCAAAAAAAGGAAATACCTAATCCTTTAGTCAAGGCCTCGGGGAAATGAGACCAATAAGACTCGCAAAAGGACTCGAAGGTGATGACGCCTTTATGACGCGTGACGTGTTTACGACTCGCGGCTGTCAACGGTTGAGTGCCTATGTCAGCTTCCAGCATATCACAAAGCTATAATCAGAAAGAATAAGACCTTTGAATCAGAAAAAGGCTGCTGCTTACACTATCAAAAGTAATGAAAAGCGGGAATTGTTTTGCCTCAAGTTCACTGAACTTGGCTGGCAAAACGGTCCGCTTCTTGCTATCCTTGTTAACCGACCCATGCTCGGCTTGGTATTGGTTTGTGAGGTCAGTATACGGCTGTGATACCATTTTCAAGGAGCTTTCCAATTTCTCGAAGTACTCTTGCACTTTCTCAGCAAGCACTTCAGACTTGGTGATAAACACTTGACGAGGGCGAGGTAAATCTAACTCCATGAGTTGAAATGTTCGCTCAATGAGCAACATTTTGAACAGCATGGTAGTTGTTTTTCTACATCAAATAAGCGTGAGCAAATTCACGAAACCAGTAAACTGCTTGCGCGTACCCTGTACCACTGCGGCCTATAACGTAACAGGATTTAGAATGCTCTATAATACGCTTCTCCTCAGAACTATGAATACATGATTATTCACAAATGAATAAGGAGAGGCAGAGAGGACAGCGCACGAGACTATGTGAGGAAAAGTGGCTTCCACGTCTGCTAGAATAGCTACCGAGGACTAATCAGATATGACTTTATCAAAAATTCACATGGGTCCATACCATTCAAAAAAGGCTGTTCATTCAAGTGTTAAATCATCAGTTGGCGGTTAACTCCCACAACAACATACCTGCGAAAAAACGACATATTTCTCCACGCTGTAGGGGCCGTTAGTGGCTATTACTCGAATGCTCTCGATATGGCTTACACGAGTCTTGAATGAATCTGAGTGGAACGGTCAGCATCCGATTTGGAGGAACAACGAATGTGAATTCAACCTCGGCCGTTTCATCTGGACGTATATTGGGCAAGTCTTCAATCTCCGATGGCAATACTGCTGGTAGCGGTGGGAAGGATGCTGGAACAAAAGTAGAGGCTTGATCTGCGCGCTTCCTGAATGCACACCTGTTCCGTCACGTTAACAGGCATTCAAGTCACAGCGAGAGAATGATACCTCTTGCGGTATTCCTTTCCCTTTTTGCGAAGCTGACTGCTAACGGAACTCCAGAGGCGATGATCCATTTGACCGTGTGTATAGACACCGAAAATCTTAATGGCTTCGAGAACTGTCAGATAGCAATAAAGGGATGTAAATGTCAATTTACCTTGCTGCTCAGTCTGTTGGTGTTTCAGGGCAGTTCAGAATCAGGCTAAATAACAAAATCATTCCCTGAACGCACATCGTCTCCAGGGATTAGATCGATTTGATACTACAAGACGGCGTCAGCGATATCTAATATTCAACAGGAAAGAGATCTCCTACGACAAGTCTAAGATCATGAGACACTTTAGCCTCAAAGATTGGAACTTCAGTCGCACTTCCGCTCAAACGCTTTTGATTGTTGTCGGTAAAGTGGCCACATGAAAGTTCCCTGAAGAGTGTTCTGCTGAGAATACTTGATATATGCCACGCCAACACATACTTTATCTTCCTCATAGTGAGATTGAATGTGAAGATATCTTTCTTGAGGGTGCTCCGTAGAAATCTGTCACCATCTGACGATATCACGACTGTCCACTCTCCGAAGCCCTCGGCGGTATCAAAGTATAACGCTCTTCGTAGATATTCAATGTAACACCATTTTGTCAAAGGATGTGAGGACGTACGACTTCATTGGATAAATAATCGGATATGACATTGGCTCAACCGCAGATTTTGAGGCGTTTTCCCTCTCTGTGGATAACGCAACTGCGATATAATGCTCTTTAAGAGATGAAGTTACCCCAGGATCACAGAGCAGCTCTAGATAGAACTATAGACACGCGTCAACTGCCAATGAATAACATGCAGATAGAGCAGATTCTACCTTCAGTGTTTCCTTTTGACTTTGCAAGATGGAAGTTACAAGGGCCAGTGCATCGCTCGAAGTTACAGGCATATCCATGTTCAGAACAGAAAAATATTTTCTGGCCAAATTGGTATCTCCTACTTCTCCTTTACCTTCTTGAGACATCTCCTGAGTCGGTGTGATCTTGCCCTTCTTGTTCTGATGCTGTCTTCCGATGTCGGTGGAACACGGGAAGGACTGGAGGTACTGCAAAAGCTTGGGGGCGGTCCGAGCTGATTCATGGTACCAGGCACATAGATCTTTATTTTCCACAAAATCTGAGGAAATCAGTCTTGTAGAAAGACAGATTATGATTTGATAGTGAGTGGAGGCTTCGTAGTCCGCAGCTTTGCTGGGAAAGGTCTCCAGAAACCATGAAGTCATCGATATCTCATTCAGCGCTGAAAAGATGTGAGGGTTCGATATACTATCATATGGTTTGATGATGTAGACTTACACGATAAAACCAGGAGCAGAGTGTCGGGGCTCTCGTTGTGGATCAGTTCTTGTAGAACACTGTTGATATTATCTTTTCTGATTATGGTTTGGAGCTCCTCCACGGCAGAGTCAAGCGCATCTCTCGACGTGAGCTGCTCAGTGCAGAAGAGATCACTGCGATATATGCGCTTGCGGGACATGGTTGCATCGTGGTTAAGGCGCTTCCTGGTTTATATAGGCAGAGTGACAGATTTCCCGTGCACAATAGAGTCAAACTAAGACCCCGGTGAGAACTTGAACTCAATCATTGACAGAAGCGACATAAGCTAAGCGCCTTGACAACCACGAGACAGATGCGTAGACTCGGAATTCATAGACAGGATCCAGCGCGACGGAAAGCTGACATCGTCGGAACAGTGGAGACTCCCTCGTCGAGTAAGCGAATGGAGCGTCAGAACAAAACGAAACGAATTCAGCTTCTTTCAGGTAGTGACCGTAAGTAAGTGGAAGTGAAGATTGGTGTCAACTGAATTACAGCAGACCATGACCAGTGAACTGCCTAATTGAGAGCCTTGATCCTGCTCGGACTCCTGCCACCGACGGCAATGACAGCAAACACATCAAACCTTTTTCATCATCACATTTATGATGGAGAGTCCGAGAATGAGTAGTATTTACAGTATACTAGAATCAAGTCATCAGTCATGAAGTGTCCTAAATCACTAACATAAAGAATCATGAGGATGCCTGGGTTGTCTTTATCTCAGTAGTAACAGGACATATACGCCCTTGATCACCCATCCGCGCGCTACAAATAACGTTATGAGAAACTGTCAAAGTTAAGAAGATAGATCAACTGACATGGTCTCGTCGTCCAGATCGGTATGGTTCTTAATACCGTGACGGAGGATGACCATAGGTAATGCAAATACGAGACTTCCAACACGGAGAGCCCATTCCGAGATGAACATATGCATGAATCTATGCAGAACGTCAGAAGGCATCACAATATAGTGTTAGAAAATACATACCAAATCTTGACAGTGCCATATCCCAGCCGCTCCCGGTCCTGTCCACTGGATCGACTTATGGAACCCGACATCGCACGCATAAGTCAGTACGCCGTCGTCTGCCACACCGCATCGAGAATTCCACAAAAGACGTAAAACTACACTCTGCCAGCGTATCCGTCGTCGTAGATATCCGCATACGGCCGGTACCCTTTACTCCATATTAAAGGGTACTCCTTTCCTAGCAGGAGACAACAAGATTTGATACCAACAGTACCCTCGTACGAGACTGGCAAGGTCGCCGACGGTTGAGTGGTCATTAATTTCTGGACCAGCGAAAAGTTCGTCGCCGTGGTGAGTCTTTCTTTTGCTTTGGTGTCGTCAGGATACTCAATCTGCTCTTTTTTCTGTGCAGTTTAAGAGTAAGCTGGAGCGAGCGAGATATTATATTTGGTTAGATTGCTGACTCTTCCATTTAGCTGACGTAGACAACGACTACGGCAGGCGGAGCCAGGGAACTTGAGCTTAGAGAACTAAGAGTTGAGTACAAGCAGAATGGGCTCTGTCGGTATGCTTTTGATGCCGCTTTGTGATGAATCCAAGAATCATATCACGAGTACCGACACCACTCTGAAAGTTCACTGAACCAGGAGATGCAGCCTTATAGAGGGAACCGCAAGCAACGCTCAGTATAAGATGTGCTTCACCTTGCAGAATATCGTGCAAAGAAAGGTCTTTGGTTACACGCGTCGTCCTCAATACGGGAGTCAAATCCAAGGCCGGATGGAGAGAGATGCACGAGGAGTAAAGGACCAAGAGATGCAGATCTTGACGTTCCTACGCTGTCGCTACTAAATAGTAAGCTAGCCAGGTCAAGACTTCAATTGAAGGCTAAAATCAGGTCCCAGAATACGGTTCTAGTACGGTCAATATGAGGTTAAGATCACTCATAAACACACCATCTACCAAAGGACAGGAGAACTTGAATTTTTTGGGCAAGACCACTAGAATCGTTGCCATCGAAGTGACTAGTAGCGCGATCAGAAAAGTTGAAGAGCGATCGTGAGGACGAGAACCACGTACTCGGAATAGGGCCCTCTTTGCGCCAGAGAATAGAAGAAAACAAGTCGAGATGAGTTCAGAGGACTGGGATTCGCCACATTGCGAGCACCAGATCAGGGATAGACTTGACGCACTGGCAGTGCTTCAAAGCCGGGGTCTGTCACGACTTTGCAACTCCGCTCACCTGCCAACCTACGCTTAAGCTAAGAACAGTCGGTCACGAAAGTCGAATTCGCTTAATACCTCCCCTGAGCAAGTATTCACCATCATATCAAAGCGGTCTAGCTGTTTCGGCGATCTCTTCCCATATCCTTTCTTCTCAGCACCAATCACTCCGCGGCCTTTTCTAATCGCGCCACCCGTAGGCGCAAGTTGCATCCTGCTATGATCGATGACGACAGCAGTAGTATCCTTTCCAGACACACCCGGTTCTACTATTGGCTTAGCATCAGTTCCAGCTAGGAACTAGGTGGCCAACGTAAGCCTGCGACCACATGGGTCGCCGGCCCATCGCTCACGACGCGTTTCTGAGTAATCTTTAGCTCATACCACGATCACGTACCACGGCGCTCTCTATTCTGGGACATCAGATCCTCAGTGGCGCTCGCTATGTATGCTGTGATTCGAATAGACATCAATTCTCGTGACCCAGCTAGCTTATCTCGCTCTATTACGGCTGTGGGGCAGCATATGCCTCACCGTCAAGCTCGCATCATATCGCGCCTTCTTTCCAACCCTGGACAAATCCTATGATCACGTTTCTTAGGGCGATTGCACTATCCAGCCAGCGGATTGCGAGAGGGGGGTGTCCAAGTTGAACAAAAACGGGCCGTGAGCGGTTTGAGAAGCTACTCCCTTACTCGGGTTGTGGCCTCTCATGTCGAAGCTTGACGAGAAAAGCACAGACACCAACGTCGTCCTCGCTGATAACCTCTCCTTGGATGAGGAGCACAGGAACTATGGAGGCGCTCCCATTGAGGACTCCAGTCCAATGGGAAAGGATGTCGGTTGGTGGACGGCTGTCTTTTTGAATTTCTCCCAGATGATTGGGACGGGCATCTTTTGTGAGTACCTATGTTTGTCTTTAGTCCGCACAGAGGTTAATGTTTGTCGACGTAGCGACGCCTGGAACTATACTGAGGCAGACAGGTAGTTTCGGGTTGGCTATCATCTGTAAGTTCCACTCACATTGTTGTACACCGGACCAGAACTAATACTCTCATCTAGTTTGGATCATCGGATTCTTCCTAAGTGCTGGTATACAACTTCCATACTACATCTGGGACGCTGGCTCAAGGGGGATCTTTAGCGGGATTATCCTACTACACGGAATACCTCGCCATGTTCCCGAACAGGGCTGGAGCTGAGGTGGCTTATCTGGAGCAGGCATATACTCGGCCCAAGTTTCTGTGCGTTCAATCAGCGTGCGACTTTCGCGAGTTCTGATCCATGTGTAGATTGCCGGTAACCTTTGCGTTTATCACCGTTATTCTAAGTTTTGCAAGGTACGTGATCGGCTACTTATTTTACCGACTCATAGCTAATTTGATATGCAGCTCTAATGCCATAGGTACACATTCGATAATTATCTCAAACCGTCACATTGATTCTTTCAATTAGTGTGCGCGGAATATATACTCTACGCAAATGGACAAGAAACGTATAACAAATGGACTATGCGAGGAATAGCAATAGCCGCCTATGGGATTGCTTGCATCAGTGCGCAACATCCATTTCACCAACTCGAAATACCCTTCTAACGTCCATGCAGTCGTC
This sequence comes from Armillaria sp. CMW 4456, assembly GCA_028551335.1. NCBI lineage: Eukaryota > Fungi > Basidiomycota > Agaricomycetes > Agaricales > Physalacriaceae > Armillaria > Armillaria sp. CMW 4456. Next base: position 89,359 of record JANDKJ010000142.1, read on the forward strand.
ATCGCCCACAACCGCACAGCAATGTGGATCTCCAATGTTCTCAGCTTCTTCAAAGTGGTCATCCTCTGTTTCATCGTTGTCACAGGATGGGTCGTCCTTGGTGGGGGTACGCGTGTCGAGGATCCCAAAAGCCATTTCAAGAATGGATTCCACGGGACTAAGTACGTGCTTGCTATTTGTGTGTTTGGGATCGCAACTGATCCTTCTTTCATCATAGTAATAATGGGAACGCGATGGCAAGTGCAATGATTAATGTCATTTTTTCGTATGCGGGTTGGAATAATGGTACATCTTAGCCTTCCTACCTATGGAACGCTCATTCATAATTTCCCAATAGCCAATAACGTCGCGAACGAAATGGCACGCCCCGTCCACACGCTCAAGACAGCAGGCCCATTCTCCCTCGGTCTAGTTTTCTTCCTCTACTTCTTCGCAAACAGTAAGCACCCCTTCTCTTCTCCTTGTCGTCGATCTCCATCTCATCTCCCCAGTCGCATACGTCGCCGCCGTCCCCGTCTCAGAAGCAAAGAAATCCGGACAACTCCTCGCTGCCAAATTTTTCTCCGCGGTGTTTGGTACACATGCTGGAACGAGGGTATTGCCCGTCTTCGTGGCTCTGTCGGCCTTTGGAAACTTGGTTGCGGTGGCTATCGGGCAAGGGAGGGTGTTTAGGGAGGTAGCGAGACAAGGTGCGTCCACCTTCCCAGTCCCTGTCTTCAACTAACGTTGAAGGGATGGCCCTTCTTTCCAGGCGTCTTCCCGTTCAGCCGTTTCTTCGCCAGTACCAAACCCTTTGGCACTCCCGCCGCTCCAATGCTCCTCAAATTCATTCTCACCACCATTGTGATCATTGGACCCCGTATGTTCCCCTCTTCCCCGTCCTCTTTGCTTTCTAACTCAAGCCCTGAACAGCCATTGGCGACGCTTTTAACCTCATCGTATCCATCCAGACGTACCCCAGCCGACTCTTCGACCTGGCAATGGTCACCGGGATCTACTGGATCCGGCGGAGAAGGGCCAAGACAGGCGTGCCGAAGCCCGAGTTCCAAACATGGCACATCGCGCTGTGGTTCTCGATCGCGGTGAATATTTTCGTGTTAGTCGTGCCGTGGTTACCGCCTGCGAAGGGCGCGGAGCCGTTTTCGTTCCCTTATTGGGTGCCTTGGGTGCGCTGTCCTCTTCATCCGGGGAAGTTCTCTGGTATTCATTTGTTGTTTTTTAGGTTACGGGTATCGGTATCCTGGTTCTATGTTTCACGTACTGGGTGTCGTGGATGCATATCGCCCCGTGGTTGCTGGGGTACAAGGTATACGAGGAGGTGGTCCAGCTGGAGAATGGAGAGTTGTCGAAGAGGTTTGTGTACGTGTATAATGATCATCGGGGCGATGAGTTCAGGGAGAGACTGAGGTTGGAGGCGGAGAAGTTGAAGAGGGAGGAGAATGCGAGTTTGGAGCAGAAGGTGGATGTTACGGTTTAAATTCTAGGCTTAAAGACATAATGCTTTACTCTCTTCTTCTCTGGGTCGTTTTATTGCGGCCCCGCGATCGATGATAATTGATAGATAATAAAGTTTGTTATCTTCTATATTAGCTGGTTGGTTGATGGAGCCGGCAGGTGGAATGCAAACATGTGATCGATCTACGTATTCAATTCAACGATATCAACAACCGGGGTTGATGGCAGGCGCATTGTTATCTTGTATATCGGTCAGTTGCTTCCCGCCCCCGCCGGAGGACAAGTTAAAAGGAAAAGTGAAATTGGAAGCATGTGCTACAAATGTCTTGCAAGTTAAAAAAGAGGATGTATTAGGAGTGGATGGATCAAAATTATCTGATTTAGATTCATGAAAAAGGTAATTTACAAAAACCTCGTACTACTTCGCCACGGTACCGAGCATGTTTGAACCAAGAACCCGCGTATGGTATCGTGGACCTCGCCAGAACAGCCCGACATGATTAGAGTGATAAAGGAAGGAAACCTGACAGCAGGAGAAAGGTGTCAACAGCCTACGCAATTCACTTATCAAAACTGGCTCACACGACGGCATTGCCAAGACCGAGAATGAAAAAGGCCAATCGCTTTCGCCGACTTTAAATCCTTATCGAGCTTGGGAGTGTATAAATAGTCGGTTTGTATGTAGTATCGGAGACGAGAAGGCACCCAGGATCAAGGTCAAATCGACGCGATAATCAGCAAGCACGCGGGCACCAGCGACATGCGTTCAGTTCATAGTGTGTTGTCCTCGTGAAACCGAATTGAGATGATAGCATCAGCTGCAGGCTAGAGCGACAGAGGAAGGCCGATTTGGACCGGTCATAGCAATTTGGGATTCACAGTGAAACATCGCCAGGGGGGTGTACGTGTGATCCAGACGGACCCAACCCCAACGGGATAGCTATCCTAGTTAACAAAAATACCTGTGAGAAAAAACATCAAGGAAAGATTGGACGGCCTCCGTGAGTTGTCTCGTAGAAACGTAGGATAAGTGAAGCTAGAAATGGAGTGAAAAAGTCCTTGCGCATGGTTACGTCGAGAGAAGATTGACCAATGGGTGGAGGTGGCGTGGTCACTGGTCGGACCAGGCGGAGATTTGAAACTCGGTCTGTTACCACCACCTCTTCCATTTGTGAAAAACAGCTGGCCGCTATCATCGTTGAAATTTTCTGGCCTTCCGTGTTGTACGATAAACGGACGCAGTATGCAATGGCTGGCCAGACGAAGGACTTATCCGGGGCCTTGTGTTGAAACTTTTGGTTGATCCGAGAATGTTACACACTTTGATGGGGTTACATACACTTGCATAGAATTGCCTGGGTTCCTGGATGGCTCCTTCGATAGACGAACCATGTGTCACTTGATGGCTACTTATCTGCGCTACTTATACCCGCACGACCCTCGACCCTCTTCCTTCCCTTCAGTCGCTCATGGCACAACCAGTCGTCGACAACGAGAAAGGCTATGCCGGGAGCACCGATGAAGGCCATGATGCCCCGAAAATCTACCAGCCACCAACCGGCCTCAAGGGTTTGTACTACAATCCCATCACCCAGGTAAGTCAACCTTTGGATGATTTTTTCAATCTCTGAGGCGCGCATAGGTCGCGATGCTGGGATTTGTTTGTTTCATGGGACCAGGTAGACGACACGCAACCTTTCTTGGCAGCCATTTAACATCATCTATGCATAGGATTGTTCAACGCTCTGAATGGGCTAGGTGCCGGTGGTCAAGTCGATTCCAAGACCAACTCCAATGCGAATAGTGCTTTGTATTCGACGTTTGCCGCCATGGGATTCTTTGCAGGGTGAATACGTTTCGTTTCATTTACGTCTGGGAGACTTATCCGCCACATGTTGCCCTTAGATCGGTCAACAACATGCTCGGACCACGACTTACGCTGCTAATTGGAAGTATGGGTTATAGCTTGTACATCGGATCCTACCTGTGATTACTACTCTTTTATCCTTAGTTGATCGACGTTAATACTATTTCTAGAGCCATGAACATTCATTCCGATGCCGGAGGCTTCGTCGTTGCCGCAGGGGCCATTCTGGGAATGTGCGCTGGTCTTTTATGGACCGCACAAGGCTCGATGATGATGGCATACCCCACTGAAACGCAGAAGGGCAAGTTCATCGGAATCTTTTGGTCTATTTTCAACCTTGGCGGTGTCGTCGGAGCGTCTGTCGCTGCTGGAAGAAACTGGAAATCCACGGTAGGTGCTCAAACATCTTTAACACACGACTGTCAGTTCATTCGTGTTTACAGGCTAACGCTGTGGACAATGGAACTTATGTGTGTTAGCTTTTTCAATCATCCGGCATTCCGCTTAAACCGTTCAGATCGGATTCCTCATCCTTACACTCATCGGTGTTCTCATTCCGATGTTAATGGCCAATCCCGACAAGATGATACGTTCCGATGGAACGAAGGTTACGACTCCCCGACAACCATCCTGGAAGACCGAAATCATAGGTCTCTTCGTGACGCTCAAGACAGATCCAATGATCGTTCTTCTCTTTCCTATGTTCTTCGCCTCGAATTGGTTCTACACATGGCGTCAGTACTCACCTCCCTTCTGTGAACTCATCTAACCAATGTCTTAATTTGATCCAGAATTCAGCGGCTTTAACGGTGCCATCTTCAATATCCGTGCCCGAGGCTTGAACAACGTCTGCTACTGGATCTCCCAAATTATCGGATCTGTTCTCATTGGTCTCCTCCTCGATCGAAAATCCATCAGTCGTCGCATCCGTGCCTTCACTGGATGGACCGTCCTCTTCCTCATGGTCTTCGTGGTCCACATCTGGGGATACTTCTACCAAAAACAGTACACGCGTGAAACTGTCGCACCAGAAACGCAGAAGATGGATATCTACGACCACGGATACGCTGGCAGAGTGTGGTTTTACATCTTTTGTGGAATTCTCGATGCGATGTGGCAGACGACAGCGTACTGGCTTATGGGTGCGATGTCAAATGATCCGTCGAAGCTGGCGTTCTTCGCTGGGTTCTACAAGTCGATCCAGTCGGCTGGAGCAGCTGGGATATGGCGGGCGGATGCCGTCAAGATTCCGTATGTTTTCTCCAACACTCTATGGTGACGCCTTCCGATGCTCCAAATAGGTTCATGAATATGTTCATCTCGGAATGGGCTCTCCTTGTCGGAGGTCTTGTATTTGCATTGCCTATGGTCATCCTCCGTATTAAGAACCATACTGATCTGGACGATGAGACCATGTCAGTTGAACTATCTTCTTAACTTTGATATTTTTCATAATGTTATTTGTAGCGCACGGATGGATGATCAAGGACATATACGTCCAACGGAAGCTGTTGCTGCTGAGATAAAAGCAACGCAGGCATCCTCATGATTCTTTATGTTAGTGATTTAGGACACTTCATGACTGATGGCTCGTTTATAGTATACTGTAAATACTACTCATTCTTGGACTCTCCATCGTAAAACGTGATGATGAAAAGGGTCTGATATATCTACTATTGTCGCTCTCGGTGGCAGGAGTCCGAGCAGGACCACTGCTCCCAATTAGGCAGTTCCCTGGTCACGGTTCTGCTCGAATTCAGTTGACCACGAACCTTCACCTCCGCTTACTTACGGTCACATTACCTGAGAGACTCTGAATTCCTTTCGCTTTGTTCTTACGCTCCATTTGCTTAATGGATGAGGGAGTGCCCACTGTCCAGAAGATGGCAACTTCCCATCGTGCTGGATCCTGTCTACGCATTCTATACGCCCGTCTCGTCTAGGCGCTTAACTTAGGTCGCTTCTGTGAATGATTGAGTTAAAGTTCTCACCGGGGTCTGAGTTTGGCTCTATTGTGCATGAGAACTGCCTCCATGCCTATATAAACCAGGAAGCACCTTTACCACAATGCAACCATGTCTCGTAAGGGCATATATCGCAGTGATCTCTTCAACCCGGAGAAGCTCACGACGACAGATGCGCTTGAGCTTGCATTACAGGAGCTACAATGCATCCTAACAAAGGATAATTTCAAGCACGTTTTCCAAGCTCTCCTTGACAACGAAAGCCACAACACTCTTCTCATGGTTTTATCGTGTAAGTCTACATCGTTAGGTTGATGGTATGTTCGATTCTTACGTCTTCTCAGCGTTGAGTGAGAATACATCAGTGACTTCCTGGTTCCTGGAGTCCTTTCCTTCAGAAGCTGGATACTACGATATGACCATCCACTATCAGGTCATATCCTGTCTATCTTCAGAATTCCTTTCCTCCCCTTTCGTAGATAAAGATCTTCGTGCCCAGTACTACGAATCAGCTCGGACCGCTCCCAAGGTGTTGCAGTACCTCGACTCCATCCTGCGTTCCGCCGATGCTGGAAGACACAGTCATAGCAAGAAGGATAAAGCAAAACATTCCCAACGGAAGCTTCTGCCTGCCAATGAGGACGGCAGTACCGCAACTTCGGTCGAGAAGTACTTCGATGACCTAAATGTCGACAAACCTAAGACATCAAGCCAAGCATACATCCTCGTGGAACAAATTTTGCAAAGTCAACAGGATGTACTGAAGGTAAGCATCATTCTGTTTATATCCCACTCTATGAAAATTGAGGCATTCCTAGTTTTACTCAAAGCTCCTTCGTCGTCCTGACATATCTAGCGCTCTTAGGGAGCGTTTTGCTATCCCTGCCTCCTCTATAGGACCGGAGAAGAACAGTTCTGGGACTGGGGATAAAAAGTTGCGCTCTGCGTATCCGATAGTCCAGCCGATGAAGTCGTACGTCTTCATGTTGTTCTTTCTCAGAACAATCTTACGTGTCTATCAAGGGCGTTGTACTTTGATACCGCCGAGGGATTTGGTGACTGGACGATCATCATGTCCACGAATGCGAGCAATATTTTGCGGAAAGCCCATAAGAAGAATCCCCCCGCATTTAATGCTATTGTGGAGAAGATTAAGTATGTTTCAGATTTCATGGCTTCGCGTATCACCCATACTTATCAGAACGACAACAGGGAACTCTCTTTTGGCGTTTTTACTGACGACAATCAGAAGCGTTTGTGTGGAGGTGGGACTGAAGTGCCTATTCTCTCCGCCAAAATATCTCGTACCATAAGACTTGTTGTAGGAGCTCGATTTTTTATCAACCCTGAGTCTCGCTAATACCGCCTTGTAGTATCAGATCGATATAATCCCGGGTGATGATGTATGTTCAAAATATAAATTGTAGAATGAGTTGCTAAACCACCTTGAACATTGGCAGCGAGAGACCCAAGGTAGGTTAACGTTCATGCCTGTTTATTAGTTCCTTACAGTCCTTGAAGCTATCAAAGTTTTCGATATTTGTACTCAAGCTCAGATCGATAAGCACCTCAACCTGTGGAAGTCGGTCAGCAGTCAACTAAGAAAAAGGGGAAAGGAATACCAGGAGAGGTATCAATTCTCGCTGTAACAAATGCATGGTAGTCTTATCGCGATGGTGTAGATGCACGGTCAGGGGAAACGCAGATCAGACCTCAAAGAACATTTTCACCCCAGCGTTCTTCCCTCCGTTACCTGAAGTCTCACCTACAGAGATCGAGGATATACCGGATATACGCCCTGACGAAAGAGCTCAGGTCAGCTTCGTGTTTTTTGTTCCATAGGACTAAATTGACTATTCCTCTCAGAATCATGCAAGACTCATGTGCGTTATACGGAGGGGTGCAAGTACCAATCGCTAATCTCTTTACAGCATCGAGAAATACATCACATTTTCACAGGTATGCTTTGGTACTTATTTGCGGATTGACCGTTTTACCATGGCGCTGTGCAGCCCTTTTTGGATAGTATGTATCTGTGTTATACTCTCCGAAAAAGGCATATCTGATTCGTCTTGGTAGCTATCCTAGCAGATATCGACGCTACTTTCCCTTACATGGTCTCGTGCGCTGCCATCTTTGACTCCTTGATTGTTTACCGATAGCATGCATTAATAGCACTCGAGAGAAACAAATTATAGAGCATCCAAAGTCTTGCTACGTTATAGGCCGCAGCGGCACAGGGTGCGTGCGCAGAGTGTTAGCTTCATTCCCTTTCTCACAGCTATTTAATACAGGAAAACCACCACCATGCTATTCAAGATGTTACTCATCGAACGGAGCTTCCGACTCATGGCGTCAGATTTACCTCAACCTCGTCAAGTCTTTGTCACGAAGTCGAGAATACTTGCCATGAAAGTGCAAGAATACTTTGCGAAGTTGGCTGGCTCCTTGATGGTGGCATCACATTCACCTACTAACTCCACAAACCTACCGACAGCTCCCCAGTATCAAACCAATTTAGGGCTCGTTGATGTAGATGATGTTGAGGATTGGCGCACTGATTTACCATCCAAGTACAGTGAACTAGAGGCGAAACATTTCCCACTTTTTATTACATTTGACAGTGTAAGCATCAAGTCTTCTCTGATTCGATGTTCTCATTCTTGCTGGTTATAGCTTTGCGACATGTTGGAAGCAGACATCGATGCTCAAACTTCGTCTCCCAGGCACCATAGAGGTGTCATCACGTTCGAGTCATTTTGCGAGACCTACTGGGCTCATTTCCCGGAGGCGTTAACCGCAAGATTAGGTTTCTGCTTTCCTCCTTTGTCAACATACTTGTGTACTGAAGCTGTATTTGACTAGATCCTGCTTTGGTGTTCAGTGAAATTATAGGTAACACATATTTTTGTGTTCAAGAGCTTAACTGGAGTCTCTGTTCAGGCGTCATCAAGGGATCGGCAGAGACGCTGAGCGAAGGGAAGCCGTATCTTAGCAGAGACACTTATCTCGGTCTCAGTGCTCGTCGTCAATCTACATTTGCTGATCGTAGGCCCGAGATATACCAACTATTCGAATTATATATGCGCAGGAAGAGGCTCCGAGGGGGATATGACACTGGAGATCGGTAAAAACTTCCGTGATAGTTCATCAAATGGACGCTAATCTGGTACCAGAACGCATAGAATTCTGAAATATTTCAAGGAGAATGGCATACCAAGACAAGGCCTTGACCATCTGTGAGTCCCATACTCATCCATTACATCACTTTTCAATATTATTATAGATATGTAGATGAGGTACAGGACAATATGCTCATTGACACTATGGGTAAAGTTCATTCTTTATATTTGTCCTATGATTGGCTAATCTGCCTGATATTGAGTCTTGAGGGCCCTGTGTAGCAACCCGGATGGCCTCTTCTGGGCGGGTGACACTGCGCAGACCATTTCCATCGGAAGCTCTTTCAATTTCAATGCTTTGAAAGCATTTCAGTGGAATATTGAGGTAGTATTTACTCAGACTCATTCTCAAGCATGAAACTCATTAATGAATAGGACCAATACCGAAGGAAGCATGATCTTGGAGCACAGCAACCACCGGAATTGTTCCAACTTGCTATCAACTATAGATCCCACGCTGGTATCGTTGATTGCGCACATTCTATCATTGACCTCATCACAATGTTTTGGGGGGATTCTATCGATTGTCTTTCCCGAGAGATGGGTCTTGTAGACGGGGTAAAACCTGTCTTCTTTAATATCCAAGACCATGCTCAATTGAAGCGGTTTATGTTTGGTGACTACGATAAAACTATTGAACTCGGAGCCCATCAATGTTTGTCTCCTGTTACCTATATCAACACCGGCTGACTTTGAATTGCCTACATAGGTATCATTGTCAGAAATGAAACAGCTAGACAGAAACTCAAGCAGCAATTTGGTGAAGTCGGTGTTGTACTGTTCGTGATTTAATGTATGTTGACAAAGCCACTGATAATCAATATTATAGCACCGTCTACGAAAGCAAAGGGCTGGAATTCAACGATGTACGTCAATATGCTATCTTTATTACCAGATGATTTTTCACTTGTGCATTGCATCTTTTCAGGTGCTGCTTTATGACTTCTTTGCCGATTCGACGGCCAGTCATGCACAATGGTGTGTCATACTGAACGGTATCGAGGAGATCAAGCAGTACTCTCGCCGTCTTTTCCCTGAATTTAATCATTTGCATCATGCCATTATCTGTCACGAGGTGAGTATATCAGTGGGCGAATCTCAATCTACTGTCGTTCAGCATTGTCCTAATAATGTTGTTCAGCTGAAATCACTGTATGTTGCAATTACAAGAGCCCGAGAACATGTCTGGATCGCGGATGGATCCGGGACGGGAGAACCCATGAGAGTATGTTGCCGCTATTTTAGCCAGTCAGTAGTATTCTCATCAGATCATCAAGCACTTTTGGTCAAGCAAAGATTTGATCAACAATTATGCTCCGGGGTCGGATGCACCTCAACTGGCGTCTTCCTCAACACGAGAAGAATGGAGTGCCCAAGGGCATGAACTATTCCGTGCAAAACACTTCTCGCAAGCCAAGTATTGCTTCGACAAAGCGAACGATCCATTCCAAGCGTCCATTGCCGATGCCTATGACTTGCGAGCATCAGCCCGTAAAGTGACTGGCACGTCGAAGCAGAAAATTCTCGAGCGATATTCTTGGTTCGCAAAGGCGGCTGTATCATTTGAGCTATGTGCATGTGACAGTAAGGCAGACTCGAGGAGTTCCCTTATCTACCTCCGGACTAGCGGCGAATGCTTTGAGCAAGCTGATCAGAAGTATCGGGCTGCGCAATTATTCTTTCGTGCTCAGGAGTACAGCCATGCCGCAGAGCTGTACAGAGACCTTGGGAAATTTGACGAGGCTGTCAACATTGTGAAAGATTATGAAGATCAAATGTCGTCGGCAGTTGTAGAAAATGTCTTCAAGCATGCAAGATTGGCTTACTTTTCGAACAACCAGGAGACGTACGTCTTTTCCTGCGGTATGTTGTTCGACCATTCTCATCTTGTCGAACAGGAAACTTGAAGCCCACGAACTGTTTAAATCGGTCGAAGAGCAAGTGGAGTACCTGGAAGAGAGGGATCTTGATGTCGCTCTTGCAGAAGTATTGGAGGAAGAGGGACGTTTCAGCGAAGCCGCTGAACTGCACTATTCCGAGGGCCGCAAAGAACAGGCTATCGAGCTTTTCCTCCGTCAAACTGAAGACAGAGCTGCATTGCGTCGAGCTCAGGAATGCATCCTCAAAGAACTTTGGAACAGGATATCTTTTGGCGTCGATCCTACAGCCATAAAATCAGAGCCTACTGTCATGTGGCTGATGCACTCTGCTTTGCAGCTTAATGCAATTTTCACAGAGTGGACTAACGAAGTAAGTACCAGCCTCAGAGTTCTGACTCGACATATCTTATACCGATGCATTTTCAGCTGTCAATGTTCACGGCAATCATAGAAGCCCAGACAGATCGGCTCCGTGAACTTGGATCAGAATTCCACGAGATGGACCATAGTTCCGCAGCCTTGCTATGCCTAGATCAATATTTCTCTCGGACCCGTCAAATTCAAGACCTGGCTCTTGTTGATGCAGTCCACGAACTCGGTCTATTTCATACCTACGTGGACCTTCTCTCAGCTGCAGCATTCCGAACAGATCCTTGCAAAGATGTGCCAATTGCGACATTGTTTGGATTCCGGCAAATAGCAGAGAACGAGTTCCTTGTACCTTCGCACACATGGCTATACTCAAAACTTCGATCTGGAGACGTGGTTAGGGATTCTGACAACAACCTTAGGCTGTCAGTACTCGAACTGCGTCAACTATTTTGTGACGCTTTGAGAGGTCATCTTAAAGAAAGGATTACAGCTGAAAACGACGAATGTGGGAGAAGCAAAGCACTAATGCCCTGCCTCGTTTTTGCTGTGTCAGGGTTTTGTCGCCGGCCTGAATGTCCGGAAGCCCATCTACGGCCTTCGGAAATACACGCTGATTATTACAATATGCGTGTCCGCCTACACCTGCAACAAATTTTGATCTTGCAATCACTTCGGGAGAATGCTCATGAAGACGTTAAGTATGGTGGGACAAGGTACGCTAGTCCTCTTCTTTCCCAATTCCACGTGTCTAATACTTCTACATAGGTTCTGGCTCAACCATCTTTACGAAGCTCTTTACCCTCCTCATCATATGTTTGGTTCCATCGCTCATCTTGCACTTTCTTCAATTCCCGAGGCTCCCAAGGCATTGTATGTCGTGAGAGATTGGGTGCAAACAGTTGTCTACGGCAGGAAATATAATCCCAGGAACTTCCTCACAGACGTGATGCGGACAACGACTTTGGCCACAACTTTCGACCGGAGTCATGTGGGTTATCTCAGAAATGCGGCGTATCTCAGACCTTACCATCCTCCTGAGTATTTTCGCCAGTACAACTGCCTCATTCTCTATGATATTCAAAACTCCATCCTGGGATCTGAAACGTGGTCCCTTACCGCAGGTTTTCTATTTTTTGAGTAAGTCTGGGACCTGCCGATCTTCAATCCAGGTTGACGTTTCTGGCAGGCACGTTGTCAAGCAAAGGTTACCTATCAATATAGGTGACCTGTGTGGCCTTTTGGACTTTCTTTGCGGGACGGTGATTCTTTGTCACTCGGGAATGGGATCACCGCACAACATCACTCTTCCTCGTAGCTGGATCTTGCGCTTTGTGGACTATAGTTTTCCATACTTCGATGGAAGGACAGACACACACCTCTATTATATCCTTCTAGCACCTATTTCTGATCTCCTGGAGCAACTATATGCCGGCCATGACTGTGGTAAGCCTCCCAAAAGTTATTGTCGTTCGGTTTCTCACCTTCAGTATGTAGTGAAACATCTCCTGTATGGAAGCAACAGAGATCTTTCAAATGTTGCATATCAAGTTCGTCATGCGTACATCGCAAGGATGTAAGTCGGCCACTAAATAGTTTGTTGCTATTTTTCTCATATCAGAGCCAGATTCAGGACCATCGGTCTATGTCAGTTTTTTCTTACCCGGGAGTTTGTGTCCCTGCTTATTCCACTATTCAGTGGGCTACAATATCCGCAAAGATCGTCTCCGAAACGATATTAGGAACATGATGCTATCTTTTCAACAACGAGGTTCTCCCCTTTACGGCCGGTATGCAAGTCTCTGTTGTATGAGGCATCTACATTGTAGAATAACGTCTTTTTAGATACGTCCGCGCAGCCAGCTACTCGTGGGATGGCATTGCACGTGTTATTCGTTGTTCCTTGCAAGATGATACTATGGACGAGATGGTACAACTCTTCGATCGGAGCAGGGCTCCAGCAAATATTCGTGCAGTGTGGGGAGTGCATCAAATCTTCTACAACGACTTTGCGGATATCCGAGCGCAGTTTAGTCTCACGGCTCACGCACTGACTCAAGTCACTTCACTCGATATTGAGGCTCTAGAACGAGAGGAGGATGACACTAGTGACATGCAAGCTGAGGAAGTAGAGGATACTCATGAAGCTGAAGAGACTGTCGACACAGACGCTGTCGCCATCGATGCCATTCCTACGCAAGAAATGGCTGTTCAGGAACCCACAGACAAAGAGAATGCCGCTGCGTCCGTGATTCAGCGGGAATACAGAGGACTTCTTCGTCATAGACGAGGTATTGCCAAGAGAGGTACAAGAGGCCTACAGGCCCAAATACATGCGTCATGCACCAGAGAGGTGTTTCGGCTTGGTGATAACCCTGGGCTATATCGTCTCCTGTTTCTGGGTCCCTTGCCACACATTTTAGTCTGTCTCGAGGCAGTTCGCATGGATGCATTGAGCCAGAAGAAGACAACGAAGGACAAACTCAAACATTGTAATCATAAGGAGTATGATAAACTGGACGACCAGTTAACACAGACTAAGTACGTTCTCCCATGACTTGCCCTTCTACCGACAATGTCTGATACAATTTATTTCAACAGCAACGTAATCAAAGCGACTGTGCAACTGCAAACGCATCTCAAACCGAGTTCTACGTTCCACGAGCGCCGCGACAGGAAACAACTTCAGAAGCTGGTGGCAGAAGCTAACGTTCTGGTTTCTTCTCTCCCTTTCAACACTTCTTCAGACATATCGGATGATCTATACCTCGGTGTTAAAGGTATAATCGGGCGTTCATCTGCAGGTACACGTAAAAAACCTGTGCTGAATAGCGATGACTTGTATGAGTAGTTCTCCCTCCACCTATTGATTTGTAATAGTAGTCGACAATGTTCATTTTTGATAAAATATTGCTTAACAATTATGGCTAGACACGGTGCGTAAGCACACCCCTTAGAGTTTCTCGTCAAATCACTGGTAATCATCTTGACATTGGATTATGGCTATCGGCTGTGATCTTCCAGCAAAGCGAATTCACCGTGGACTCAGGACAGAATGTTTTGTCCTCCTTGGGGTCTAACTCGAATAACGTCGGATAACGATGGCCTCGGTAGCTGTGCAGCATGAACTCCTTGTGAGTATATGTGGATGTGGCATTGTCAAAGAGGCTAGTACAGTAAAATCGCTACATGCACTATGTGATGAGATGTGCGGTGTATACCAGGCAGAGAGACGCACTAGCCAGAGCGATAGGAGTGGCCCCGACAAGATGGATGATAAAATACGTATTGGACCAAAAAGCAACTATCCCACACCTAGCCCAGTTCCTAAAACGTCACTGGGCGATTCAAGTAGACTTTCGGACGACTCCCAGATGTCAAATTGGAGGAGGAGATGGACCAACGAGAACAGCCAGCGAGGGGGATCCGACTCACAGCCAGCCACCTCAAGAGAAACGGATGCCAAGAAGCCACCTGCATAGAGCGGTAAGCTGTTCACTAGTTGTGATATGACACGAGCACAATGGAAGGAAACAGTAGCAAAAATCGACAAATCGACAGCCCTGGTATCAGGTCACTAGAAGAGTCAGCATAGAATGCAAGGATATATAGACGTATGGTACTCATCCCAAAACTCAGTCACCATCCGCTCTCTGAATGACCTAGGTGATGCTATCATCTCTACAAGCGGCATAGACGATCTCGTTGCCAAGAAGGCAGCCATACTAGTAATATATTGGCAAGGCCACGGAGATTGTCGTTGCCAACCGGTTTGAGAGTGTATCGTGTAGTACGTCTCCCTGATTATTCGAACATGAGAAAAACATTGACACGGATCAGTAATAATTGGTCTTGAATCTTGACAGTCGTTCGAGGCTCGGCTTCACGGTCCCGATCGTCCGAGCGGAGCAGGTCTCCGTTGAAAAATTCCCGCTCGCTTCTTGTTCAGCCCACTGAACAATTTTCAGGCGGACAGTACTTGGCTCCCCCAGCTCAGGGAACCTAAGAAGATCCGTGTGCTCCATGAAAGTCTTTTCAGTCGTCAGGTAGGTGAGCGTTCGGGGCTGAGTTGGCGGATAGACCTGCGTACATCCTCGTGGGTAGAAATAGTGTTGATGACTAAATATAGAACAGGAAATTTCCCGCTTATCCGACGGAGCGAGTTCCCTGATCATCGGCGCGCCGCGTCGCGGAAAGAAAAACGAGGTAGCCATCATTATCGGCCTCCGATGGTCCTGTTTTCTGTGCTGCGTGTGGTTATCGATACTTCGTACCGCCGTGTCTCCGAGCGAATACAACAAAGCCCTGGACTACCAGTTCCCAATCCGACTATTCCATCCTGGTGATCCCGGCGTCACCGATACAGAAAGAAGGCTTGGATGCAGCGCTACCGGAATGGGCTGATATTATGATTGTCGGGTCTGGTATCACGGGCACGGCATTTGCGCGAACGGTGCTTGAGGAGAACGGGACATTGGAGGTAGTGATGCTCGAAGCGAGAGACGCGTGTTCTGGTGCTACCGCTCGAAACGGGGTACATGTCACTCCCCCTATGTACCACGACTATCTCGAGCTGAAGAAGAAATACGGAACACAAGCAGCCAAGCAGATCATCGAGTTTCGGTTATCGCACTTGGATGAACTGATTCGGGTTGCAGAGGAGGAAGGGTTGACAGAAGAGAGTCAGTGTCGCAAGGTGGATACGTACGATATCTATTTCAACAACGACGCCTTTCAGGGTGCGAAACAAAAGCTGGCGCTCTACTTGCACGACGTTCCGGGCGGCGGCTGGGGTACGACAGATGGCCCAGCAGACATGCAGTTGGCAGACGGGGTATGCGGGGTCATCTCTACGATAGGTGGGGCTGTGCATCCTTATCGGCTGGTTACGGGAATTTTGTCGCGCCTGCTGAAGAGGCACGGGTCGTTCCGGCTGTACACCCACACTCCTTGCCTCTCCATCCATCACAATATCGTTCACACTCCACGTGGCGACATCCGGGCCAAACATATCATCCATGCCACCAATGGCTGGACATCGCATCTCCTCCACCCATGCGAGCAAAGATCATACCGTGGACACGTGACCGCACAGCGCCCTGGATCTGGCTTGGACTCTCACTGGTGCAGGACCTTTGTACTGTACCCAACACGCTCAGAACATTGATGGGACTACCTCACCCAACAGCCCAATTCAGACTTCATGTTCGGCGGCGGCATCGAGATCGATAATGAATCCTTCATGGACTCGATCGGATCGGCTGACGACAGCAAAATCCAGTTTGCAGTATCGGCATGCCTTGCTGGTGCCTACTTTGGAAAGTGGTGGGTCAGCCGCCGGCGACGATGATGATGCCAACTTTGATAGAGGTCGCGTCAAGAAGACCTGGTCAGGTGTTCTCGGTATCTCTGCGGATGGTTTGCCTTGGGTCGGTGAGCTTCCTTCAAATGTGACTGGAAGATCATACGGGACAGAGTGGATTGCTGTAGGTTATTCAGGTGAGGGCATGGTGCACGCCTGGATGAGCGGGAAAGCCTTGGCCTATATGGTCCTAGGCAAAAACACCGATTGGCTCCCTGTCCCTTTTCGTGTCACAGAAAAAAGGTGGAGAAATGTGGATATTGCCTTTTGCTGTAATGGTAGATCATCGTGTATATGTCTAAAGTTCTTGGCCGTTCGGGCTATGCAACCTTACAGTTTTGCTTCGGGTCAGACGGTACTCTTTTTGAACCGTGGGACGTTCCAAATCTGTGGCATATCTGGGTCGACAGATCAGGACATCTGTATGATACCTGGTAAGTGCGTCAACGGCGCACATCCATATGCTACCTAAGTCACTTACCACTAAGCGGCTTGCTGGTGAACTTGGTGTTGTCTACTTCGACAGTGATGATACCGGCGACGAGCATGAGGAGACCGTCTTCCTGAGACAGCTGGATGGTAGAAGTAAGCGTGGGAGCCATTGAAGTTGTGAGGACGATTGGAATGTTCAGCTCGATGGTTTGCACGGGTCGCTTTTGAACACAAGGAATGAATGGGAAACGCATCGATGTGATGGTCATGGTCCCGACAATGATGGCGGTGTTACTGGAGGTATCATAAACCAATATTGGTTAGAATTCCGAGTAATGGCCTAAATGCCATTGACAGCAGTCATGGAGGACTTGCCTGAAGAGTCACAAATACAGACCAAAAAATAATGAGGTCGCGACATACAACATGCCGGACTTCTCCAAGCGCCAGCCTAGTACTACCTAAACGTCTTCTGTGGAGGACACCGTAGTCATGTTATGCAGGGCATATTGCTGATCATTGGGGCTTGCAGCGATCATGGAAGTCTTGCCTGAACTTGAAGGTATAAGCACTAATCAACAACTTGAAGTCCTGATCGTCATGTCCCAAATTGTACTGGGCTAGGCCGGAGAGAAACGAGAAGTATGGGACCTTGAATGTCAGGACTTTAGTGTGCGGCCTGGTGCAGGGACGCTAATGGCAGCCAAGCAGATGATCAAGTTTCGGTTATCGCACTTGGATGAACTTTTCTGAGAAAATATTGCTTACCAATCAATCTCATTGCTACATGTTGGCTACACACTCCTCGGAGGTTTCTCGCCCGATCAGTGGTAATCGTCTTGACGTTGTGGATGTGTTTCCGCACGCTGATCTACCGCTTGACTATGAGTGTCCACTGCAATCTCCACTACTTTGCTGTGAGATCATATATGGTATTCCACCGGCAACTTTCACCATCAGAGAATATGTACTCATTAGTATTTGGTCTTGAAACATGGCGTCAGGACCCACCTCCCTTCCGTAGACTCATCTAATCTTCGATGCAGAATTCACCGGCTTCAACGGCCTCATCTTCAATATCGTGCGCGATGCTTGAACAACGCCTGCTACTGGATCCCCCAACTCATCGGCTCCGTCCTCATTAGTCTCTTCCTTGATCGAAGATCCATCAGTCGTCGCATTCGTACCTATACTGAATGTTCCATCCTCTTTCTCATGGTCTTTGTGGTCTACATCTGAGGATACTTCTACCTAAAGCAGTACACACGGGAAACCGTCGCACCAGAAACACAGAAGATGGATATCTACGACTACGGACACGCTGGCAGAGTGTGGTTTTATATTTTTTGTGGAATTCTCGATGCAATGTGGCAGACGACAGCGTACTGGCTTATGGGTGCAATGTCAAATGATCCATGGAAGCTGTCATTCTTTGCTGGGTTCTACAAGTCGATCCAGTCCGCTGGAGCAGCTGGGATAGTATGGCATACGGATGCCGTCAAGATCCCGTGTTTTCTCCGACACTCTACGATAATGCCTTCTGATGCTCCACATAGGCTCATGAATATGCTCATCTCGAAATGGGCTCTCCTTGTTGGAGGTCTCGTATTTGCATTACCTATGGTCATCCTCCGTATTAAGAACTATACTGATCTGGACGACGAGACCATGTCGGTTGATCTATCTTGTTAACTTTGATATTTTTCATAATGTTATTTGTAGCGCACGAATGGATGATCAAGGACATATACGTCCAACGGAAGCTGTTGCTGTTGAGATAAAAGTAACCCTGGCATCCTGATGATTCTTTATGTTAGTGATTTAGGACACTTCATGACCGATGACTGTTTCTAGTATACTGTAAATACTACTCATTCTCGGACTCTCCGTTATAAAATGTGATCATTGGAAAGGTTTTTATGTTTGCTGCTGTCGCTGTCGGTGGCAGGAGTCCGAGCAGGACCACCGCTCCCAATTAGGCAGTTCCCTGGTCACGGTTCTGCTCGAATTCAGTTGACACGAACCTTCACTTCCACTTACTTACGGTAGCACTAACTGAGAGACTCTGGATTCCTTTCGCTTTGTTCTTACGTTCCATTCGCTTACTCGATGAAGGAGTGACCACTGCTCAGAAGATGGCAACTTCCCGTCATGCTAGATCCTGCCTGTGAACACCGAGTCTACGTATCTGTCTCGTGGTCGTCTAGGCGTTTAACTTAGGTCGCTTCTGTGAATGATTGAGTTCAAGTTCTCACCGGGGTCTGAGTTTGGCTCTATTTTGCATGCTGCCTCCATACCTATATAAACCAAGGAAACACCTTTACCACGATGCAACCATGTCTCGCAAGCGCATATATCGCAGTGATCTCTTCAGCCCGGAGAAGCTCACAACGCCGGATGCGCTTGAGTTTGCACTGCAGGAGCTACAATGCATCCTAACAAAGGATAATTTCAAGCTCGTTTTCCAAGCTCTGCTTGACAACGAGAGCCCCAACACTCTTCTCATGGTTTTTTCGTGTAAGTCCAGATCGTTAGGCTGATGGTATGTTCGATTCTTACATCTTCTCAGCGCTGAGTGAGAATACATCGGTGACTTCCTGGTTTCTGGAGTCCTTTCCCTCAGAAGCTGAAGACTACGATGTGACCATCCACTACAAGGTCATATACTGTCTATCTTCAGAATTCCTTTCCTTCCCGTTTGCAGATAAAGATAAAGACATTTGTGCCCAATGCTACGAATCAGTTCAGATCGCTCCCAAGGTGTTGCAGTACCTCGACTCCTTCCTGCGTTCCGCCGATGCTGGAAGACACAGTCATAGCAAGAAGGATAAAGCAAAACATTCCCAACGGAAGCTTCTGCCCCACAATGAGGACGACAGTACCGCAACTTCGGTCGAGAAGTACTTCGATGACCTAAATGTCGACAAACCTAAGACATCAAGCCAAGCATACATCCTCGTGGAACAAATTTTGCAAAGTCAACAGGATGCGCTGAAGGTAAGTATCGTTCTGTTTATATACCACTCGATGAAAATTGAGGCATTCCTAGTTTTACTCAAAGCTCCTTCGTCGTCCCGACATATCTAGTGCTCTTAAGGAGCGTTTTGTTATCCCTGCCTTCTCTGTAGGACCGGAGAAGAACAGTTCTGGGACTGGGGATAAAAATTTGCGCTCTGTGTATCCGATCGTCCAGCTGATGAAGTCGTACGTCTTCAAATTCTTTCACAGAACGATCTTACGTGTCTATCAAGGGCGTTGTACTTTGATACCGCTGAGGGATTTGGTGACTGGACGATCATCATGTCCACGAATGCGAGCAATATTTTGCGGAAAGCCCATAAGAATAATCCACCCGCATTTAATGCTATTGTGGAGAAGATTAAGTATGTTTCAGATTTCATGGTTTCGTGTATCACCCATGCTTATCAGGACAACAACAGGGAACTCTCTTGGGGCGTTTTTACTGATGAAAATCAGAAGCGTTTGTGTGGAGACGCGACTGAAGTGCCTGTTCTCTCCGCCAAAATATCTCGTACCGTGAGACTTGTTGTAGGAGCTCGATTTTTTATCAACCCTAAATCTCGTTAATGCCCCCTTGTAGTATCAGATCGATATAATCTTGGGTGATGATGTATGTTCAAAATATAAATTGTAGAACAAGTTGCTAAATCACCTTGAACATTGTCAGCGAGAGACCCAAGGTAGGTTTAACGTTCATGTACATATGTTTATTAGTTCCTTACAGCCTTTGAAGCCATTAAAATTTTCGATATTAGTAACCAGGCTCAGATCGATAAGGACCTCCACCTGTGGAAGTCGATCAGCAGTCAACTACGAAAAAAAGGAAAGGAATACCAGAAGAGGTATCAATTCCCGTTGTAACAAATGCGTTATAGTCTTAACGCGATGATGTAGATGCGCGGTCAGGGAAAACGCCGATCAGGCCTCAAAGGATATTTTCACTCCAGCGTTCTTCCCTCCGTTACCTGAAGTCTCACCTACAGAGATTGAGGATATACCGGGTATACGCCCCGACGAAAAAGCTCAGGTCAACTTCACACTTTTTGTTCCTTTGGACTGAATTGACTATTCCTCTTAGAATCATGCAAGACTCATGTGCGTTATATGGAAGGGTATAAGTGCCAATCGCTAATCTCCTTACAGCATCGAGAAATATATCCCATTTTCACAGGTGTGTTTTAGTACTTATTTTCGGATTGACTGTTTTACCATGACGGTGTGCAGCCCTTTTTCAATAGTACGTATCTGTGTTATACTCTCCGAAAAAGGCATATCTGATTCGTCTTGGTAGCTATCCAAGCAGATACCGATGCTACTTTCCCTTATATGGTTTCGTGCGCTGCCGTCTTTGACTCCTTAATCGTTTACTAATAGCGTGCATTAACAGCACTCGTGAGAAACAAATTATTGAGCATCCAAAATCTTGCTACGTTATAGGCCGCAGCGGCACAGGGTGCGCACAAGCAGAGTGTTGGCTTCATTCCCTTTCTCACAGTTATTTAATACAGGAAAACCACCACCATGCTATTCAAGATGTTACTCATCCAACCGAGCATCCAACTCATGGCGTCAGGTTTACGTCAACCTCGTCAAGCCTTTGTCACAAAGTCTAGAATACTTACCATGAAAGTGCAAGAATACTTTGCGAAGTTGGCTAGCTCCTTGGCAATGGCATCACATTCACCTGCTAACTCCACAAACCTACCGACAGTTCCCCAGTATCAAACCAATTTAGGGCTCGTTGATGTGGATGACATTAAGAATTGGCGTACTGATTTGCCATCCAAGTACAGTGAACTAGAGGCGAAACATTTCCCACTTTTTATTACATTTGACAGTGTAAGCATCAAGTCTTCTCCGATTCAATGTTCTCATTCTTGCTGGTTATAGCTTTGCGACATGTTGGAAGCAGACATCAATGCAGACATCGATGGTCAAATTTCGTCTCCTAGGCACCATAGGGGTGTTATTACGTTTGAGTCCTTTTGCGAGACCTACTGGGCTCATTTCCCGGATGCGTTGACCGCAAGATTAGGTTTATGCCTGCCTCTTTTGTCGATATACTTGTGTACTGAAACTTTATTTGACTAGATCCTGCTTTGGTATTCAGTGAAATTATAGGTAACACATATTTTTGTGTTCAAGAGCTTAACTACAGTTTCTGTTCAGGTGTCATCATGGGATCAGCAGAAACGCTGAGCGAAGGGAAGCCGTATATTACCAGAGAGACTTATCTCGATCTCAGTGCACGCCGTCAATCTACATTTGATGGCCTTAGACACGAGATATACCAACTGTTCGAGTTATATATGCGCAAGAAGAAGCTCCGAGGGGAATATGACACTGGAGATCGGTACAAACATCCATGATAATTCATCAAATGGACGCTAATATTGTACCAGAACGCATAGAATTATGAAACATATCAAGAAGAAGGGCATACCAGGACAATTCCTCAACTATCTGTGAGTCCCATACTCATACATTACATCGGTTTCCAATATTATTATAGATATGTAGATGAAGTTCAGGACAACATGCTCATTGACACTATGGGTAAAGTTCATTCTTCATATTTTTGTCATCATTCCTATGCTTGGCTAATCTGCACATTATTTAGTCTTGAGGGCTCTGTGTAGCAACCCGGATGGCCTCTTCTGGGCGGGAGACACTGCACAGACCATTTCTGTCGGAAGCTCTTTCACTTTTAATGCTTTGAAAGCATTTCAATGGAATATCGAGGTATTATTTACTCGTTTTCATCCTCAAGCATGAAACTCATTAATGAACAGGACCAATACCGAATGAAGCATAATCTTGGAGCACAGCAACCACCAGAGATGTTCCAACTTGCTGTCAATTATAGATCCCACGCTGGTATCGTTAATTGCGCGCATTCTATCATTGACCTCATCACAATGTTTTGGGAGGATTCTATTGATCATCTTTCCCGCGAGATGGGTGTTTTAGATGGGGTAAAACCTGTCTTCTTCAATAACCAAGACCATGCTCAATTGAAGCGGTTTATGTTTGGTGACTACGGTAAACCTATTGAACTTGGGGCCCATCAATGTTTGTCTCCTGTTATCTGTACCAACGCTGGCTGACTTTGAATTGCCTGCATAGTTATTATTGTCAGAAATGAAACAGCGAAACAGAAACTCAAACAACAAGCTGGTAAAGTCGGCATTGTGCTGTTCGTGATTTTTAATGCTATGTCGGCAAAGCCACTGATAATCAATATTATAGCACCGTCTACGAAAGCAAAGGACTGGAATGCAATGATGTACGTCAATATGCTATCTTTGTTATAAGATGATTTTTCACTTGCGCATTGCATCTTTTCAGGTGCTGCTTTATGACTTCTTTGCTGATTCGACGGCTAGTCTCGCACAATGGCGTGTCATACTGAACGGTATCAAAAAGAGCAAGCAAGACTTTCGCCATCCTCTCCCTGAATTTAATAATTTGTGTCATGCCATTATCTGTCATGAGGTGAGTATATCAGCGGGCGAATCTCTACCCCCCGTCATTTAGCATTGTCCTAATGATGCTGTTCAGCTGAAATCGCTGTATGTTGCAATCACAAGAGCTCGAGAACATGTCTGGATCGCAGATGGATCTGAGAGGGGAGAACCCATGAGAGTACGTTGCCGCTATCTTAGCCAGTCAGTAGTCTCATCAGATCATCAAGCTCTTTTGGTCAAGCAAAAATTTAATCGACAATTATGCTCCAGGGTCGGATGCATCTCAACTGGCATCCTCCTCGACACGAGAAGAATGGATTGCCCAAGGGCATGAACTATTCCATGCAAAACGCTTCTCACAAGCCAAGTATTGCTTTGACAAAGCGAACGATCCATTCCAAGCATCCATTGCAGATGCCTATGACTTGCGGGCATCGGCTCGTAAAATAACTGGTACGTCGAGCCAGAAAATTTCCGAGCGTCGTTCTTGGTTCGCAAAGGCAGCTGTCTCATTTGAGTTATGTTCTTGGTTCGTAAAGGCAGCTGTATCATTTGAGCTATGTGCATGTGACAGTAAGGTGGACTCGAGAGGTTCCCTCATCTACCTCAGGACTAGCGGCGAATGCTTTGAGCAAGCTGATCAGAAGTATCGGGCTGCTCAAGTATTCTTTCGTGCTCAGGAGTACAGCCATGCCGCAGAGCTGTATAGAGACACTCGCAAATTCGACGAAGCAGTGGCGCTTGTGAAAAAATTCAAAGACAAAATGGCATTGGAGGTCGCCAAAGATGTTATCGAGCATGCACGACTAGCATACTTTTCTTCTGGCCAGATGACGTAAGTAATTCCCTGAGGCGTCTTGGCCAACTGTTCTCACTTTCCTGAACAGAAAAGGCCATGCACTATTTGATTCAGTTGATGAAGAAATCAAGTATTTGAAAGAAAAGGATTTTGACGTTGCTCTTGCTGATCTGCTGGAGAGAATAGGACGATTCTGCGGGGCTGCAGAATTGCATTGGTCCAAGGGTCGTAGGCAACAAGCTATTCCGCTTTTCTTCTGCGAGGCAGGGAACAAAAATGCTTTACATCGCGCTCAGGGATGTATCATTGAAGAGCTTTGGCACAAAATATCATTTGGCGTTGATCCTAATGTCATAAAATCCGATCCCACTGTCCCGTGGTTGATGGGTTTTGTTTCACAGCTCGGTGCGAATTCCATGGAACAGGCTAAAGATGTTGAAGTAAGTTCTCACCTTTCTTACTCATCATGGCTTGTACTGACACATTCCAGCTGTTGATGTTCACGTCCATCATAGAGGGTCAAATATCTCAGCTGGGTACAATGGGGCTGAAATTTCACGAAGAGCACAATAGTGCGGCGGCACTGCTCTGCCTTAACCAATACTTCACTCGGGACACCCGAGTCCAAGATTTGGATCCTGATGGCGCGGTTAAACATCTCCACTTGTTTCGTACCTATGTGGACCTCCTTTCTGCCCTGCTTCGAACGGGCCCTTCTTCTGATGCGACGACTGCGACGTTGTTCGGTTTCTGGCGAAACGCAGAGAATGAACTCCTTGTGCCCCAGAATACATGGCTACACTCCGAGATTATCAAACTTCCCGAGATCCTCAAACTTCCACCTAGGAAGATTATCTTGGATCCTGACTCCAATCTCAAGTTGTCAGTGCTATCAGTGACTGAACTACGTGAGCTACTTCGACATGTTCTGCAAATTCATCTCAGACAGAGGATTATCGCCGAAAATAATGAATGTGCAAGAAGCAATGCTTTCTTGCCTTGCTTAGTTTTTGCGCTATCTGGATCGTGTTCACGGCCTAAATGCCCGGAAGCTCATGTATCGCCTTCGAGGATAGATTCCATTTACTGTAATATGCGCATCCGCCTACATCCTCCACAATTCTTAATCCTGCAGACGCTTAAAGAGATTCTTTACGAAGAAGCGGAACATAGGAAAAATTCTGAGTACGTTGTCACCCTTGTTTTACTGATCCACACTGTTGATTTTCGTTTAGGTTCTGGCTCGATCGTCTCTGTGATTCTTTTGACTCTCCTGGCTCTATATTCAATTCCATTTCCCATCTCGCACTTTCTATAATCCCTGAGACACCAAAAACACTGGATACCGTAGAGGATTGGGTGCAAAGTCTTGTCTATGGCCAGGAGTATCTGCCCACGACACATTTTGTTCCGAAAGCGATGCAGACAGCCATTTTAGTGCTCATGTATGACCGAAGTCAAGCGAGTCATCTCCAAAATACCCCATATTCGAGCGCAAAACCGCCTCCTCCTCACATTCGTCACGAGAACGGCTTTGCACTTCAAAATTTTCTCAGCTATATATCCGGAGACCGAACATGGTCTCTGACCGCTGGCTGTCTATTTCTCGAGTAAGTTGGCTATCTCGATATCACACTAATATGCAACTGGACCCTCTTTCCAGACATTTCATAAAGCAAAGGTTGCCTATTGACATAAGTGCTCTGTGCGACTTTCTGGATCTTCTTTGCAGTCATGCCATTCTTGGCCAGTGTGGTGTTCGTCCAGGAGTGCGCTCACTTCTGAATGTAATTGTCCCTCGAAGCTGGCTCTTGCGTTTCACTAGCAATGAACCGAAGCCACACTTCCATGAAGGGATACACCGCACTCTTCTGGGACCTATGCGGAATCTCCTACAACAACTGTGTACTGCTCAAGGTTGTGGTAAGTTCCAGGATCAGAAATCTACTTCAATGTCACATTTAACGATGGACCAGGGCATCTTCTGTATGGGAATGAAAAACTTTCAGACGTGCCATTTGGATATCGTCGTCCTTTCATCATGAAGATGTAAGTTAGCTACCAAACAGACAATCCGCTCGTTTTCTGATATCGTCTATCAGTTTCAATGCCGTCGGTATATGTTAGTTTCATGATGCCCTCCGACTTTGCCTCCATGCTTACTTTTGTGATGTAGTGGATTACAACGTTCGGGATGAATTTCTCTGTAGCAATATTCAGAAGTTGATACTATTGTTGCACAAAATTCCTGTGCTTTATAGTCGGTATGTGGTCTCAGCTTGAAGAACCACCCGCGATATCATACTGTTGCAGATACATCGATGCTGCCAGCCGCTCATGGGACGAACTCGCGGAGGTCATTCGCCTCTCGTTACAAGACGACGCCAAGGACAAACTGATACAACTCGTGCACCAGAGTGTGTTACCAGAACGACGACATGGCCTGCCGAAAGTCCGTCAACTTGTCTACAACAGCTTGACAGATGCCCGAGCGCAACTTAGTCTTACTGTGGAAGCTGTCGGGGGGCCTGCTGGTGATGATGCTGTAGCACTTAATGCCATTCTGGCGCCAGATATGACACCCTGGCTCCCATAGAAAGAGCGGCCGTCGCTGTGTCCACGTAAAGAATCGGCACTGAATACCATTGACGAGTAATTCTTTTCCTATTAATCTGTACTGGTAGCCTACAATGTTCTTTTTTGATGAAATACTGCTTAACAATCATCGCTAGATAGAATGTTTAAGTACACCTCTGGAAGTCACTGTCATTCGTCTTGACATTGGGTAGATATTTCGGCACGTTGATCTCGGGAATGGAGGAGTCTCGATTGGTGTCGTATGGATTATATCGTGTAAGATACTCTAAGACAGTATGTCCCCATGACTATCCAAGGATGAGAAAAACTTTGATACTGATCAGTAGTGATTAGCCTTACAGTCGTTCGAGGCTCGGCTTCACGGACCCGATCGTCCGAGCGGAGCAGGTCTCCGCTGAGAAATTCCCGCTCGCTTCTTGTTCAGCCTATTGAACAAGTGTCAGGCGGACAGTACTTACCTCCCTCAGCTCAGGGAATCTCAGAAGATCCACGCGCTCCATAAAAGTCTTTTCGGTCGACAGATAGGTGAGCGTTCGGGGCTGAGTTGGCGGATAGACCTGCGTACATCGTCGTGGTAGAAATAGTGTTGATGACTAATTATGGAACAGGGATTTTCCCGCTTATCCGACGGACCGTGTTCCCTGATCCTGACCATGATCATCGGCGCGCCGCGTCGCGGAAAGAAAATCGAGGTAGCCATCACTGCCGACCTCTGATGGTCCTGTTTTCTGTGCTGCGTCTGGCTATCGATACTCTGCTAAATCTTATTGCATCGTACCGCCGTGTCTCCAAGCGAATACAGCAAAGTCCTGGGCTGCCAGTTCCCAATCCAACTATTCCATCCTGGTCAATCCCGGCGTCGCCGATACAGAAAGAAGGCTTGGATGCAGCGTTGCCGGAATGGGCTGATATTGTGATTATCGGATCTGGTATCACGGGCACGGCATTTGCGCGAACAGTGCTTGAGGAGAATGGGACGTTGGAGGTAGTGATGCTCGAAGCGAGAGACGCGTGCTCTGGTGCTACCGCTCGAAACGGGGGACATATCACTCCCCCTGTGTACCACGACTATCTCGAGTTGAAGAAGAAATATGGAACACAAGCAGCCAAGCAGATCATCGGGTTTCGGTTATCGCACTTGGATGAACTGATCCGGGTTGCAGAGGAGGAAGGGCTGACAGAAGAGAGCCAGTGTCGCAAGGTGGATACGTATGATGTCTTTTTCGACAGGGACGTCTTTCAGAGTGCGAAACAAAAACTCGCACTCTACTTGCACGACGTTCCGAGCGGTGGCTGGGGTACGACAGATGGTCCAGCAGATATGCAGCTTGCAGACGGGGTATGCGGGGTCATCTCCACGACGGGTGGAGCTGTGCATCCTTATCGGCTGGTTACGGGAATTTTGTCGCGCTTGCTGAAGAGGTACGGGTCGTTCCGGCTGTACACCCACACTCCTTGCCTCTCCATTCATCACAATATTGTTCGCACTCCACGTGGCGACATCCGGGCCAAACATATCATCCATGCGACCAATGGCTGGACGTCGCATCTCCTGCCTCCCATGCGAGCAAAGATCGTACCTATTCGTGGTCACATGACCGCACAGCGCCCTGGATCTGGCTTGGACCCTCACTGGAGCAGGTCCTTTGTACTGTACCCAACACCCTCCGAGCATCGATTTGACTACCTCACCCAACAGCCCAATGCAGAGTTCATGTTCGGCGGCGGCGTCGAGATCGGCAGTGAATCCTTCATGGATGCCGTTGGATCGGCCGACGACAGCAAAATCCAGTTCGCAGTCTCGGCTTACCTTGCTGGCGCGCTCGCTGCCTACTTTGGGAAATGGTGGGGTGCCGAGTCAGCCGCTGGCGACGATGATGATGCCAACTTTGATAGAGGTCGCGTCAAGAAGACCTGGTCAGGTGTTCTCGGTATCTCTGCGGATGGTTTGCCTTGGGTCGGTGAGCTTCCTTCAAAGGTGACTGGTAGATCAAACGGATCAGAGTGGATTGCGGCAGGCTATTCAGGCGAGGGTATGGTCCATGCCTGGATGAGCGGAAAAGCCTTGGCCTATATGGTCCTAGGCAAAAACACCGATTGGCTCCCTGTCCCTTTTTGTGTCACAGAAAAAAGGTGGAGAAATGCGGATATCTCCTCTCTGTTGTAATGGTATATCATCGTGTATATGTCTAAAATTATCGGGCTTCATATTTTCCATGTAGTTGTTTGAATCGCGGTAGATTTGCGGTATTTCTTGGTCTCTCGCTGGATCAACGTCGCGATTATTGATGGATCCTTTGCCTAGATCTTTGGCTGCGCATCACGCTCCAAGATGCTCCCGTCCAATCCAAGCACCAAGGGAAGAGAATCGGTGAGACAACCCAGATCACTGGTGATAACTCTGCCTCTTGAACGCCAAAATAAGTTATCTCAAACGCTTGCATGTGGAGCAGTGATAGGCCCAGTCTCTCCCGTAAGACACTTCGTCAACATGACTCCGCGGGACAGAATATTACAAGTCGCGTTGAGTCGCACAGTTGGTGCCAATTCTTTGTAATTTCTTTGCCCTGCCCTGCCTTGATTCTCATTCTTTCCCTGTGTCACTCTAGACTTTGTCCGGTAGGTGCGCGATCGTCCATACATTCCCTGTCTCTCAGAGTATCGTAAGCCAGTCGGACCCTTATTCAGGACCCATTCCAGCCCCACGGTACATATCATAAGCATGCAATAGTCATATAATCACAACCGAATCACATCACAGACTAGGTATGTAGTCATCTAAAAAGTCCGAGCAAGTTTCGAAGGGAGAAGTCTTTGGCCTCTTCCATTGCTTTTAGCGTAGTATCAATCGTGGTATGCAAAATCTAGGCTGAGTTTCGCTTGGCTCCGTCTTGTTGGTGATATAGGATTTTTATATATACCCATTGAACAAGGACGTAGCAACTGCCTCTTTCTCTAATATCAGTGTCATCACTAAGCCTTCCCACTGGCAGGAGGAAGACGCTCCGCCCAACTCCCTCTCACTGTCTGATCTCTGCACAGCGGCTGACGCGCCTCCGGGACTTGATCCCACCCTTTCCCTCCACTAATTTAAACAAGGAGCGGGAAGATCCTATCCGGATACTGCGCCATACTCGCAAGACGCGTGCCGGGGAACGATAAACGGCGCAGTCTATGCCAAAATGGAGCGTGAGCATCTGCGTTGCCACCGGGAAACAGAATCAGTACGGAGAGCTCGCTCAAAAGCGAACAGCATCTCGCCAGAGTGCATAACATCTCGTCATGCTGGTACTGTTCCAAGACAGTTGGGATATTTAAATTCATGGACAGATTTAGAAGAGCCATTATTTGAATACAAACTCCCAATTGCTGCTAAACTCTCTTACTAACGGAAACGCGCGATGGGATCTACAAATGTGCGGGAATCTTGCGTTAATTGTCAGATTTCACTATAAGACTAACTATAATCATCAATATGTACCAGGGAGGTGAGGGACCCTAAGCGAATAAACTGCAGAACTCGATGCATGAGAGAAACGGGAGTTGTGATTTGTAGAGACTCGAGGGATCGGTTCCCATTGCCGGTGGGTGATGACGATATGGAGGTGTGGACGCGTAAGGTCTAGGAGTGCGGGGAACTGGAGTAGAAAGCGGACGGTGGTGGGATACGAGTCGATTTTCAGTTAACACACCGAGTCGACGAAGAAGGGAGAAGCTGGCGAAAGGTAATATTGCATCTAAAGATTGGGACTTGGCCGATTCTTGTATGCACTGGTAGGATATGGTGAATGAACGAAGCGTTGGCACCTTCCAGCTGACTGTCCATACAGCGGTGGAGGCTATCACGGTAATTCTCACATCATCCAGCCAAAGGTTGGCTGGCTCAAAACAGAAGTATTGCAGTGTTTCCGCAGCTAAGCCTATAACGGCACTCAATGTCTGCAAGTTGGGAAAGAGAGGTTCCCGTTTCTCGGCCAGGCGCAGGAATATAGTGGATGAATGCAAACTGCGTCTAGAATGATGGAGTGGATGTGGTGCGAATGCCGTTAGTAGAACCGCGCCCATGTCTCATCTGAGATGAAATCAGGCATCTACGAAGGATCAGGGGGGGAAAAAGAGAAGATGACATACACTTGATGGAAAATTGCGAGGAAAGAGACTCGGATGCAAAAGCGGCTTCATCCCATCCAGAGGCAATCCAGCGCTATCTCAGAGATGAGATGAGATGGTCCGTACCAGGGAGAGGAGAGAATTCATGCGCGTTCCGGGTACAACACCACCACGCACTTGCTAGATATCCCATAGATCCTTGACGGGGCGAACAATTAGGAGTACAGAGGTTTCTGGCACGGCAACAAAGTCAATGGGGGTGAACTAACACGCTAGGTGTGGGAAACAGAAGCAGTGAAAGAAAAACACCGTCTACACCATGTAGAGACTTTGAATCCTCGGTTTATTCAACTGAGCATGACCTACGTTATGATCGTTGGAGAAGCCACAAAAATTCACCCCGAGCTACACCTGCCGAAAAGAAGTCGCGAACAGTAATTATACTGACCTTGGAATGGCGTACACATCCTATACGAAGAACCAAAGCCGTTTGCATCCTATCCCATCCGCCACACGCGAAACGGAAAGAACTCGCCTCCATCAAGTAGAACGCAAAAAGTCGCCGCTTCAGGTCCCCGTTGACGCTTTTGACGATAGCGCACCGACAGGATGGCCAACCTTAATATCTAAAAAAGAAGTCAGCTCAATTATCGAATATGGACAAGTTTCGTACATGCGTTTGCAAAAAATGCATGGCATGCAGCGTTGGGTATGTACATCATATCAGAAGGAAACTAGTGACGCATGCTTCTTTACTCTTCGTTGGGTTTCTAAACATGGTTGATGACTGAAAATATCCGGGGAAGGGTACAAGAGCGCCCCAGTTTTCTGACGCGCGATTTGATAGCGTGCCACATACGATACGAGGAACAATCCAATTCAATAAAACCATACCAGCGATTGACTAGAGTCAAAACTGGCCAATGAATGAGCGGAGGTCTAAATTGAAATGGGCAAATCATACGCGCGTCATACTTGCGAATTGGCGGCAAGTTCATTTGTCGCGTTGATGATGAGAGGCCGATCATTGCCGCCATATGTTTGCCTTCTTCCAAAGGTCGGCATGAATCAGACATTAAATCAGAAGGTCGCCTTTCAAGACGGATTATTGTTCTGATTATAGCGTTCAATGGAAGAGTACGGGGCGTCGGCTTATCAGCACTGCCGGCCTGCACATAGCATTGAGGAGACTGACAGCGGTGTTAGATGCTCATGCCGATTTCCACGTCGGTCCCGCAATGGTCTCTCGCAAGAAGATTCCTACTTTTCTCGTGGAAGGGTAGGGGGAGAAAAAAGTGCTGTGCCCCGGGCCCTACCGGACCGTACATCCGACCCCCAAATCTCAGGGTCCGAAAATAGCGGTCCGATATTGTTTTTTTTCTCTTTAAGCCATTCCCGTGCCTTTAGGCGTCGGCCAACAATCATCGTTTTCAGACATGTGTAGGCTCCCTGGAACCTAGCCTGGCCTGGTCTCACGGAATGGTAAATAGAAACAAGGTGCGAGTTTCTAAAGGCTGCGACAAGATTGGTTCCCACTGTCATTGCCAGCATCCTGGAGCTTCTTTCATTCTTGGAGCATCAGAAACTGATAACCTAGCCGTTTGACGGAACAAAAAGCTCAATAAACGACGCGGACCCGATGCCAAGTCACACGTCACCACGGGGCGCGAACGTTCTGAAGGATCAAGTAGATGGGAAGCAAGTACAGAGGGATATAAAGCCCAACGCCTGTGTTCAGGGTTGTCAGCCTTGTTAACGGAGGCAATATCTTGATGGAGGGACAGAACATTCGTGCAATTTTGGGGGATATGTCTGTCCGGCTCGAGCTTCCGAGAAAGGAGGTACTTAAGCGTCGTTGACCGACTTGACCCATTCAACAATGGACACCCTTGTCTCCTCTCTCGTTCTACACGGCCCACACGACCTGCGCCAGAGCCACCGTCCTCTTCCCTCGCCTCCCCCTCATCACGTCCAGATTGCCGTTCTCTCTACAGGGCTTTGTGGATCCGACCTACACTACTACCTCCACGCTCGCAATGGCGCCTTTGCTCTCCAGGCTCCCCTCGTCCTGGGCCACGAATCAGCAGGCATAATCACCGCTGTCGGACCCCTCGTCACCCATCTTCGTCCCGGCCAGCACGTCGCCATCGAAGCTGGCATTCCCTGTGGAGCATGCGAGTGGTGCAGGTCCAACCGGTACAACCTCTGCGAAGGCATGCGCTTCCGGAGCAGTGCTAAAACGTTCCCCCATCTCGACGGTACGATGCAGACGAGGATCAATCACCCGGCAAAACAGGTACATGTGCTGCCTCGCGGGGTATCGTGTGAGCAGGGAGCTCTCGCGGAGCCTTTGTCTGTTGTATTGCAAGCATCCAGACGGGCAGGAGTGTCGAGGCACACACGAAAAGTTCTTGTATTTGGGGCTGGAGCTATCGGGATGCTCGCTGCTGGGCTCGCGCGCTCAAGGGGCGTGCCTGTAGAAGCCATCGCCATGGTTGACATTAACCAGCAGCGGCTGGCATTTGCAAAATCCCGTGGACTGGTGGGAAAGATCTTTGTTCTATCGCCGCAGGCCCCAGCGAAGGGCGTCGATGGTCTCGAGCGGAGTAGAGCCCAAGCGGAGGTATTTGGCGGAGGGTATGATGTCGTATATGAATGTACTGGTGCTGAACCGTGTATTCAAATGGCTGTCTATGTGGGTACCTCTTCTTTGCCCCGTGTCTCGAATTCTTCCTAATGGCTATCAGAATGCGAAAAGCGGGGGAAAAGTCGTGCTTATTGGAATGGGCACCTCTAATGCTCTGATACCCATAAGCAATGCTGCTACGCGCGAGGTCGACATAATAGGGAGCTTCCGGTACGCTGATACATACAAAGAGGCTCTCGAGTTGCTTGCTAGTAGTAAGCCATTCATCTTCACATCGTACATCTCTCATTTCGTTTCAGACTCAATACCACCAATAATGGATCTCGTAACTCACCGAGTGCCGTTCAATGTCGACGCAGTAAAGAAGGCATTTGAGGCTATGGCCAAGGGGAAAGACGACAAGGGACAGCTGGTGATCAAGATCCTCATTGACAGTGAATCTTTGACATAGAGTATGGAAGACGGACCTCTGTAATTGTGATGTAATTATTCTGATATGACGATGTATCGCCTTACGCGACCTTTGATCTTTTTTCTATGGGACTTCTTCGAGAAGACGGATTGCCAGGGATCGACACTTGCACCTTGGACGATCTCCTAAAGTGGTGTACAGAGACCTTAATCTGTAATGGTATACTATGGTGTCATTCGAATCAAGGGGATTTCGAACCCAGGCAACGGCATTCAATGTACGAACATTCCATACGAGTTACTCGGACGGGTCGCACCGAACGTTCAACGGACCGATCGGTCCGAACTCGAACCATCAAGAAAATTTCGACATCCGTTGACCTCGTAGTCTCGCGAGCAAAACGACTTGCACTGCATTATACATGAAATTGGCAAGGTGGGTTATGACATGTACTAATGGGTACTACATACTAACATAGTTTCAAACAGTTCCCACCTAAGCGCCGAATAACCAACTTTTTCCCAAGGCTGGAAATGCCCTCACCCCAAAAGTTCTGATGGTACTCCAAGTTGCGACTTTATCGCTATGCGAGGCAAGAACCTTTTCATCGTAGTTGTCAAGGGTGGGGGACTATACCTTCCGAGTCTACACGTTGAATGATGGATCCTAATGGACGCCCCCAAAAGAAAGAGGCTTACCTTGATAGTCACTGGAGTATGTAGACAAGAAAGGTATAGGTCCACGGAGCATCAAGTTCTAGAGGTAGCGAGATCCATTCCTCATGAAACCCTAGGGATCATCCGAAGGTGAAGTGGAGTAATCGATATCTGGGACCTTCAGCGGCTAGCGCGCCTGTACCATGCCCCGAAACGAGTTACTTGCCAGGCATGATAAATCTTGAGACCGAAGAATTATAGTGAGAATTTGTGGGTTATGGTGATGTCTTAGTTCGGAGAGTGTTGCTGTCCTAACCCATGATGTAGGCTGGAAAAGAAGAGTAACACCAGAGTTTCCCACGCCTCAGTCTCCCTTATTCGACAGCGATCATGG
This sequence comes from Armillaria sp. CMW 4456, assembly GCA_028551335.1. Classification (NCBI taxonomy): domain Eukaryota; kingdom Fungi; phylum Basidiomycota; class Agaricomycetes; order Agaricales; family Physalacriaceae; genus Armillaria; species Armillaria sp. CMW 4456. Next base: position 123,974 of record JANDKJ010000142.1, read on the forward strand.
CTTCCTACTACGACTTGAAGTACTCTAGTATCTCTCTGATCACAGCAGTAGAGCCTTGGTCGTCAGTCTCGATAATGGATATGTCGTTCTCACATAAAACTTATGCGGTCGCATTCTAGGCCAATACTCCGTGTCGCTCGAACTCAAAAGTAGGGAGATTTATCAATGGCCTGACAACCAAGAGTATGATATTACTTTACTACGCGTAAATGGAGGCTCACTCATTTGAGTAGGATATCGTACCCCACTAGGAGCTCGGCGGATTTAATGACAACGCCCATCCCCGCGGTCTCAGATACTAGTGTAGGATATGCACCAGCCCTGCATATTTCCGTGGTATCTTGAGAAAACGTTGTTCTGCAAACTTATGAGCGCAGTCGCATTCATAATTGCATTTACAAATTTTCCATATTTTCTGCGCCGCGTCATTCAAGTTATCTCCCCTCCCTGACTGATCTCCATGCCACTGGATCAATAATTAATTCCACTTGTATCGAATATTGGCCTTCCTTGATACTTCTGGTGTAGAGGCATGCACGGCCAATTAGTGACGCCAATGGACACCCGGACCACAGCACAATATGACTCCAAAGTCCCTTTGCCGTCGCACTGCTTCCGTTCGCAGTTTGCCTCGACATGTTCGGTGTCTACACTGTGTTCTATGTCTACCGTCTGCCCAAGGTGACTCTGGAGAAGGCTCCGTACATGAACACCTCAAGCACGAGTACAAGGAACCTGCATGGAATCGAATACAGGCTCTTGTTGAGGTTCCCACCAATCTCTATACCGAAAATATTCCTTAAGGATATCGACGCTACCATGCAAGCTTTTAGGCAGTCAAATACTGTCCTACAAGGCAGTCGTCACATCCTGAACAAGATAGCTCGGGTCATATACTACCGGATCGTTATATCAGACCAAAGTACCCTCAGCTCTGCCCAAATGCAACTTTCTGTCAATGGGCTACTGACTGCGTTTTCATAGGCTCGTATGTGATTCGCCATGGCATTCTTACACTAGGATGGTCCGTACAACCATGGCGCATTGGCCTGATCATGGCTGTGCGGCCTGCTGTACGTGAAAAGAAGTCCTCGAGCCGGTTCTTTCGTCACAGCTGGCGAAGTGGTACCATCCGAGGTACGTGGAGACCGTCAAGGTTCGTCCTTCCGATTTTGAAGAGGTCGACCATAGGAGATAGTATGTTGAACTCTGTGAGATCTCAGCGGCTTTAACGTTTACGGGAAAGGTCGTGGTGCAGCTTAAGAAAATCGGGAGGTTTGGAGATCCGGTGGAACATGTCTCACTGAAACGGTAGTACGTGCATTCTACAATATTCATCCCGCGCTTTTAGAAACATTTTTTTTGTAGACTAGAGCTTGACTAGAGCCCCATTTGCATGAAGAAATGATAGTACGTGTGTTCTATAGCGCCATCTTTCGCTGCCATACTTTCTTGTCCGTATGATATTGCACTTCCGTTCCTGATTTTCGGGAAATCTTAAAGAAACCGTGAAGTAGTATGCCAGCACCGTGTACCGCGCGACTGAATTTTGACTGCAAATGACATCCAGAACTTCTGGTTAATGAAGGGATACTGGAAGGGCAGCGTCAGACTATTCATCTGATAAACGATACTCGTTTTTACTGATTCTCGCGCTTGTCTTTAGTGCCCTCAAAGTGCCTGACTCTGCTTCGAACTGCTCCATATTGGTGTCGTCAAGTTTCCAGTCATGGACGTTACGGCACAAAGGTCAGGTGAAGAAAACGTGAAACTTCAAGACATCTCCGTGACAAACCTTGCCTAGTCCGGCCCTCTTAGCGCTCATTTCCCATCCACACCTGGTCTTTTTATGACCAACACGCAGGCTTCAGGACGGACACCTATGCGCTCTCCGATGTTCATGGGCGATATAACCGATTCGCCCGCACTCTTTCGGTCTCTCCCTGCGCCGGATTCTGACTCATAGTACCTCCATATTTCGGGAACCGGGCGCGCCCTGGTCAGTCAGCTTTGAACGCCGCCGCATTTTTCCTCCGACCCAACCATGGCCTATAAAAGCATCTTTGGTCGCAGTCTGACAATCTACAATTCCAAAGATGCGTTTCTTCCCTCTGCTCCTCTCCCTCTTCGCCTTCCCTGCTCTCATCTTGGCAGGCACTGGTACGATCACCTCACCGGCCAATGGGACGGTCATACTGCCCGGACAGAGCTTTCCCTTCTCGTACAGTCCCAAGGCAGACTACAGCGTGTCCACCTACAACTACACCGTATTCCTCCTTACGAAGCTCCCCACCTCCCTCTACTCATCTGATGAGTGGTCAAGCGGGCACTACTTTGGCCGCTTCGACTATCCAAACTACCCAGGTGAGGCAGACCCGATGTTCCCCCCAGCAGCTCTAACGAAAGACGTCAAACATTACAACAGCCGTTCCGTATCCCACCCACCCCGCTCCAGCCAATCTGACCATGCCGGACTTTTCACAACGCGTCGGGAGCGGATTCGGTGGCGGCATCAACATTAGCGATGCCAAAGTTTACCTAGCGGTTTTGGAGGAATGGGCTACCGGAACGGTGAGTATCGGTAGTATTCGTCCTGCGTGTATGGTGTGCTGATGCTCTTACGGTACAGAATAACTTTGGATTGACGATAAGCCTAGCAATCAATGAGCTCGTTTACAATGGGACGGCGTCATGTTGAGATAATACATATTTCGAAGCTTCTATTGAACGTCATTACATTACATCTACCTTCATTTAATGTTTTACAGTCTTGAACAAGTCTTGAATAATTCTTGATGAATAGTAAAAGCCACCGACGCCCAGTGCGTATGTCATAGTACATTGTAAAAACTCCTTTGTTTATCCCATTTCCTCAGACATACTCTCTTTGCATAAAATATACATGACTGTCACTATCTAAACTAACACACAATATGTGCGCTTTAGCAGGCGGACTGATGGTTGTTGAGGATATGGTTTCACAGCCACACTGATGGCTTTGCCGTTTTTGGGCTTTAATCTATTTTGATTTTCGTACCGATCACTACCGTTTCTTGGCTCCGTACCATCACCACCTACGTATTGTCCACAAATATACGTTCGTTCGAGCCATTCTGGTCATGTCTCTTGTCACTGTTGATGTCTTTTTTCAACAATAGTCAGCCTTACCTCACAGCACATCGAATGATGCGTGGATCTCCAGTATGACGAGTGTGCAGTCGTATATTGTCCATAAGCGTGGAGCTCCAGACTTTGGGTTCATCATTTTCGATTCTTCAGATTACTTACTCCACTGAGCGCCCAAGGACAGGCAGCAATATCCAACGAATTGGCAGGTAGAAGGTGCAGCAATATTTCTGAAGGCATCTTGGCTATGTTCGGGGTTTCCCCATGTTGTTTGGATGAAGACTTGCGGTCACGAAAGAGGAGGCAGCATCATGGTAGATATTAGAACCAAGGATATCGCTGCAGCATAAAACTTCCAGGAGGACCTATCATTCCTCATCAGCAGGTTTGCAGAACGGTAGGAAACATACCTACGGCAATACATACAGGTACGGCAAACACATATCTACATCGTTCAACTCAAACCAAGTTTTTCCTTTGCTTCGGTGCACTTCAGGAGTCGTTATTGCAAGAACAAGGTCAAGTCATGTTCTTGGTCAGGAAATTCGATTCCTAGACAACAATTTGAAGCATCGCAATGTGTATTCATCTCGAAATTTAGCACAGTGGAAGTATGTTTCTAGGGATACGGGTACTTCCATACCACATGATATCCAAAAACGGTCTCCATTTCGGCCCCGGAGTACACGCTTCCTACTTGCCAAGCGATAATTCAGTAACAACGCTTTTTATTTTGTTCGCCCGTGTCCACCCCCCAAATGTAGGTTGGAGTTTCCCAACCAACTTTCACAGTTACAGGTTTGAAAAAACCACTTGCAGGGGGTTAGTTTGCCTGGGATCGTCTTGAGTAGCACCGCTGAACTGGGACCACCACTTCAGGTAAGATAAATTACAGTCATTCCTTCCGAGATTTCTCATCTCTCGGAACATTTTCGTTTCGTCCTATTCCCGACAATGTCAGGAGGGACATTCGCTATTGGATGGAGCGAGTTTGAATGCCTGTGAGTCTCGGTGGTTCTGTACTTTATTTCGAGTCCTTCACCAGTCGAGCAGGTACCCGTTCGATTACCTTTTTTCGGAGAAATTCTTTCCTGAGTCGCTCTCACATGCCCATGCTTGTGCCGTGCCGTCTTCAGAAGCACGACCGCCAGTATCGCGGTTCTCACAGGTATCCAGTTGGAACGCCTCTCTTACTCGCCAGCGTCCAAACTGCACTGTTATCTTCAGAAGCCACACTGTGTGGCGTGTCCCATGACCAGGTATTGTCGACATGACCAGAGGATCTTCAAACGCGGTTCCAGTATGTGCCAGGGCATCCCTGGCAATTTTGAAGACTTGTGTCTAAAATTATTATTGCTCTCAGGCCTATCTATATCTCTCCTCCTCATCTGAGGGACTAAAGGTACATGCAACCTTTCTATTTCGCTTCGCACTCAACTGTAGTGCCCTATCACGCAAAAGACCGTTGTTCAAGAAGTTCACGTGAAGTGGTCGGCGTCAAGAAGCACTCACATCGCTCTCACGAGGGATGCCAAATACGAGTTGCTATTGGTGCGTTATCATCTGTCTAATCGAGATCCCATCAGCGGCGCTGAAGCCAATCGTGAAATTAAGGCCCTTGTAGTCAGAGGTGAGGCATTTTACCCACCACAAGGTCCAAAGCGTCTACTGTGTCACTGTGGTCCGTATCGGAATTCGGAATCATCCTATCAGATGACTCCACCGGATTCGTTTTAAATGCCAACGTCGATTCTCTCCCGTCTCTCAATCTTTTCCCGCCACTTCAACTCTTTCTCACCCACCATGTCCGTCAAGAACTTTGTCGAAGTACACCGTCTCCCACTGCCCGCTACTTGCCGTGTATCTCACACGTCCTTATTTAGGAGACTATCAGCTCGCATAAGATAACGGTCTTCTCGAAATCTTACTGTCCTTATTGTCGGCGCGCAAAGAATTTGTTCAAGGATAACTATGCCGATGTGGACATTGGCATCATCGAGTACATCATTCGCCCGAACTAATGATGACATTATTGCTCACCCTTGAATCTGTAGGCTCGATGAACGTGATGACGGAAGCGACATTCAGGAGTATCTCCGTCAGAAGACGGGTCAAGGCACCGTGCCCAACGTATTCATCAGTGAGTCCAAAGCGATGCATAGAATTGACCTATCTGACATGTTACCCAGATCAAGAGCACATCGGTGGATGTGATGACACAATGGCATTACAGAGTTCTGGACAGCTTGCTGTAAAGATTGCAGCGTAGGCACAGGATGCTTTAATAGCAGACAAGATCGTCGAACAAGAAGCTAGAAAGTAAATTGTAACCTTGTAGAAGAATTATGTACATTTAACCTCTCCGCAAACATTTGAGGTAGATTACACCGCTGCAGGACTCTTCTCCGCTTCAGATTTTCCACTCCCATCATCAAACACGACAGCTTTGAGGCCTAAGCACATAATCATTTCTAGCCCCGCAACCGCAACGAGAACCCAACAGCCCCGCTGCCACGCGCCAACATAGGCACTGACAACAGCCTGCCGCTGCGGTCCACTCTCGGGAAGTCGCGAAAGTGTATCAACAACAGAGTTTGGGTTCAGACTTATGATCTCTGAGAGGTACGGAGATCCGACAAGAATATCACGAAAAGCGTTGTTAATCACTGTTTTGAAAAAAGTCAGGGGGTGGGGAAGACGTGGGGGAGAATGGTCAATACCGTTGCCGACGACTGCAACGCCAAGCACACCACCCAGGGTAGGTGCAGTTCCAACCAAGGCTGTCACAGTTGACAGGTAGTCAGCAGGAAGGCCAATCTGTGCAATGACTATTGTCATCTGTGTTCCCTAGGCTACGTTCAGTGTCGAGGCACACAAAGTTATAAGTGATAACATACAGAACCGAAGCCGACTCCACAAATCAGTGAATAACCTATGATGCGCCCGATATTACTGCTTTCATTCAATGTCGACATAAGACCCTATTGAATCCACGTTGACGCTGGTCTATTATAAGCCAGGTACGACTTACCATACCACCAGCCAAAGTTGCCAGAGGTACGACGAACAAGGCCTTCAGTGCAAAACCACCACCCCATCTAGGTGCAAGCCAGCTCGTAGCAGTACTGGAGATCGCTGCCATGATCAAGGATGGGATGATCAATGCAGACGAGACTACCGAAGACATTGCAATTACTTGAAGAAATACTACGACAAAAGAATCAGTCACAAGTTCATTCTCAAGAAGCTTGGAATTGTGAATCTAACCAGGAAGATAAAACACCTAAATGTGGGAATATCAGACTGTCGAAGAGAATAGACTACACAAGGGGCAACTAACCAGTGAGAATACTTGGAAGAACGATAATGTTCGCACAACTAGGGTGTTGCGATCAGATATCCAAACTTCTCGCAAGGATGAAGAAACGCGTACCAGCCATAATGCCCACGTTCCTCCATTTCCATGTCGAAAACAACTCAACGGGAAGGACAGGCATCTCCGCTTTTCTTTCTACGACGATAAAAGCCAGGAAGCTCACCCCCGCGCCTGCGAAGCAGCCTATGACCACCGAAGAGTTCCATGGTAAGTCTTGGCCTCCCATGTTGAGTGCAACAACAAGACAACTGAGGGACACTACAATGAGGAGCATCCCTATCAAGTCGATTTTGGTAAGCGCTTCTCGGAATGTCTTGATTCGTGATGCTGGCGGTGGTATACGCAGAGTTGCCCAAAGGAAGATAGTAACTTGCGTCTATCAGGTCAGCAAGGGCAATAAAGCTGTTGGGAGAAGCAGACTGACTAACGGGCCCAAAGGGTGCGGTGAATAAAAATCTACAAGAACTTTCAGGTTCACAGGTATCAATATTGAGGTAATCAACTCACATCCAGCGCCATTTACCGGCGTTTGCAAGGGCTCCACCAGCAATGGGCCCAATCGAGTCCGATATTATGAAGACGATGTTGAAAATATTCATGTATGCTCCCCGTTGCTTTTCGTGGGTTAGTTCTATCCAAGACGTATCAATGGTACAAGCTAATGAAATTTTTGGAGATCTACGCACGAGCAATGATTATACTAGTCAGACTCAGCAATCCAGCGCCACCAATACCACTGATCAGACGCCCGATGATCATCTGCAGGAGGCCGCGACTTGTTCCCGCAATGATATTACCAACAATGAATATCCATAGACCCAGGAAGACGAGTGGTTTGACGCCAACAGCGTCCTGGTCTCTCAATTATTGGGAGGGTCATGTGAAATAGATAGAACTCACAGCAATTCGTCCTGTGATGGGCTGTATAACGGTAGTCGTGAGGAGGTAAGATGTTGTGATCCATGACAGAGAGCCCTTGATATCGAGTGCAGCACCGATGGTGGAAACCGACGTCGCCACGATAGTCTCATCTATCTCAGTACAATATTAAGACGTCCAGAGTCCATAAAAAATTGAGAGACCCACCGATAGCAAATAGGAACAACGCCAGACCAAGACTAGAATTAGGTTCAATGAGCGCTTTGATATATAGAGTGTAGCATGATTTTCTAAAGACCTCAACAGCAAAACGGAGACTTGAACGAGAGACATGTCATCCACTTTGGGGAATGAATTGCCAGATTGGACGACTACCTCGTCGTGCTCTGGTGTACGGCGCTGCGAGGTGTTCGAACGACGAGGCTCTGATTGAATTTCTGCAGATTCATGACTCGAAGGCATCACTCAAGATCACACTCTAAACTTCGATGGATCAGTATTATATAGGACCTTTTGAGAAATGGGCTCACGATAATGCTGTCAAAAGAATGCGTCGATACAATCACGCGGTTCCGGAATGCTGCATTGACGGCTCATATGGTCAGATTCTTGATTCTTGCGTCCCACGATCCGGTAGCATGTAACCATTGCGCTTATCCATCGATACAAAAGAGAGACAGAACAACGTAGAAAAGCGTGGCTAACATTGGCTCAAGGTGACAACTGTCGAAGAAACAAATCAAGATTTCATCGGGGCAGCGGTTCTCATGCCGCGGCATGCCGCCACGGCATGGTGACTACCCGATGGCCCTTCAACTTTGGCCATTCTCGAGTTTTCTGTTGGCTTTCTGGTGACGAAAAGGTATGTGCACCATTCTCTGAAATTTTTCATCGCATCTTGATGCACATGGTCTGGCTGATAGACGAGGTGCCTGGTGCTGTATACCGTTCTGAATCATCTGATAGAAACAATTGAAGTTACTTGATACTTGCACGCTACCTATAGTGATCCACAGTGCCAGTGTCTATGCCGTGATGCAGCTACTCATCAAAGCATCAGCCGGCATTGATAGAACTTGTCAGAATTCATGGCGGAAAAAACGATAACCCCACACAAACGGTAATGATCAGCCTTGAAACTCATCGATATTTATAAGAGTAAGTCGTTTAATGAATGATGAGTACCGTCGAATTCACGTACTGAGTGCAGGTATCTGATCTCGCCCATGTTTATGGCATTTAGATCTTCTTCTGCTTGCATAAAGCCCGAGTCAACCATGCGCATCATCATTTCTTGTCTTTACCGTCTCGAGCCATGTCATGATATTTCATTACGGCTACCTGATCAATGGCTTCTCGAAAACAATGCCAAAACTTTATGTACTAAGAGAAGTTCTACCTCCGCAGCCGGAGGCAAACCTCACCAGCGCTCAAGCCACATTGGATTGTCTCCTGCGAGGACGGCACCAAGAGCTGGCGACAAAGTCGCCAACGCTAAAACCTTGCCGTATCCCCATCTACGAAGTCGCGACGGTGTCGCTGATGTCGCTCGACCGTAGCCGATGTCATACAGGCTTTGCGGTCTCTGAGGTCTTTCGTGTTGCATCCCTTAGATCTAAGTAGCAGATGGTACATGCCTATAACCTCTTCGAACACTATCACGATTCAATTGGGAATGGAGAGGGTCGCATCGTATACAAAAACTCTAATCTTTGTCAACCATCTTGTATGTCGGGAAATAGGACATTGTGCGGTACGGTACTGTCACCTGTTACAAAGAATACCCATTCAATAGTTTGTACGTTTGTTTGCTCAAGCTCTTAATCGTCCCCGGTCCATGATTTTGTGTCCCTCGCAACATAAAATATTACGGACCCCCTCATGTTATCCGTGCGCAAAGGCCTCGGGCTCGAGCATGTCATTCACAGAAGCCTTTCAGCTGACTTCCTTGCTGAAGACTCTTATCTCCATGGTTGCAGGATAAGATGGCGCGAAGCGTTACCCAGCATCCGCACTCGCCGCTCAGTATTTCGAATTCCCCTCTCTGTCAATACACCCACTGAACAGTAAGGAGGATTGAATGACTTGAGGAACGAAATAAAAGGGGCTCGTAGACCTTTACATCGTCAATGCTACCAAAATCTGTTTGATAGCCTGGCACGGAGGCTAGTGATCGTGCCCGCCACTCATCTACTACTGGCTCCGATGGCCTGCTGGGGTTATTACAAACTTTATTGAAAGCGGCGATTTCTCTGCTGACAGGCGATAAGCGTTGCGATCCAAGAACTGCTACCACCGCCCGTGGGGCAAATAATTGTTGCGATGAATTGAATATTCATTCATAGGAGCAGAAGGGCTCAACGTATCGGAGGAAGACGTCCGACCGGTACAGACGGAGAGGAGGCTCTCGTACGATCTCGAGTTGATAGCCATCCTGTGCTCGAAAATTTAAATTGTTCGAAAAAGAAAAGAAAAAATTCAACGCAGTCAGAACGTTGGGGCAGAAGAAATGGGGCAGACTTACTTTCTTGACAGGGGGCGTGCCTGCGAACGACCGCGCTTGGGCAAATCGGGCAGGGCAGGCAGGCCTGCGATGCGCTCGCGGGCCGCAGGAAGATGTCGATGAGCATCTGTACATTGTTCTGCGACTTATTGACAGATATCCAGCCGAACCGATAATAATAGCCCGGAGAGTTGAGCGTTGACAGAGAATGAGGCGGTCAACCTCCGTGAAAGCTGCTTTCAATTCTGTGACGGGTTGCGGACACTGATTAGCTTGTGGGAGCCACGTTCCTCTTTTGCAAGTAGGTTCCTTTGCTGTTGTGGAGCCTCGACCTAAGTTTGTTCCCGTTTCACGCTATGACCATGTTTCAGCAAATGCTGATCTCCTACCACACGGTATCGGAACTTGGTTAAACCCTTTCATTAGGCAATTCAGCGCGACTGACTAGCGTGCCACCTTCCAGACTTGAGACTCTGGACTCTGCTACTCCGTCAATTTGATTATATTGCCGAAGAAATGTAGAATGCTCACTGCTCCCGAATTATACAAGGCGTTCCTTCAGGTTCCTGCCCCTCTCAAATGTCAATTTACGCCAAGAACGTGTTCCGGTCCGATGACTCTTTAGTAGTAGAGACGAGGTGTACTCATCCATACACATGTCCTCAGGACAGTTGTGGCCGTCATGATAAGTCGTTCCTATAAAGCGTTAGAATAAGAACAAATATAGAACAGTTTGTAGTACAACCTTTGCAAATCTCCAGAAGAGAGAAGATGAAAACAATGGCCCTGTAGTTGATACTTTGAAAGCACCTCAACTTCCAAGTGTCGAATTCAGTGTAGAATTCTAGGCTTGGAAAGTTGTGGAGCCGATCACGACGGCCCATTACAGATGTCGTCTGGATCAAAGCGTAGTAACATGACAGGCTGCTTTGCACACCTAGGACACACGTACATCGTAATATGAGGAAAAACACTCTACCTACATTAACTGCGCATGAAAGAAGTACACTTTCAAGACAGAAATGTGGTGAAGATCGAGCGTTGATTTCGAAATCCGTTGTGCAGCATCGGCAAATCACAATAGTATAAAGCGGAGGAGCAACAGGAGGCAGATGTACAACCGTTGTCTGAACATAAATGACGCGCCATCAGCATCGGGGTTTGAGAGCTTTTGGGGGATCCTCCCCAAAAGCAGCTAGTACTAATGGGTAAGGAAAGCCATGTCAGACCGGAGTTGTCGAAGTGTCTCCATTGTGGCGAGGATTGAATATTGAAGCTGGAAGAAATGCATCGATTTTAATATTTTAAGTTAATCGTAAGGAGAATGAAGAAAAGGCGGTACTGAAAGGCCGCGTGTTATGGGTGAATCGCCATCGTTCGGAAGTATATAATGGAAGCAGGCTTCTGGAAGAGTAGGCGATATCTATGCGAGTCGCAGCGTACAAGTTTGCTTCAGTGTGATATCGACGCGTTCTTCCATGTAGAACAAATATCCTTGTAGGGATCTGTTGGTCCCCTTGTGGCCCCCTGAGGTGAGAGAGCGCTGATAAGTAGATAGCGAGCTGGCAACCAATTAGATCCCGGCTACAGACCGGTCATCTTGGGTGGTTACGAGAGAACGGACGGCCGCTTCAAGGTACCGAGACCGACAACGGCTGGGACGATTTCTTCAATAGACGGCGTTCCCTGAGCGGATCAAGAACAGAACTAGCAGCCACCGTACAGTGAGGTAATCACCAAGACGAAGACCACAGAGAAAGATAACCTCTAGTTCTAGGAATACCGACAAGAGACGCGTCCTATGTCAAGCCGGCCAAGGTTTCGGCGAGACACTTGATGAAGGACTAGTCCTTACTTGAGGAAACACGGAAAAATACGCAAGTTCGGGGAAAAGCGTGACGTTTGTGACGGCGGGACCACGTGGCTGGACTATTTGGCCGTGATTATTGATTGTGGCTCCCAGCAACTGATTTGCACCGTCGCTGTCGTCGTTGTTGCCATCGACCAGCACCCGTGTACACTCTCAGCGGCTTTCGCCGCCATTGCCGACGTTCTCTACGACCCCCTGCCTTCGTGCTCGATCCCTACTAACACTCAAAAGCGGTGCGTTACGTTTCCCATTCACATCATTGAACCCCGCTGACACGCGAAACGATTATCCTTGTCCTATTTGCCCCTCCTCCGACTCCTTCACGACTTGTATTTTCCTTGTTGCATTGAATTGCTCCTATTTATTCAGAAGAACGGGACCTGCTTTTTGCGGTCAAAGTCGATGGCCGTTCTCGCACCTTCAGATTGGCAGAATCCTCTGAGAGAATCGACAATGGACGTTCCTTCTTCCAACTCGAAACAGCGCTCGCCGCCCGCAAATGACCATTCAACTTCGCAGATGACCACCACGCACAATCAGCAGCAGGGCGGTTACCATCAGCCGCAGCAGCTCTCACAGCCTTATCCGTATCCCGTCCAACAACAACCCCAGGGCGCTTGGACGCCGTCTATCTCGGCCCAGCCATTTTATCCGGCTTTCTATCAAAATCAGCAACAGCAACAACCCTATCCTCAGATACCCCAGCAAGCCCCCTACTTCGACCCCGCCAACGCACAACTCGCGGCACAATGGGCGTATCACAACATGCTGATTGCTCAACATTCCCCCCAGAATTTCCCACACGTCTCGCCTTCCCAACAACACCACTCGTCCTCTTCGCAAAGAAGCGGGCCCGCGTCTTCCTCTTCCAATGACTATTTTGCCCAAAATCAAATTAACAACGTGTTCAATCCATTTCCTAGTGGTACCCCTCCGCCTCATTCGAACCATAGAGGTTCTGCTGGCGACCATCCACAACAACAACAGCAGCCGAATGGTCAGTATCCTGGTTTCCATCCATACCGACGCCCAAGTCGGCAACATTCACAAACTAGTGAGCCCAGTGACTGGCGGTCCGGTGGGGTTCCGAATCCTCCATATGCAAGGCCAGATGCATCAGGATCAACTTCCTCCGTCAATTCGTCGCACAGTTCGCGCCAGCGGACGAACAGCAATCAGAGTGGTCACAGCGGGCATAACGTGCCGTCTGCGAACGGGAGCGTCCGTAGTAGGAATGGTTCCTCGGCGGCCTCTGCCCCAAACTCTACACGGTCGTCTCCCTCATCATCAACATCGCCGCCCGTGTCCGGACCTCAGCGCGGACCACCTCACAATCGCACATCTTCGTCATCTTCCGCTTCATCCTCTAATCGTCCAGGTTCCAGCAATTCAGCTACCTCCCCTACAACCGCAACATCGTCAGCGACTTCACCAAGCACGCCTCGTCCTGCTCGACCATCCCCTCTTTCGCAGGGTACGTTTACCGCGTCCGAGAAACGCATGTCCCGCGACGATAGTGAGCTGGGGACCAGCCTTGATCCTACACCTAGTGCCAGTATGCTACGCAGTGGGGGACTCAAGGGTCGACTGCGACGGGCGCTGTCTTTCAATGCTGCGCAGGCTTTGAAAGAGGAGGAGGAGGAAGATGCAGCGGCGCAGGCTTCATCTCGGAGTAGTAGCTCAAAACTAAAACCGAAGACGCCTATTCTTATCGATGCTGCCGTGAGCAAACCCGGTACGCGTAGTCCCGATAGTCCTGGTGACGACGTTTCGACAAGGGCTCCTTCGACGGTGCAAACGAAGAAGAAGAGCCGAGCGGCTTCCTTATTTAATTCGCGGTTGAATGCGAGTACGGACAACATATCCTTATCGTCTACCGTCAGTAGCGCGAGCGTTATGATTCGGAAGCTTGGATCAATGGGGAGACTTGCGAGGCGGAATTCATTAGCTGGGATCACGTCTTTGTTCAAAGACAAAGAGAAGGACAAGGACGGGGACAAGAAAGGGAAGAAAAAGGACAAGAAGGGCAGCGCAAAAGGAGAGGCGAGTGAGGCAAGCGTATCGCATGTCACTGCGGAGTTGGACAGGAGCAGTAGTGACTGGAATGTTGCAGGAGAGATGAGCGGGCTGAGTCCGGCGGCGAAGCTAGCGCGGCAACATACGCTCAAAAGCAATGCGGAAGCAGCTGCGAAGGCTAAAGCTCAGCAAGAAGCGGAGGCTGCAGCCAATGCGAATGCCAATGCGGTCAAGGTCAACGGGAGCAGCGGTGTGGCAGCCTGGGAGAAGAATACGACGACGCGACAGGGATCAGCGTCGCCTGTAAAGGGAGCAGGGATGCGGATAAACGAGGATGGTACAAAGGTTCTAGTGGAAGAGGATGAAGAGGATAGTGAAGATGGCCATTATGGTCGTCAGGCCGGCCCTAGTGATCATATAGAAGGTTGGGAAGATGATGATGATTGGGGTGAGGGCGAGGAAGAGGAGGACGTGACAATACGGCAAGGACTTGAACGGGTGAGCATGGATGACGAGTATGAGTATCAGGAGGATCCCGAACCTTGGGCGGTCGATGTGCGACGTAGTGCTGAGCGGGCACGGACACCGGCCAAAGGCATACTGAAGTGTGAGTGGGACCAATCCCTCAATTTCTTCCACTGACTTTGTTCGCCCGTTCATAGATGCAGCATCCTATGATCAACAAGCGTATCTCGCTGAGCAGGCACTACCAAACCGGGTACGGTCAAACTCATACAATTCACCTCCGCAAACGGAGTTGGGCCCGCTGGCACGGATACCTTCGCCTGATCCTGATCATATTGATGGTCTTCATAGACATCCATCGCACTCATCAGCGCATGGCCAATTGCCGACGGCTCCCCTACTTCCGCCTTTGACTTTCGAATCGTCTGGTCGGATGAGCCTTGATTCGCCCAGAGAGACGTCTTCATCGCCCCAGCCCCATGCTCCCATACCTGAAAAGGCGTCATCAATATTCAATCATCCTAACCTCAACTCATCAGCCCCTGCCTTGTCGACTATGACATCCACACCGCCTACCCTGACGCATCGGTCTGCGACAGCACCTACTAGCAAGCGATTAGCTTTTGCCAGTAATCTGTCCGTATATGATACGTTTTCTGCTTCTGTCTATGATCGACGGAGTGAGCCTGCCACATGGAGCCGGCTCACACCCGCACTGGCTCAGCGAATTAAGGAGGAGCTTAATTCATACAAGATGGAGGAGATGGAAGTTCATGCCGCCAGTCGGATCCAGTATGTTTTTTCTCGGCTTTCTTCGCGCAAGATGCTGATGCTTGTTGTCTTAGCACACAATTCTTTGTTTGAGTTATAAATTTTTGATTCGCTACGACTACCTATACACATAAAACGCTCATTTCCCGATCTACGAAGCCACGACCATCTCACCATCTGCCCTTGAAACGAACTACCACCTTACCAGTTCCGGAACCACACAACACATCTCTCGAAATCGTCATTAACAGTGTTCTCATATATACCCTCCTCACGTGTAATAATTTTATCGCCCAAAGCTCCGGCGCTTTTCCTTCACGTTCGCATCTGGTCAGATAACTCACACTCGCTATTAACTAGTATGTACGCTGTAGTCGTGCCTTATTCTCTCATTTCGTTTTTGGACGGACATTCTGATATATGCAAACCCAACGCCACACGCACTCACCATCGTTCCCCACCCAGCCATCCCATATATAAGCTAAATGTTTTCATTTGTGTTATCCTTTCATGCTTTTTATTCACTCTGTTCCTCGTCGTTGTTTGATTTTAATTCAGCAAAGAATTTTTAAACAGGGATTAGATTACTGCGTGGATGTAATAATTGAGCAGATCAGGTATAAAACTTGATTCATTTTCTCGCATCAAGCATGAAGCGAGCGCTGCGTAAGTTGAACCCCGACGACATCCTCAGCTTACTATGTATCCGTTAGTGACGGTAATCAAAAAAATGCACCCCCAAAGTTTTCGTTGCCTTCGGCCTGTATATCGGAGGACTTGGGATGAAATTCCGTGCGTTTAAAAGTATTTATGTTGGATCCATACATGCAAGTGCTACTAGGAACAGTCGAGCGCTGGCGCACACAATCATGATGATTCCTACGAAACTTGAAGCAGAGTCACAGTATAGGTACTTGTACTTTAGTTCAATTGATCGGCACCCTTCAAGTTAACCCGACGATCTCATGTTCCGGGACTGGAATTCTACGTTCGGCTCATTGATGGACTCTGCAGTCCATGTCTTCTTGCCGCCACCGAGCATATGGTGCTCAGTACCGACATTTACACCCCAAAATCTGTCCTGGCCGATTCCCGCCGCAGTTCAGCTCATGATTTTTCTATATGTTGGTAAACGTGCAGGGTTATTCTCAGTTCTCCATCATTGGTCTTCAGGGAGGTTGGTACGATGATCTTCTCAGTGCGTTCTAATGCTAAAATGCTCCAAGGTGAACTGTTATCGTGAATGAGAGACTTGCCGGGACCTAACACGAGCAAGGAATGGGGAGACAGCGAGTCCCGTCGTGGTGGTATTATCTCGGCAGCGTCGCTATGTCGTGGTCATTGTCACAGATGGACATTATGACAAGTGGACGGCCGTTGTTTCATCCTTGTCCACAGGTAGACAGTGAGTGCAGTCTCCGTTGCTGGCCCAGAGTCCTCTTTTTCAGTCCATAGGTGCCCTGGCATCCTGCCTGGCTACCGCTCTTGCGGAAATCAAGTCCCGGTTCACACAGCATCGCTTACTAGTTGAATAGAACGGGCTCATTTTTCCCAAGAGACTGTACTCATGATGTGGATGAGTCAGTAGTCAGCTCTCCAGGCGTTCCCTGGATTCACGGAGGCAATTTAGGTACGCTCATCGTTGGACATTCTGCCGTAACTCAATAATATATGCTGCGTAGTTAGTGCGTGAATCGGTTGATGCCATCCTTCGTAATTTGGAGCCAGCCCCGTTGATCGGCCCACGTCTCTCTCTCACAAACTCTCATCTATGGGTCTTGTCGCCTCCAATCCATTACGACGCTTCAAACAGAAATCAAAACACAGCACACCCCGCCCGGTTCTCCCACAGGAGCTAATCGATATCATACTGGACCAGTTGTACGATGATCACCAGACATTAATTGTGTGTCTGCGCGTTGGCCGGCCATTTCTGGCGCGCGCTCGAGCACATGTCTTCAGTTCGGTCCATGTCCGACTGGAACCGCGACGAAATACATGGAAACGATTCCTTCGTCTCTTCTCTTCCTCACTACATCTCGCTCCTTTGGTTCATACAATCCACCTACCACGAAACCAGCAATGGCCTACAGAATGCCGATTCATGGCGGCTAAGGCCGTAGTGCGAGTCCTGAATTCCATGGTGAACCTTGAAGAGATTAAATTACAGGGATATGGCCCAAAGATTTTCCGAAAGAAGGAGAGCATGGAGGCGCCTCTATTCAACTATCTCCTGCCCGACAACCGCATCAGAAAAGTCCATCTGCTTAACTGCAAGTTTTTCAAGCTGGAGGATTTGTTCAGCTTCTTGCGAGGCTTTCCAGAAATGAAGGACTTATGGATAGACAAGGGATTCAAATGTCCGGTCTCCGACTCGGCCTTCAGTGACAGTTTACTCGGCGAGTCGGGGACCATCTATTTAGAAACCCTTCGAGTCATATCTGGCTTCAAAAATCCTATCGGTATTCTCACAGGTCCCAAATCACCTCTTTCGTTGAAGGAGATGAAAGCCTTGGTAGTGGGAACAGGTTCATGCGTTCCATACGACGGTGCGGTCAATGTAGCGAAGTTGGCGGATGGGTTTAAAAAGTTGGCGTTGCTGAACATTGGGGTCTACGAAGCGCTCGTCACTCATGGTGCGGAATACTCTTACGCTATCTTGTTTAACGCTATCTGACGGAGACCACCAGATATTCAGCTCAACCCGTTTCCCATCCATCAGCTTCGCTTTCTTACATTTGGTCTTAATACAGACAGAATGGAATTAGCACCACTCTTGGGGAAATGGATATCGTTGTTCAATACCGTCCATTCGGAGTGCAAACTTCGAAAAATAACGATCAACATCTTTGGTTTCCGTATGCAGCAGTGGCCCTTCCATTTCGTGTGCAACAAGGTGCAGTGGACAAGGTTGGATGTTTCGCTGACGCGATGGGATTCGTTACGGCAAGTCTGCGTGAATGTCAAGGTCCATAGGCCCAGCGAAGTCATAGATGTCATCGAGGGGACCTGCTGTGAATTGATGAAGAAGAATTCACTGCATATCCTTTGTGAGGATAATAGGTAAGTCGTCGATCTTTTCATATATTGGATCATCAATCACGTTTTAGTCGCAGCCTCCCCACATGTCTGGTATAAACCATTTGCTTCCGTTGGTTCCTACCGAGATTACCTTCTCCCGACTTCCGAAATCTCCCAAATACGTTTGGCAACTTCCAAGCGAGTTTCCTTGTCAGCGGCCCGGGAATCTAGGTTGGCACGTCCGGGTCTAAGAAGTGCCTCATGCAGTCAAGACTCGGCAGTGCGGTCATCATGCTCCGACGCCGTGTTCTTCGTCGCCACATCGTCAGGCAGCCTTGCTTTCAAACACTTTCTATCGAAACACTGTATCCATACTCACCAGACATCACAAAATAATGAACCTGCAGTCATTCAGAGTCTCCCTCCCTCTTCATCTTGTACTTCTATGTATTTGCACCACGCTCGTATCAGCTTCACATTGTTCGTTCCGCTTTGTCTCCCCGTGAAAAAAAAATCTTTACTCACGGCCTCTTGCTTCGAACTTTTATCAGCTTACTTTGTTATCAACGAGCCCCAGTCCTCTGCGCAATGGTCTAATGACGCTGTTAATGTAGTCTCATGGGAGAAGGGCCTAAGAGATGATATCACCCATTTCGACATGGAGTTGATGAGGCTCAGCCAGGATGGAGTGACATACATAGCCTATAATGGTGCGCCTCAGTCCTTCCAATACACTTGATCTGACGAGACATCTTTTATGCAGTCGAAGCCTTACCCAGCGCTCCCAAGTCGCTCCACATATACTTACAAGACATACCTACCGGAGACGACTATTTTCTTCTCTTCCTCAACTCGACGCTCGGCGTCATGCATTGCCTATCGTCGCGATTCGCGATTGTGAACGCTACAGACGTCACGTCTTCCGCGACCGCGTCTGCGACTCTAGACTCGTCCATTCCGACGGTGACTATCAGCGGATCGCCGAATCCGACAAAAGGATTCGCAACTACTTTCGCGTCCAAAGCGAGCTCTATCGTTCATGGGATCGCGTCGGGGCATAAATATGGCGGGGCGATGGTGTTTGCAGGTGTTGTGATTGGAGCGGCGATGGTGCTGTGATGAGGCGCGTTTGTTGTATGACTGTTTCTTGGTTATCTTGGACAATTTTTGCTGTGAATTGCTGTGCATATTGTGTTGCATGTGAGTTTAGATCTCGAAGGACCTCGTTGTATCTGCCTAGACGATACCATTATGATAATTTGTAAACAAGAAATTGGACGTAACCTTTCCTTGGCCTTCGCTGCTGTGTCATGCGTGAAATAATGGTATGTACTTAATGCAAAGATTAAACTCGAAGTAGCAATCTTGTTTCAATTGCTTGGATAAATATTTGAATTCTAAACGATGGTACATTCAAGGGCTGAGTCGTCGTATGGCCGATTTGAGGGTATGTACTATTACGCTTCGTATAGAGAGAGTATCGATATTACCAATTCAATCCCGTTAAGAACGCACATGTCGTCTGCGAAAGGATCGCGCCATCGTCCGTTCAACAAGGAACAGTGTAGACGCTCTCCCCTGGCTTCATCAGCTCAGTCATCATATCCATTATCAATGGCTGATGATTCGTAGTCTTCCCCGGCAGGAGACCCTTTTCTGGTCAGAATCCGCATGGCATCTCATCATGGGGCATTGTAAAGTTATGATCACATCTGAATCTTTTGCATGAAACGGAATTATCATCTACCAACGACTGCTCACGGCCCATTACTTACTTTGTGTGTCTCCTTTATCCGCCTTCCCCATCTTCTTGTACCCCGTCATATGACAATCTGATTAAAAGCTTGCTTTCCTATTTAATTGTAATGAGAATTTCCTGTCCACTCTTTAAACAGTTATGCTCATTACACTTGCACTCCTTAATACTTACCATTTCCCCTTTACTATTAGTCTAACCCACAAGCCTCGCCGCGAGTCCGTTGAAATGAGTCATCGGTAATGGCCGGCCCGGGCGACAGCGCAACGCGTACACGTGATGAAGTCACGCGTCCGCCTTACGTGTTGGCTGATAGTTGGACCTATAGGTATACTTATAGACAGTTCATGAGACCACCATCGTCGCTAGACTGAGGTAAGTTCATCTCTATGCACATCATATTTATTCCATAAACTGATACGGTATTTATAGCTTACACTGATCCACGTACCTACCGGGTGAATATAATACTCCAGTCATTGACCACCATCGTTGCTAGACTGAGGACTTACATCTGATTCGCGTACATACCAGGCTTCCGTCTAACAGCTGACTTGCAGAATGTTTTCTTCCTGAAATTCTATACAGACGCAGCTGACTCATCGTTGTGCCATTATTGTCTGCTCCTCCCACGTCCCCTGGAAGAACACCGCTGCACATACGACAATACCCAACTCCAGGTTCTACACTCTCATGGCGTCCAATGTTTCCCATTCACCGCAGCACTATATAATTTGTTTTCTGGCAAAACTTAACGTCTGGTCTTGCTGGCACCATCATGAATCTAAACATTCTACTCGGAGTCTTACTCGCCGCTGGCCCAGCATGCTCCGCTCTTCTTGACGTGCAACTTCCTTCCGGTACTTTCACAGGACATACTATCAATGGCTTGGACCGCTGGCTTGGAATCCCGTTTGCTGTTCCGCCGGTTGGCGATCTGAGGTTCAAAGCTCCGGTTCCGGTACCTACGAATTCCTCCCGGGTCCAGCACGATGCCACGACCTTCGGTAATGCCTGTCCCCAGCTTCCCGGTGATCTGGGTGCCAGCATCAGCGAGGACTGTCTCTTCCTAAACGTATGTAGCTTGATCTCGGCAACTGTGTGTTTAGGATGACGAGTTACCGGTAGATTTGGAGGCCAGAGGGGTTAGGTAGTGATGAGAGCCTTCCAGTTTTGTTTTGGATTCATGTACGTATAGGGTCGCCACCGTTGAGCCGTTACTCAATGTGTTACTTGTGTTTAGGGCGGCCAATACACTGAAGGGTGTGTCTCCTTGCACCTTGTTACCCACGCCACACACGAATGCATCTACTTAGTGCAGCGTCAGAGCCTGATTATGACCCTACCCGTAAGTTCCTTGACTTATAACAGGGCACACCAGCATACGAGACTGGCCCCGTGAACAGGTATTCTGAACCGAAGTATCGAAATCGGCAAACCTATGGTGTTCGTCTCTACGTCAGTACCCCCAATCGTATCATGATGGCAATCCACCGGCTCACTTTATTACCTAGCAATTACCGGCTCAATACTTTTGGCTTTGTATGTCCGGAGCTTCTGTCAATATTACTTATAAGTCCTGAGGACAACATAGCTCTCTAGCGTCAATGTCCTCCCGGAGGACCTCAACGCGGGTCTGTTGGACCAACGTCAAGCTCTGATATTCGTTAAAGAGAATATACGCGCTTTTGGCGGTGATCCGTCCAAGGAAAGTCCCCTGACCTTGTTTTCAATACCTGTATGTCACGATTATATGAACAGGTCACAATTTGGGGACAGGTATGCCGAGCCCTGCTTTGAACGAGTCAACGAGGGTCGATTAACTACCATAGTCCGCTGGTGCCGGAAGTGTCGAAGCTCACTTTGTATTCCCGGCATCGCTCGTACTCTTTCGAGCTGGAATCGCCGAGTCATCAGTGGGACCCTTGTTCGTTAACATTATTTATATCTTTTCTGCAGTCTCTCATCCTCAAACGTTACAGCAAAAACTCCCCCGATGCCAGCACATATGATAAGCCAGGGAAACCGTTTGACAGATTGCTCACGCAGACGGGTTGTGCCGCCGGTCCAGGATCTGTGGAGTGTCTGAGGAATGTACCTTTTGAGGTGACTTTGGTGCTATGCATGTGTACTGTGTGCTCAATCCCTTTGTCAGACCTTATTGAGTATCAGTAACACGATGATTCGGAACACGCTCAATCACCAATTATGGCAACCCTCCGTGGGCCCCCCAGGCAGTCTTGTCCCGGAGCGAGCGTCAGCCAGGATTCAAAGGGGTGACTTTTTGCACCTTCCTTACCTCAGCGGTACAAATGTAGGCATTGAACAATACCGGTATCTTTTGTCCTCACTTTTTTCCAGGTGAACGAAGGAACCACTTTCAGCACCAGCCTACTCGGCCTCGACGTCCCCCCCAGCGAGGAAGACGCAACATTTGACAATTTCGTGAATCGGCTAGTGATTGACAACAGCACTCTCACCCCAGGTCTGTTCACGGTGCTCCACAAGTTATGGCCGGCGAATGATTCGTCCCTCGGAGCGCCATTCAACACAGGAGATTCCCTTTTTGACAGAGCAGAGGCGTGGTATACCGACCAAATGTTTTTGTCCTCAAGGAGACTCTTCTTTGAGCACGCGAGCGGATTGCAGCCGGCATATGCTTATTACTTTAGAGAGTTCATACCAGGGAACAACCCAAAACTTGGCGGTTAGTAGTAATATCATTCCTCCTTGGGTCCAAATACTGAATGGACTCGGGATACAGTTGCCCACGCGTCAGAGTTGGCCTTGCTTTTCGGACCCGTGCCTACGGATGCCAGTGTAGAGGACAATTTCGCCAATCAAATGGTCGACTTTTATATTAATTTTGTACACGATCTCAATCCCGGAAGTGAGCGTGTCTCCATAGCTCTATAGATCACTGAGGGTGCTTACCGTCCTTGACAGGTGCCTGGAAGCGGTATGAACCGACGTCAAAAAATGTCTTGCAGCTCCTGCGAGACAACATCACCATGATACCCGATGGTATGTACTCTTGTCAGTGTGTCATTTTCTGCACAAGGGCTCAAGCCGCTTTCCTCCAGACTGGGACGTGGACAAGACGGATTTCCTGAATACGCAGTTTGTTTTGAATGAGTTTGAGAAATGAGGTTCTAATTGCTTAGGATCGTCCCACCCTTTTGAATGTGTAGGTCTTTTTAGTGATTTGTAAATGTGATGAACCTTTCATGCTTACGGCAATGACTCGTACAGCCACCAGTCTAGTACATCTTGGGTATATTTCACATCCAGCTTCTAATCGAACCTTACTGATAACCTTCAGAAATGTCTTCATGCGGATCGGACTGTTATAAACTTACTGGACCGGCCGTACTTGGATTCTGACACGACCATGTCATGACGGTCTTCTTGCGGCCTTACGCTCTACCGTCTGATCAATCTGGCGCATCTGCCGGACCCACCGGTTCCAAAGCAAAACCGGTCGCAAAGGGAGTTCGGCAGATTGAATGGAAGAGCAAATCCAAAGCACTGCCACGTTTACGGCAGTTGAAAATAACCTTTCCTTGGCCTCGATATGGGTATCAAGGGGTATCATGCCGCTCTTAAAATGGCTAGGCTGTCGATCGAGTCCAACCTCCGAGTCGCACGCATCGGGTTCTTGCAGTAAACTTTTTTTACAGACTAAATATCTGCTGTCATTCAAATCAGGTATGTAGTGTACAGTTCCCTGCTTGGGTAGAGTGCAACTTACACAAATATCTATAGTGAATTTGAATAGTCTTTTAATAACCTGGTACATGGCGCCCCAAGTAAATGCCCTCGCCGTATCGTCCGTCGCCTTCTCCACCTCACGTACCTTTGCTTTCCGCAATCTTGCCATCTACTCGATCCTTCCTCCTCTTGTGGTACGAGCAAAGTGATGGATCATGCGCCTAAAATGATGCAAGCTCTTGGCGAGACTTTAGTGGAGGCCAAAATCTGACATACTTTTTCCTTGCGTTCGTACCGGACGATCTGAAGATGGTAGGTAGCCAGCAACGATTCCCCCTTTATTCTAGGCAAACGTTGATGTGAAAACGAGAACTCTCGATAACGACTTGAGGCATCAAGTGCCGCACGGAATAGCTGTGATATTATATGACCATCTGGCGACTTAGGTGAGGTTCAGTGCTATAACAAGTGATAATAAATAGTCGGAACACCATGTATTCATAGATAAATAAAGTATCAAGGCAACACCTCTCATCGTTTCTCTATGGCCGGAAAATTAAGCTGTATGTGACTCTACCAACTCGCCACCTGAAGAAGCCTCCGCAAATTTCTTCCGCGTGTCAAGCATGCCTTGAACGGCACTCTGAGGCACTGCAAAGGTGGATCGGTGGAACTTGATGTGATTAAGGCGAGGGAAGTGATTGGCTTGACTCGTAGGAGTGAGCTTCTGTATGACATCTGCTCCGATGTTTTGCACCTCTATCTCTAGCTGCTTGATATCGGGGACCTGGGACAAGAGATCGTAGAAACGGTCTCTGTTTGCCGGGAGCGACAGGTCGAACCTTGGGTAATGAAAGGAGACGACTTCAAGCTGGCGGTTTCGGTAAGACAGCGATTTGGGCAAATCGAGAAGCACGCTTCCTCCGTTATACTCTCCCGTTCCAAATTTTACTATCCTCAGAGAGGGAAGATCTAGCATGCCAAATATCCCCGCCACCGTGTTTACTGTGCTCGACGGTTCAAGTTTCTTCAAGGACAAATACTGGAGTTTGGGTAGAGACGCGGGGCGCGATACGTCAAACTTGCGTGATGTCGACGCTGGAAATACGAGACGGAGGGAAATGAGATTTCTGAGTTGTTTGAAATAACGGAAAATATTATCAGAGTCAACTTCAGCATACAGGTACGTGAGTTGCGACCATCCAAGATGAAGGTTGTGGTTAGTGAAATTTCCGTGTTCACATAGTTTCAATCGTCGAAGGTTTGTAGCCATCTGGAAAGTTTTGATCTCCTGCGGCTGCGTAGAATAGTGACTAGCGTCGATGAACACCTCTTCGAGACACTCTAGATATGCGTTCCATCGACCAAGTTCGTGGATGGTTGCCATCGGGGCGCGTATGTGCAAGTGTCTCCATTGCGACATGCTTGACAAGATCATGGGGAAGAGAGCGTGCACGGGAATGTCATTCGCACTCTCCATCTTGATTGAGAGCGGACACCTGCGCGCCCGCTGCACATGCAACGCAAGCTGAAACGACACGCTTATATTGCGCTCCGCTACGGCATGATAAACGTTGAAGTCGAGGGAAATACAACTCCACAGTATCGGCCGGGACAAGGTTAAGTTTCTCCAGTTCCGGCAGACTGAGGCCAACAACCATGGCCCACTCCTTGGGTCGAGAGAGTCGTAGCAAGGATACCGTCTCCCCTCCTTCGACATCTCTTCCCAGCTCGGCGTATTGTGGAGAAATATTTCGCCAAGGATGTCGTCGGGTAAGGATCGCATGGGATGAAGTACAGCTTTGGCATTGCGAAGATCTACTGCAGTCTGCGCTCGCTCTTCCATAAGGGCATGTAATAGCTGCTGTGTCTGCGTAATTCTCTCGTCCAAGTCTGAAATGACATGGGGGAGATCTGCCTTCGCCTTCAGGAAGGATGATCTTTCTGGTGCGAGCACGGGTGCGTTTGTGTTGAGGAGTTCTTTCAGACGCGGATGAGGTGGTTCGCGCTTATTCTCGGGGTAGGAGGATATGAAACCACATTTAAGGCAGGTCGGTTTCGATGGCGCAGACGGTGCGCTGGTTTTTTTGGATTTCTTCACCATCGTATAATAATCTAGCAAGGGGATGCACTCGTCAGATAATGTTGAAGCCGTGCACTGAAGACCCAACCTGAACAGTTACGCGCTTCAAGCTGATCCGGATATGTGAGTGGCGACTAGGGCAAGGTGTTTGTGTCTACGAGTGGTGATGAGTGACCGGATGTTAATAATACCAGCGATTTGAACTCGTACCAAGCTATAGAGAACCAGCTGTAGAACTTGACTTAGGGTGAGAGTTCGGGATCAGGAGAGGGACGGAGGGGCAAAGCAACAGGTCCTCTAGATATACGGTTGTCAAGATGGTGTTTCAGGTATAAGGCGCCGTAAACGGTGCTATCGACTGGAGTTAAACTTGACAAAAGAGTAGAACAATAGCCATTTGACTGATCCGCGATCTTGTGGTCGGTTTTCTGTCGGGTGTAATCTAGCTTAGGGAATACAATAATTGATTACCCACAGCACAATGCAGTCGCTATTATGATCTATTTACGACCGAATTCGAGGTCTGCATCTCCTGTCTCTAGCCGGCGACCGACTGGAGATTGGCCATTTGGTGGATGAACATGAAGAGTTCGAAAATTCTCGTACTTTTGCATCTGTATACTAAACTTCGACTAGTCCACTGCGGTATGGGTATTTGTTTAGGTGACCAGAGTAGGGTGAACCAGGAAAACGGGTTCATTAGAACTAAGACTCTAGTCATGAGACGTTTGCGACCAAGTAGATCCGAAAAAGACCCGGATTAAAGCGAGAACAGAAGTGACGCGTTGTATCGCGATAGACGACCAACATATTTGATTCGTAAACACCCTGCTCCGAACGAGTTGAAGAAGAACATGAGATATCAAGACACGAGATTTTACCGGAACATTCCGGAGCGTACCTGGAATATCTTTAGTCCGCCCTCTTCTTCTTGGAACACGTCGTCGATCGATCCTGAGCCAATTCTTCCGTCTGACCAACATCCTTCATGGCGATGCTGGCTCAAGCATTCGCGTACGCGTTGCGTCCCTCAGCCGATGCTCTCACCTTCCTCACGACTACTCACGTCCATCCAACGGTGTTTCCTTATCCATGGGCTTCCACTCTCCATGCTACGCGGGTTTCCATGGCTTATCAGAATAACATGAGGAAATCAGGAAGTAACCTTTCCTGGGGAACTTACATTGTGGGATATCTTATCATGGTAAAGCCTAGAGACCGGCCTCCCCAGTACAACGACTGACTAGCTTCTTTACTAGTCTTGGGGAGGGATGGTTATTTCCCATTTCTTGCTATCTCTTCCGCCACCAATTTTATTCTCCATCCACCCGTACATAAATTACATCGTTCCGCACCTTGTCGTTACCCTGCTCTTCACCCTTTTCCCCGATATCCTCACCAGTCCAAACCTTGATCTTGTATTATTTCCCCTCGACGGTCTGCTGAGGGCCAACGCTGTAACAAGCGCCCTTTCCATGATCGCATCTAATCCTGCTATAGATAGCAAGCTGACTTCATCTGCACTGTTTCACATCATCATCGGTACGGTCGTTTCCTGTGGAGGAGGTGCATCAGCCGCTACTCTGAAAACGTGGACCTCAGAATGGAATTTTGGGACCCCCGTATTTTTACGGAGCGGTGTAGGGATTTTGGGATCGCTGGACGTGTGGGCGGGTTCTCTCGTGGCCATCGTGTATAGCACGATGACAATCCATCCAGCTTTCGATGAGTTCGTGCCATTCGAAGTCAGACCGACTTTCGCGCTGAGCTCACTGGGGGCTAAGGCTGTTAGCAGCTATATCTTTGCGATTCTTTTTGGGTTGAGAGTGTGGAAGGCTAAGTCGACATCCGCGGCAGTATCGAAAAAAGGAAAGGGGAAAACCAAGACTCAGTAGAACGAAAGCAAGTCACTGGTCGCCGATAAATGTGTACCATATGAAGTAGATGGATATTAAATAACCATGAAGTTCCAAAGTTCAGTCGTCGAGATCAACCATTATTGTATCGCCAGATCTCTCGATAGTTAAAGGCAGCTCTTTCTCTCCGACCGGCACTGTAACATTAGAGCGTACCCTCGGTCCGGGTCGCGGCGCCAAATTAAAATCTTTCCTGGATGACTGCATAGCTGCTAGTGTCTCGAGCTAATGAAAACGTCAGCGACACTGAAGGAATGATAAATGGTAACTGAATACCAACGGACCTTTTGCCTCAGATGAGAGTCATCTCGCGGTTGACCCGTTCTGGCTGCCGGATTGAAGCCTAATTGCTTGACCATCTCTGCACTGTAATGGTTCTTTGGAATGTTTTCCTTGGCCCTCGGTTCACTATTGCAGACCCCTTCGTCATTCTCTTTTCGTTTCCTCTTTTTCCCATCTTCCTTTCCTTTCTTATCCCCCTTCTGGGCAAACTCCCTAGCTGCAATCACCGCTTTCATCCCCTCCTTATCTCGGTCGAGAAGGTTTTTAAGAACCTTATCGGATTCTTTAGCGCGTACCCGCTGAGCCTTCGCTTGCCCTTCTCTGCCAATATTTTCCGAAACCTCTAATGAGGTCGGACCTGAGCCCTTTACGACGTGTCCTGATATCACGTAGGTCGCTGATCCCTGTGCATCTTCCGGCTTCAGACCCCATTGCCGCGCAGGATCATAGGAGAGCTTTCGTTTCTTGACTGCAGTGTTCGACATGCCGGAAGTCCTGATGACCAATAAGAATGAATCGTTTCTCAGGTTTATTATACATACGACGCGGAAAATTCAGGACGCGCAGCGCGACGCCGTTCGACGGCATTCTGAACATGCCATTCGCAGACATCGCTTACACGTTTGTCACACCACGAACCGCACACCGACCCGTCGCGCTTGAGGACTGTGCACATTCCCAGGTCTTTTGCTCTGCCTATTACAGTGATTGTGCCAGCGGATTCCGGTGTCAGTGCAAGGATGTTGTTTGTAGGATGGGGAGTACTGGTTGCATGCTGCGAACGATTAGACAGGCCGAGAAGTGAAGGAAGCATGAATACCTGAAATGGCTTCAGAATTTTGGGATTCATCAATGCAATGACATCGCCCTCTTTCAACTTGGACATGGATTCGAAAGCACCTCGGCTTCCACCCCTGTATATCTTCCCTTTTGAACCGTTTTCTCGCGTTTCTACGTCAAATCCGTCCGACTCGAACAGTAACAGTGATAGAAACGCATCTCCACGTATGGTTGCTTTGCCGCCAGTTGCAGAAGACGCCGAACGCGACCTCGAACCAAAGTCGACGAGTTTCATGTTGACGTACTTCTTCCCTGACGGTTTGGGCGGTTGTTCCTTCTGTTTCCCTTTCCCTTTGGCGTCTATTTTTCTGCTTTCGTCATCCGCATCGATGGTCACGGGTGCTTTACTGAACTTGATAGGACCGCGTTCGGCGACGACTACAATAGTGACCCAGTCGCCACACACAGGAACATCATAACCTCGTTTGTCGGGAAGAAGTCGGACACATGAATAGAGTCGGGACGGGGAGATGTAGAACCGTCCTGTCAGATGATCTTGTAGGTGCTCGTGTGGAACGACGCGAGAGCTAGAAGGATAAGTGAGAATGAAGATGTCAATACATGGTAGAGCGCATACGAAAGCCGTATACCCGAATTTGGTTCCAGCTGCTCGAAATTGGGGTCATCAAACGGTGGCTTGTGGTCGTGAGGACCCAGCTCAAAATCTTCAATGAGAGCCAGCCTTTCGTCGCGACGCATTCCAGCTGTTTGTTTCACTTCAGCAGGCTTGTCCGTGAATGCAGCTGATCGCGAGGCTTCAACCTCTTCGTCGTCGTCGTCATCAAGACCGAGGGGTTTGCTTTTTGCCAATTTTGACAGAACAGCTGAGGGCGCAGGCTTTGGAGGCAGAGTTGTCGGCGCTTTTGAAGATGAAGATGTTTTGGCTGCTAAATGTGGTTGACGTAGTGGAGCTGCGCCAGCTTCGGAAATCCTTCGTTGCCTTTCTAGCGCAAATTTGTTCAAGAGTAGTCTGTGAGTCGAGCGGTCTACTCACTTGGAGACGGCGTTGGCGGTGCCAGCGTATTTCCGAGTTGCTGCTTAGTGCTCTTCTTTGGCGGGCTTGAGACACCAGACTGAAGCTGAGCTTGGAGTCTGGCAATTTCCTTGCGGATATCATCTTGTGTCTGGGCAGGTGGCATCGTGGATTGTCTGTGATGAACGTTTAGCCTATCAGCCGTCGTCGTCAACGTTGTAGTCCAACAACCAAGACGCGCCAACTTGCGCACGCGGTGGTGACACTTCGTCACGTGACTGTGACAGATCGCAAATTTTAATTAATTAATAATAATAATATTATTATTTTAGGATCAGTCAACAGTAGGGGCCCTCTCACTTGCCTCTCACTGGCACTGAGAATACTCACTGTTAAAACTTACGCACGCATGATAGTAATAGGTCGCTATTATCCGTCATTTTAACCACATAGAAGGCGCTTCACGGGATAGTACGAGCTATGCTGGTGATGGCATCTTTAATTACCTTTGACAGTATTAAATCGACGGCCATATTACGCACAAAGGTATTTCTGCTATCGAATACGACCTAATTCAAAGCTTGTAACTGAACATATTCGTAATAGTCACCCATTCGCTTAATGAGCTGGTCGTGCGTTCCAGATTCACTGACACGCCCTGCCTTGATGAAATATCTATCCGAGAAGTCATCAGAAGTGTACAAGGACCTTAGGAGCTCTTCTACACTCACATACGGTCGGCATTCTGGATTGTTGACAATCGGTGTGCGATGGCGATCGTTGTTCTTCCTTTTGCCGCTTGATCTAGGGCGGTCTGTACAACCTTCTCAGAATTGGAGTCCAGAGCTGAAGTGGCCTCATCTAGGAGGAGGACTTTAGGGTTTCGAAGTAAAGCACGGGCGATCGCAATACGTTCTGAATGCACAGTGGTTCAGTAATTTCACTTTGCACAGGCATAGTACGCACGCTTCTGGCCACCTGAAAGCTGGGATCCCTTTGCGCCAACTTCTGTCTCAAATCCACTACGGCCGAAAATGAACACTTTGCTTCTACATGAATCAGCAGAGGCAACTCACTTTGGCAGTCCGTTGATGAAGTCCAAGATGTTTGCGTCCCGACAAGCAGCCTCAATTTCTTCTTGCGTGACATCGTCATGAGGTTTAATAGCACCGAGAAGGATATTGAACCGTATCGTCCCCGCATAAAGAGCTGGCTCCTGAGACACCAAGGAAATATGTGTACGGTACTCCTGTACGTTGTAATCTTCGATCGGTATGCCATCCATCTAGAGAGCTGAGTAAGTACTGATTAGATTACAAACGTGGACCACTGACAGAGATCTGGCCTGCCATCGGCGAGTAAAACCGTTCAATCAGCTGAATGCTAAAGCATATTGATTGGTCATGCATTCCACAAGTAAGACGGACCAGACATACACAGTACTCTTTCCACTTCCGGAGGCACCCACGAGTGCAATATATGTGCCTGGCTCCACCTGAAGGGAGAGGTCTCGCAAAACACGAATATCAGGTCGAGTAGGATAATTGAATCGGACGTTGTCTAAACAGACGTGTCCTTGAGCTTTCGTGAGGTCAACTTTTTCACCCTCAGTCGACTGGGAATCAATTTCCGGAACAGAGTCAAGCAGCCGAATGATATCACTGCCGGCGGTCTTCGCCAAGGAAACATCGGGTACGAAGGTGAAAATGCTTCCTATTTGAACAGCACTGAACATAGTGGACTGAGTAATTGTATCAGCAAAACAAGACGATCGCAGAATAGAGAAGCACCGCACAATGAGACCAACGAAGAACTGGAAAGTTGAAACTTCCTGTCTTGACACCAGGACTGCTCCGTACCAAAAGAAAAGAGCAATACAAAGGAAAACCGCCGACTCCGTAAATGCATACAATATATTGCTCCAGATGGAGATCCTGTTAGATTGACGGAGTGGTTCTTCCAGCCTCAAAGCATATTCATTGCAGCAATTGTCTTCCAGTGTAAGAGATGCAACTGTACGAATGGCACCAGCAGCTTCACAGGCGAGTTGCGCAGAATCTTCGCGAGATTTCTTCATTTTTCGGTCTTTCAGAACAACAACATGCTACGGAGCTGGTTATTAACGACAAAGGGTTTCAACATAAACAGGCTTACGAAGCGGATATATCCCGAATACACGAGGAGAGGCGTGATCGCTGCGATGTGATCAGTACTTATCCATCATCATAAATATTCATTGGACATACCAAGGCCAACAAGGCCAATTTTCCAAACGAAGACTAACCCGAGAACCGTACCCGCGATCAGGGTGGAGATGCTTTGCATGATTCTGAAAGCAAGCCTTTAGCGAATTATATTTGGTCTGAGAAAGATGCGCTGACGTTGCGAGGGTAACGCCAGTCAAACCGAAGACCTTTTGAGGGTTTTCACTAAGGTTCGATACCAAACTACCGGTCTACGAAAGAAAGTCTGAGTCATGATGGAGGTCTGAGCACAAAGTTATGCGAACAACTTACGCTGTGCTCCTCCTTGTCAAAGTATTCAACTGCTCAGATTATGAGGCGATGACATGAACATTGAAACTAACCAAACCTACTGTCTTGTCTCAGAATAGCCTTGAAACACAGAGACCTCAGTTTTGCCATCAGCGCTGTAGCAGAAGATGTAAAGAAATAGTTCTGCATGCCTATGCATAAGGCAGCGATGATGGCGATGATGAAGAACCTAGACTCGAAGTCAAAATTATGCACTGGAGGGATATGATGTGGGCTGACCAAAGTGCGTTTCGGTCGCCAGAATGTCGGAGCTCTGAGCCTGAAAGCGAAAAGCCGTCGACAGCCTTGGCTAAAGCCTAGCATTAGCGAAACAGTTCACGGAGATTGGAGGAATACCATGAACCATAGACAATACCATAGGCTGGGTACACCATCCCAGTCAAACCAGAAAAGATCGTGCCGAAAACGTACTTCTTCCATTGTGATCTATTGATTGCACCCATACGTCTGCAAACATAATACATGCTATGTTCAGGCTCCTTGCTGGCGTCCCAGTCTGCCGTCTTCCGCTCTAAATTCTGGCTGGTACTAGTAAGTGATCGATCGGTATATCGCCTACGGAGAGGAACCTCCTCGAGCGCATCCTGTTCCATAGCTTTGGATGTATCATATTCATCCTCAGTGTCCTCATCTGCGATGTCATTGGCTGCTCTGTCACTTTTTCGAAGCTTCTGAGCTTGGACAAGACGCGCGTAAGCTCCTCCCTCTCTTTGAAGCAGTTCCTGGTGGGTCCCATGTTCGACAACCATCCCATCTCCCATGACATATATCACATCAGCATCTTTAATTGTCGAAAGACGGTGTGCAATGGTAATAGTCGTACGTCCTGGAAACAGCGAATCGTTTTAATTTGAGGTATGGATAGAATTCTTTCTCCCTTACCAGCAGCAGCCTTGTCCAGAGCGTCCTGCACAATTCCTTCGCTTCGAGTGTCCAGGGCACTAGTCGCCTCGTCAAGAAGAAGGATGCGAGGGTCCGACACAATAGCTCTGGCAATAGCGATACGTTGCTTCTGACCACCGCTGAGTAGAAATCCTCGCTCGCCAACCACAGTGTCATAGCCCATGGGTAGATTAGATATGAAGTCATCAGCGTTAGCCTTGATACAAGCTTCCTTGATGAACGTGAACTTCTCCTCTTCAGAGGCGTTCTCATATCTAGTTCCAATAAGTCCATACGTGACGTTAGCTCTAATCGTGGTGGAAAATAGTGTTGGCTCTTGTGATACTAGTCCGATCTGTGAACGAAGCCATCTGATATTAAGAGACTTCAAATCTCGCCCATCGAGTTTCACGAGGCCAGATGAAGGATCATAGAATCGTTCTATGAGGGAAATCACTGTCGACTTGCCAGACCCTGAAGGACCGACGAGAGCAGTGGTTTTACCAGCTCGGAAAGTAAGGTTGATTCCTTTCACAACAGGGACGTCGGGACGTGAAGGATAATTGAAGTGAATATCCATCAAGGTGACTTCACCGGTTACAGCTTCTGGCTTTTCACCACTAGGATCGGTAGAATCGATGTCGGGGACACGGTCAATTGTGGCGTAAAGTTTAGCGGCGGCTCCAATTCCACGGGAGATGGCTAGAGGAGTTTCAATGCATATACGGTCGATAAATGCATGACAATTACCTTGCATTTCGGAACCCAACAATATCAACGAGAAAGAACCTACTAGGATCGACATGAAGACGTTGATGACAATACCAGGGTCAGCTATAGGAAAAACTTCAATACTGGCAGTTATCTGGAATTTCACTGTTGCGGACGCACCATCGCCTCGCAAGATGAGGGTCGTACCGAATGAAAATGCTATTATAGAGGTGAGTAGAGAAGGCAACAACAAGTCCTATTGTTTTACGTACCTAATGCATAGGTTGAATAGATGCAGAAAAAAGCCGCAGAGAGACTTCCACCAGTCCATACTGCGGACTTGACATCGACTACCTTCGACTTCTCAACGTACTGATCATACAAGCTCGATAGAATTTTCTGCGCGCCAAAGGCATGTGCAGTTCGAACGGTAGAGATTACCTCTTCAGCAATACTGCCAGCATCTGCAGAGTACTTGAGGGAAAGTCTGGTAAAAAAAAATCAACACAGGTAAATCATACAGGATTGGCCGTACTGTGTGTATTTAGATATAGCCTGGGTCATAAGCGCCCCTGTGATAATAACACAAGGTAATAGAGACGACAAAGCAAGAGCCAGGCGCCAACTTCGAACATAGGCTAATATAAAACCGGCAATGAAGCTGGACACGCAGGATACTGATTTAGCAACTTTTTCGGACATTCCATCTTGCACCAGATCTGGCAAAGCGCTCACTAAAGAGATAGAAAGAGGAAGCACGACTGAGAGCTCACGAGTGTCGGTTTGAATCCGAGTAGCAACCTCTCCCGCTCCAACTTCGTCAAAGAACGGGATGTCCTGGCGTAAAACCGCTCGCAAATAACGTTCCCGAATACGCTTTCCGTTGACTTCTGCAGTATAATTCCAAACAGACGTGTAGAAATAGGTGCAGGCAAACATGCCGAGACCTTGAAAGCCCAATGAACCAAGCTTGAGGAGACTTGTATGATTGAGAACACATACCTATAGCGACCAGATAGAGCGCGTCCTTGGATGCTACATGACGAAACGACGCCGCAACAGCAGGTAAATCATTTATAGCCTGTTGATCGCCCTGGCCAACATTGTTAACGAGAGTCTGGAACACGATAAACTGATTGCTAAGGTTCCCAAAGAGCAGTGACATCAACGGCTATCAAGGAAGGAAAGTTATGAACTGAAGGACATAAATACGAAGGACAGACTTGAGCTGCGCCAGCTGCTGCTGCTGCAACCACGGCAATTCCATCACTGATAAGTTCAAATTTCGTGGAGAACCTGTCAAAATATCAGTCATAGTTCAATCAGATGCTACAGACATGGGCACCTGAAAAGCTGTGTGAACGATACAGAAGGTGCCTCCGGCTCCGGGGGTGGGACAATGACTTCTTCTGAGTCTTTCTTGTCAGTGTCGATGTTTTTAGTCGGTTTCCAACGACGAAACCAGCTATTCTTCTTCGAGTTCGGACCAGTATGATCGGTAAACTTTTCATGGACAGTGTCGGGCTGAGAATTGGACATACAGTAGAGAACAGTAGAAACTGATCTCTATAGAATGAGAAAAGACCTTATAATGAAATGCGTGATTCGGCCGGCAGCGAAAGAAGAGTCAAAGTGTATTCTGACTCGAGCCTGAGAGCATTTTAACAGCGATTACGAAACTGGGCGGCGACTTGGCGGCGACCAACATCATTTTCAGGGTCATTCGTCACTAGGTCACACCAGTGGCGGTTCTTCTCCGCCTATAGAGTCGGACTGAATGTCACAGCTTGATGCTGGAATCCCGTCCATGTTTTCGTGCGTTATTTCTCTGATATATATACACCACTTCTACTGGCATTTTCCGGTATCCCTTTATGCTACCTTTCGTGTCTCCCCTGCTACATGTTTCGTCGGAAACGCCCGAGCTAGTATCCCTGTTACTTTGTTAAACTGTACCTCACCCAATTTCACTATCTGTATGCCGACTAAGGTGTGTTTATTTCATACATTTCTAGTGATCTTAGACGCCAAACAATCCTTACAGTTCCAATTCCGGCACTTACATCGTACTCCGAGTCTTTCGCAACACTGTATTTATCTGCGAGATCCGTAGGAGCTCCTCCCTGCTCGCTTCGTCCCGCGATATGCGGCGTTATGTCCATAGGAATTAGATTGGACCGAGGTCTTCCTCGTTGACCTCATTCCTTCGAGTTGAACGATACCGAGTTAAGCTAAATCAATTTGGTAGGAAATCAAAGTCCTTTGAGTTATGGTATGTGTTTTCTTCAAATCCCGCATGAACCTGTGTTTAGTCGTATTATTATCACATCCTAGTCAAAGCTTGAATATGAATCAATGGGGGGAAAGCTGTTGAAGACGGTGAAGTAGCAATGCTATGAGCGTGCTAAGAAAACAAGAAGGGTGCAACATTGGGGGATATGCTTACCTGGTCGAGAAACATCGGTGCCTGGATTCCTAGACGGGTAGCAAGTCCTCATTGTGTATCCAAAAACAAAACGAGGTGCATAGTCTGTGTTTCAGTGTTGTCCTCGTAACACTGTCCACGCGAGTGAGAGACGATCGCCATCTTGGAGGGAGATTGGCAATTGGGCGGTAATGTTCGCCGTTGGTAGTGTTTGTCCTGCGACTTGATGCATTCGCAACAATGACGCTGATGCTGCCGCCGACATAGCGATAACATTGATGGGTCGTTGTCGTGGGGAGGGGGAGGGGGACACTAGCACACAGAGTTCCCTATCAGCTAAATGTGCACCAACACACTTAATTTGCAGTATGTAGGCAACACGTAGGGATCGGAGACACTCATCTCTACGTATCTTTCTATGTTTTATAAATTTAATAAACATATTCAGGTCTTGGAACAAAGAGAATATCAAATAATTGGCGCATCAAATTTGAATCTAACATAGCTTTTATTCTACTACACGCGATGTACAATAAAATGCCCTCCGTTACCTTCCAAGTATTGTTATGCATGCTAATCATCATAGAGTAAATTACTAGGATCTAATATCTACATGTTAAATAATACAGCTCATTCTAGCAAGGTCGTCACTGTTCATCTAGGGTATCATTATGATGATTATGCTGCCTTCTCCCCTTGAGCGGCCTCTGCCTCAAGCTGTTTCTCAATTTCTAGATCCTGCAACCTGTTTCAGCTTATAATCCACAGAACCACACAAATCACACTCACAATACAAGGCGCAAACTTGCTGTGCCTCCTGATCTGTTTGCCAAATTTGTAAAAGAGGAAGGGGCTTGGCGCTAGGACCACACCGATCAGACCGACCAATGTCGATGCCCAGTTGATGCCCAACTACGTGTAATCAGTAAGGCTGATAAACAGAGGTGGATGATCTTACGTTATGGTACATCTGGACCGTAAAAAGGGGGAATGCGGCGGCTACAAGAGAACGCATGATGGTGTTCGCGGCGAACGCAGACGCAGCGTGAATCCTAAAAGAATGTGTGAGTACTGAGAGGGTTTGAAAGGTAGGCCAAAACATACAAATACACGTCCAGTAGATAGCTCTGTTATGTCATCATGAGCTTCAGTCTATCATGAACGAATAGAAGACTCACCAGGAACGACATGAATATCAGGCTTATACTGGCCCCGATGAAGATCGTGCTGATGGCAGGAACATACCAATGGATGCTCTCGTACTGTCCTGTCCATCCCAGCCAAAAGGCGCCGATAATAAGACACGGTGCACCTATCATCGCACCATAGAGCCTTTCTTCCGGCGGAGGAAATCCTTTCCACTTCTGCACCAACCCTGGGTAGTGCAGAGAACAGAGAATGTTAATTACAGCACCCAGTGTAGTACCGATCCCAACACCAATGAAGATCAAGCCGTTCTCCCAAAGGGTAAAGCCACGCGTCTCGACGAAGATGATCGGAATAGCTTCAAACACTATCAATGGTGTCGCATATTAGGAAAACATGTCGCAGTTTCAACAGAAGAACGGGACTCTTACATGCGTACAGGACAGCATATACGACTGAAATGTAGACTGTAACGAGAACGAGAATGGGTTCCAGTATAAGCATCTTAAACGGCCGATACAGTGTCCGCTGTGCTATTCCCTTCAGGGACCAGTCTTCCATTTCATGACCGGCAAACAAATGTGCATTGCCTTCAGGGTTCTCCTTCCTGAGACGCTTGACCTGTGATTTTGATTGATGAGTTTCATTCGGTAACTGCCAAGGGTGAAGGGACCCACTTTCTTCAGCAGAAGCACCGAGGCATTAGTTTCAGGAAGGAAGATGACAGCGACTGCAGTGCATGCGCCTGCAAACATCATCATCACCCAGTATATCCACCTCCATGTGACTGAGCTGCTGGCGATACTAGCAAGGTGGTTAGATCGCTTAACGATGAAATGGAGGTCGTAGACTTACAAGCCACCAACGAGGGGTCCTAGTACAGGTCCAAGGAAAACACTCGTAGCAAACAGACTTGCGGCAGGACCTCGACCGATCGCGGGCCATATATCGGCAAATATACCTAAGGACATCGCACATACATGTGGTTAGGGCGAGGCAAGTGGGCCAGAATGGTTTCATCCTACCTCCGTCAACGGCAAGGGGAGCTACACCAAAGAAGCCCGAGAAGAATCGGCAGACTAATAGCGACTGGATATTATGAGCCAGAGCCTGTCCGAGATGAAACAGGATGTATGCAAACATTGCTCCCAATATAACGGGACGTCTGCCATACAGCTCACTACCAGGTCCCCAGAATGTTGGCTGAGCTCAACAGTTAGCATAGTCAATTAGAAATTGAATGGGCGCGTACCCCGATTGCAAATCCCAGTAAGAAAAGAGTCACAATTGAATAGGCAGTTTCGCTGTTGATGTTGAATACGCGTACTGTCTCTACGAAGGCTGATGTGGGCGCTGAAGATGCGAAAGAACTAAAAGAAAGAATATTTTAACCAATGTAACAATAATGAGGACAAGAGACTATACGAACACAGATAACGCCAAATTCACGCTAACAACAGTGACGACCCATTTCTTGCTATTTGGCCAATTTTGAGGGTTCTGGGGATCGTCTGGGCCGTCCCATGTTACCATATTGGGGTCGACATAAGCTATATGGGATGTATGAATGACAACACTTGGAAGATGAGAAGAAATTTCCGTACATCCAGAATCGTTATTAGGAAATTTCCCTTTAGCTTTGACTTCCGTCACCTGTGGAAGCGCAGGCGAGGAACGCGTCGCGTCAAGAGCAGTCATGGATGAGCGGGGAGTCGGGTTCATGTTCATGGTCACCTAAGGATGACGAACCTCAAAGTTTGTGTACGAGGGGAGCACCACAAGGTAGATCGTCAAATCCAAATTCTTTATATGAGCGCCGTTCGCAGCGCCATGATAAAAAGGCAAATACAGAGGAAAACCACGTTCGGGGTGGATCCACCATTGAAGCGCGTTCTCGAAGGTAGGTCTCCGGTTCTAATGATGCCGAATACCCGATATTGCGGAGACAGTCGAAACATGTGAAAAATCGTTGGACCGGAAGGACGGTAAAGTCATTTCATCGTCAGATAGGGCAGCGTAAAACGAGATGACTGTGGCCTTCCGTGGGCCCTGAGGCTGAGCACTGAGCATTGTAGCAGTGTATGCAAGGAAAGCGCATGGTGCGGCGTCGTAAATTGATATCCGAGATCTCTGGAGATCCTTATAGCTTCGAGGCCTAGCACTGTACTTTGAGTGAATGGCTTGTATGAAGGGGAGCATGATGCGGCACCCGAGTCCTGTCGGGCTCGTTGCAGCGGTCGAATTCAAGCCCTTGATCACCGCGCGGTTGTAGGAAGCTGTCCCATTTGCCCTAGACGCAACCTAGACACCTGTAGACACAGCATCAACCCACACAGATCGGTTCCATGGACCAGTGGTTGGAAAGTAGCGCTAGAACCTCCCCTGCTTCTAACAACTCCTGGTGCGAGATACCAAGTTGAATTGAAACCCTACGAAGACAGCGATAGCATCTGTGGAGGCGCACATGCTCTTCGTGGTTAATTGTCAACGTTGACTCGGGGTCACCAGCCTAAGGAACGATTCGAGGAACAGGTGTACCGAGGTCCAAGACACTAGGCTGTTGTTGCTGATGGTTCTCGTAGATAAGCTCGTAGCGCAAGCAATTAGTGGCTATGATGCCAACAAGCGGGATTTTGGTAGAATGATGCATTTCGAGCGCGACGATCGGCATGTCTCGGCGTTCAATTTTAGAATTCCGGCTCGACACTTAACCACTATAAACGGGAATAGAATATTTGCCACGCGCTGTTTAAAATTACAAAATTCAATATCTGCTTCCAACTACAATTTCAAGCAACGTTCCCGAAGAAAGCGCTCAACTCCTCCCAATACTGACCCGTATTATCAATCATAGGGAGATGCCCTGCCTGTGGAATCTCTTGATAGGTAATATCACCACCATTCTCTGCCCAGCGCTCCTTGAGTGTTTTCAACCCCTTGGCGATATTTCCGCCGCCATCCAAATCTCCCGCGATAAGCATCGTCTTGACCTTACAGTCGTCTAGCCCATCTGCGTAGAGATCATACTCCATCAAAGCGCCCGCACCCAACGCGAAACCGTCAAGATCCGTGCCCTCTATCATCTCTTCTATCGCTTGTCGCCTGGGGTATATAATTGCCGATCCTTCTGGAAACCATCGTGGGACTGTAATATTTGCGAGCTCTTTCATGCCCTTCTCCTTAGCTGTTGCAATACGTCCCTCCCACGCCTCTTTGTTTCCGGCAGGCGTCTTTGCGGATGTGTCGCACGCGACAATACTCTTCGTGAGATGCGGAAATTGGGTGCCAAAGCTGAGAGCGACCGCTCCACCTTGAGATACTCCAATCACGCTGTGCGCCTGCTGTATCCCGAGGGACGCGAGGACGTGGGCGATGTCCTGCGCGAGGATCGGTATGGTGCAGGACTCAGATAATGGTGAGACGGAGGCACCGTGTCCACGTTGATCATGTAACAGGAGGTTGTATGCGCGTGGAGGAGCGAGGAGGTACGTGAGAAGGGGATTCCAGAGGGTGGTATTAGTCAGTAAGGAGTTACAAAAAACGAGCCAAGGCGCAGAAGGTGAGACGATATAAGTTTTGGCATAGATGTAATGTGTGGGAGACGATGATAAGGATATTCTATGCTACGTGCCAAGGGGAGTAAGCATGGCAAGTAAAAAAAGTTGAATGGAATCGCACCTCTTGCTCATTTGCAGGCCACGGAACGAGATCATCACTACCTCCACCAACATCAAGCGAAACAAGGAACCGAGAGACCATGTTGTACGCAGCAACTACTGCAGCAGCTTCAACGAAAAGATCGTCGTCATCTTCCAGGTTCTTCTTGAGCGCAGCGGTCACACCAGGCGACACTTTGACCTTGGTGGTGCTCTCCTGTGCGAAAGCCAGTGCGCTTCTCTGCAAAGCATTCAAGACTCCTCCTTGAGCAGGTAGCCGAGACGTATCGCGTATTTCTACCAGTTGCTCTGTCGTTAATCCAGCCGATCTCCCAACATGTTCATGGTGAATCCATTCATAAGCTGCATGGTTGTGTGCTGCGACGCGGAGAATCTAATGAATCCACTCAGTATTAACAAAAAGCGAGAGGGATAGAAACGTGCCATGAGTTCTCTCACATCACCAGAGAGCCTTCCCTTGGTTCGTACCGCTCCGAGGAGAGAATTCCAGCCTTGGGCTACTGGCGGTACATGGAGAAGGGTACCGTCAAGGGCAGTCAGTCCTCTTTCGCCCCGCCTTTCACGAATGGCGTCGGCGATGGGAGAGGAGCCCACTGGAGGATACCGACCTGGGACGAGTCGAGAGCTGGGCATAGCGGAGGAGTGTGGGGAAAGACCGTGGCTCGGACACCTTAATAGAGATTGTCCGCAGGGAATAACCTTATTCCGTTTCGATCGCGTGCCAAGGTGCACTGCCACTGCCGCTCCTCGAGGCAGTCTTTACGACCAACTAGTACACTCTTTGACCACATGACGCGAAATACCACACATATAAGGACGAAGGTACCACTGAAGGGTCTACTATCTATGTGAAAATTTCTAATCAAAACGCCTTCTCTGCAAGCAATTCCCCTGAAAAGAAGAAATTCTCCCAAGCGCGTATGTGTACAATCCATCATCATATCTAGCAACACTCGAATCAGCACAGAGTTTCAGGAAGACCACTTAGTCTTACCAGCATGCGACTCAAGGCCGTGATCTTGCTTTTTGGTGGTGCTTCATCCTCTCTAGAAGAATCTTTGAGAAACATGAAACTCAGAGATGTAATTTCTCACGTAGCAGCAATAACTTCGGCGACACCGTCAACAAAGTCCATGTCTCCCGGTTTCATCATAAATTGTCGGTAATAAATCGCAGAACAAATCCACATCGTTGGAAACATCACAAAGGGTAGATAGCTGGTTAGGAAGATATCTGCAGAGCTGGTCAGTGTCGCGGTTGGCATACAAGCAATTGGAAAGCTTGACCCGTTGCCCAATGTCCTTTCAGAAATACGGACCAACCACAAAACTAGGCACCTACAGTCAGAACGAACATCGGTGCGTACTATGTATGGACTCAAACTTACGAAAACAATGATAATTGAGAAGATCATTGAATACCTCAACTTGAGATGAGAATGGCGGAATTTATGACGTATGCTTGACTCACCATGCCAAGTATGGATTCAACCTGTTATAATAAGGCAGCGTCTTCCGGTCAATTCCCTGTGCCTTGAGCCCAGCGTAAAACCGTAGATAAGTAATACTGATACCGAACCACGACATGAGCCCTAAAAATAATTAACTTAGTCTATTGAATCTATTACTGTCACGTACCGGCAACAGCAGCCATATTAGCAAACCAACCAAAAACTTTCCCCGCTTGTTCGTCCACAGTCATGTAGGCCAGCAACCCAAAAGAAGCACAAGTTATTATGGCGATGATGGGCAAACCATTCTTCAGAGTGACCAGAAATATTCTCGGTGCATTTCCAGTTGCAGCCAAGCCATCTGTGGACATGGTGTAAGACGAGTTGAAAAGAAGAGACACAGAATTCGTCTGACACAGTGCACGAGAACTAGTGTAAAGATCGCTTGTAGCCGCTGACCATGCCGATGTCAAAAGTGCCGCGTTTATGATCTTTGAAGATATGTCTTTCTGAATCAAGCAGGGCGACTAAGTTGCTCACATGTGGAAGGACTAGCAGTAGTACATTTCAGATAATGTATACTGGATTACCAATGAGCACATACCAGATATTCCAGCGTTTTCAATAGCAATTACCTACGGAGTTTTGGTTAGTGGACGTGCCAATTACATACTATGGGAGCTTACAAATGGCGACGATGCTGCAGTGCCGTCGTTCAAATTCAGTCTTGGATCATCCGAAGGGACTAATAAGCCAATGATCAAGGTACCGAGAATATAGAACAGAATGATCCTTTCAAGAGTATGAACACTTCGCTGGGGTGGGATGCAAGACACCGCACCGGACGTAAACTTTCTTGATAGCGTTTGGTAAGCTTGTTCTAGGATTCTTTGCTTCTCCAGCGGATATCTACATACGATTATTTACCTTTCAGTGTCCTCATCACACAGGATGATTACGCACAGCGACAATCTCCGTACCGATGAAGGAGAATGCAGCTTGGGTCAAGACTGTCCAGAAGCCCAAGAACTGCCCTAGTGCGCCTGGGATACCGAGGTGATTTACGAATGGTCCTGGGTTCTTCCAGTATCGAAACCCAAGACGATCGTGATTCGGTCCGCCTGGGTAAGTTCAAATATAATTGTACAAACGAGTGGCTATAAACGTACCGCCGAGATCAAGGATGACACCCAGGATGATGAGTCCAACGATCGTAATGACCTTGATAGATGCGAATATGAACTCTGACTCGCCATATATGCCTGAGAGTAATGCGCGTCAACCATAACTTGTCGCATTGATTGAAAAATATTGAAACACAACCTGCTCCGAAAAGGTTTATGATAACAGCGACCCCAAGACACATCGATATCCAAGCCGCATTGTTGATGTCTCTATTCCAATAGTTAACGATGACAGCTGCCGCGGACAGCTCTGCCGGCACGCCAATGGTCCAATTGTACCACGAATTCCAGCCAATGGTGAATGATAAGGCACGTCCGACAAAACGTTCGGCCATTTTGATGTGTCCCCCAGGAAGTGGTAAGAAGGAAATCATCTCGCCGAGAGACACCTATAATTGCCTGCGAGTAAGTAGAAGAAATCCTGAAAGGTGCTTCTGACGGACCATTACACTGTAACATAAACTCCCGATGATTATGTATCCAAGTAAAAGACCTAGTAGATGAGCAACGTATTAGTGAGAAGGAAATTTCAGATAACTCTATACATGCCGACAGGTCCGCCCATTTCTAAGGAAGAAGCGGTACCCAAGAATAGACCAGTGCCGATGACACCTAAAGAATGGTATTGAAGACATTACTGTGCGCGAGAATCAGGATATGTCCTCACCACCAAGGCTACGTAGGACCCATCAGCATTTCTGTCAGTCAACATGGGATTTCAAACCTTACCTGATCATTGCGATATGCCGGTTCTTCAGCTCGCGCCGTAGAGGAGTGTACTGCCGTTTAAAGTCGTCGAGGCCATTGTTGTCGTTCAGAGACTCCACGTCGACGGTAATATCTGGATCATTCGACACTGGGACGGGCTTTCCGATTTCAGCGAGCATTGTTATGGAAAGGATCACAGCTGAAGGTGAGGAAATTAAACGAGAATGCCGTTAATATATAACCCACCATGTAAGCCCACGACTTATTGAAAAAGTAGCCGGTCCAAGGCATATCTTGGAGATTTTTTGCTAGATGTGTGAACAGAGTTCAATTACGTTAAGAACCCGAGTTGAGATTCGAATTGATGGGAAACGAAGTTATATACAAACGCA
Organism: Armillaria sp. CMW 4456; assembly: GCA_028551335.1. NCBI lineage: Eukaryota > Fungi > Basidiomycota > Agaricomycetes > Agaricales > Physalacriaceae > Armillaria > Armillaria sp. CMW 4456. Next base: position 168,692 of record JANDKJ010000142.1, read on the forward strand.
TCGGCGTCGTCGGGCCGTTCGCCGGAGTCGCAAAGGATCAACCATATGTCAACTTGAATCCTGTCTTAATGACAATGCACTAATTCAAACTTCAATGTTTGTAACGACCTTATAACGTCTTTTTTCTTGGAGGAATGTGAGAGGAGTCGAACCTTACTCCTTATCTCTTTGCAGTTCTTCATCCACATCTATCACATCTGATGACCGTTCTTCGCCGCCCGCTGAAAGTCAACCCCAACTTGATCACTAGTAGAACTCTGCGTTATGATGCATCACAGCTTGTCTAGGTCTTGCTGTTTCTTGAATTTATCAAAAAGAGGCTTCATCTCATTGGTCTGTCGTTCATATTCAATGATGATTTTTGGTATTGCATGATGCTGCCGCATCGGACGTTGTAACTGCTGTTCCCACCCACTGGCACTTGCTAGCACTATCAGTACTTACTCAAACAGAATCCCCCGCACCTCATTTTTTAGGCATTCACAAATTCTCTACATACCCGGCTCCATGAGAACTGGTGTTCAAGTTCTGGTGTTGTCCAGACTGCAGCCACCTTACTAAGGTGGGTATCCTGGCCTGCGATATCATTCGATGGGTGCATAAAAAATCGAGCGCTTGTACAAGTCCCGGGTACAAATGATCATGCGGAGTCGTACAAGGAATGACGCTTTTCGAATAGGATACCGGCGCTTCTTCGATCGAGGCAGGCTCATACCAGTAAAGGAACCGCTCTATTGTATTATTATCTGTATAGTGCAGCCGATACAAATTCCGTGGGAGGTACCATAGTGTTGATGCGAATTGTAGTACATGTAGGTGAACATTGTTGACCCCGAAACGATATTAGAGACGCCGGGCTCAAGCTTCAGGAGCCAAGTTGTGACTAGCTGGTTCTGCATAGGCAGGCAGGCAGGCAGCATCGCCTAATCTATTTTGCTCCGTGTCGGTACGGTTCGGGATACAACATCCCATGGATTCTTCAACATTGCCAGGGGAATTTTCCACTATTTTCTACCGAGATTCAAACCAGTCCTTTGGACGAGTTAAGATTTGATCATTTTAGACGTGGCATATCGTGTCCCAGGTACTGAATATGAAAATGACACTCTACACGGCGAGAATTATGTATATGGTCGACTCTACTAAGACAACTCACTCTGAGAGCGATGAGAAAACACACTTCTTCAGGAACCACAGTGCGTAAGTACGGAATTTCCAGCAGCCGATGCTAAATACTTGTTTTTTCCCTGCGTAATGGTTGTACTACCGTAGACAAACGTTTCACTTGACCACTGTTAGTTCGGCTTCATGAACTGGTTCCTCAAATGGAATGGAATACGTTCACGTATTATGAGATTTCCGCAGAGTGTTCTGGACGGCGTCAAACAAATCAATAGAGTCCATCCTTGTATACCTATTTCTACCCTCTAATAAATCCGTAGCCTCCTTACGTATATGCAGTTTCTGAGGGGCAGGTAGCAGGCAATCAGGTGGAAGAGGCGAAGGCTGCATATATTCTGAAAGAACATCTTCTGTCACGCTGGCACCGTGACGCCCATCCCTTCCTTCTATATCCACTACCGGAGGACTTGCACATATAGAAGGAAGGTATGCGCAATCGGAATTTTTTCGTGAAGGTGGGACGGTGCACAACCGAGAATGCGAAGAATGAGAAGAATGGCTTCGCATGGATGACCGGGATGATGTCGAAGGAGGATAATGATACTTCGTTCTGCTCTCATGATGATACATCGAAGGCACGAAACAAGGCATTTGTCTCGTTTTTTCTCGAGGTATTTCGATGGGCATGAAGAGCGGGACTGGCATGGCGGATCCATGGTAATACATGTCACCCTGACTCTTAGACAGCAGGTCGTTCTGATACGACCTCAAACTTCCAAAGCTAGAGTTGCGTGATACAGCAAGTTTTTCTGCGTCACACGCACGTTCTCGGTCCAATTGACGATTGTGACGTACACAAAGACCTGCCGCGACGAGGAGAATGGCGCCCACACAGCAGAGGGGCACAGTAAATGCCGCGACGGGAGGGGGCGATCGTGTCGCAAGAATATTAGTGGGGGATACTGGTGGAGATACAGGGGCGACAGTGGTTGCTCCGCCGACCGGTGATGCGGCTGGAGAAGAGACGCTTGGGAGAGAAGCACCAAAGGGTGATTGAGCAGTGTTACTATTAGACAATGACGCTGGTGCAGCATCCTGCACAGTAGTAGAGGACGTGGCTATATGCATGTCAATCGAGAACAACAAAGTAGAAGAATGTACTGACGCGAAAGCAGGAACGAAGGCGAGCGATACTTTGTGTTAAAGTTGTCTATCATGAGAAGGTAGAAAACTCCATCGGTAGTTACATTTGGAACGGCTCTGTTCAGTTTGAGAATCGTGGTGAACCCGGAACTTAGGTTGTAGACTCACAGTGAAACGGAGTCGGAATCATTGCCATGCTGAACAGTAGGCCAAACCGTTTCCCCGCAGTTGCCTTTATCGCCGTTGCCAGACGATGTCTGGTCTCCGCCATCCCGAGAACTCACTTGCGGCGGCGGCGAGGTCCCACAAATCTTAAACGACGGCGCATCGATAGGTGAATCTACTCGCCATTTCCCTACAAGCACGTCCCCCGAAGCAAACCTATCCCCTGCTGCAGGGCTTTCCCATTGTACTGCGCTGCCACGTTCGGATAGTGAGATAAACACGAGAATGATTCTGAGGGCACGTCCAGCGCGGGAGTTCGAGTACCGCATGATAGAAATGAGCGATAGAAAATTATATGAACGAGGCCAGCCCCGGTGTGTAGAATGTTACGGCCTGCGTAGTGGTGGTTGGGAGAAAAGAGAATTGGAGGCGTTCCTGTGGCGGGATATTTGGTCCGTGGCTTAACTGGGTGTCGACGCCATCGAGTCAACTTCTATGCTCATTTCGGTTGATGATGACGACAACTCCAATGTCTGAGCATAAAATTGCTCTAGCTGCTGTCTATCACACCTCAGCGTTGACTTTTAGAGGCATACATCGAGTGACATACCTCTTCCTGTCTCGTAGCTGGGTGAGCATCTCGATTACCTCGTCCTGCTCGTCGATCCTCAGTTCTCCCCCAGGAAGTTCGGCAGCTAAATCCTTTGCCTGAGATATCGAATTCTTAAAATCGTTCGTCTGTATGCTGCTCAGCGGGCACCATGACTGGTTGGTGATAATTGACATACTGCATGGAGGAGCGCATGTTTCGCTTGGGGGGTTGCTGTACCCTCGGGCTTCTGAGTGAGTTCTAGTATCTTCACAAGCTTTGCGAGTAGACTTTCATACAAAGAAGTTGGTAGGGCACTGCTAGACATGGTAGGAGGAAGGCAACGCGAGTAATAGACAAATGGCGACTTGCCACCATCAAAACTCCGGCAAAATTACGGAATTATCTCTCTGCGTCACTTCTTGGACGAAATCTTTTCGAATTCTGGTCCGGTATCGAATCATTCTCGGTAATTTTGGATAGCACTTATGGTTGCTGAAACCTGGGTAGTCTAAGCTACGTGAGTGATATTTCAGTTTATCTCGATTTCGAGAGTACTTGTACTATGATCTAGCATTCATGTGCCCTCATTTCAAGCCGTCAAAGCAGCAACCGGGACCGACGTTGGAACGAGAGATACTCTAGCAAGTCGATGAACCTGGCTCCAGCAGTAGGGTCTCCGCATCGACAAAATATCCTCGAATGTTTAGTATTGATCGGATTCTTTCATATTTCCTCGATGATTTTGACCATCAAAATAGCACAGGACGCAAGTCCCAAGTACTCCTCCACAGAGTATAGCCTTGAGCAGCCTTCGAGTTTTATGTGCGCTGGACATGGTAAAGATGCCCTTATCTTTGATCATCTTACAAACAAAACCAATGGTGGCACAAGAGGCTGTGTACACAGTACCTGTTGCTTCCTTGGCTCAATCCTCCATCTCCCATTGGCTTGATTGTTTCTAACTTGTGAATCTCTTTTTGAGGACAACTGTGACTGACTGATCAGTTACGGCGAAAGTACTTGGAAGTAACTTAGGTGAGCAATAGTTATGTAGAAGGCAGTAACAGCGCACTAATAACACTTAGCAGTAACTCCCAGATAGAAGCAGTCGAGGTTGGAACCCGCAATGTCATCACCTACTGGTGGTCGATACTCGTCGCAGTTCCTTCGAGAACTTTTTCGTTAGCTGGTGATGGGAAGGATCACTTCGATGCCAAGCCAGCTTTAGTAAGTGACTGTTCAGGATGGACTGTTCTATTTGTTTTACCTGGTTTTTCTCGATGTATAGACTTCTGGTCGTGTATCGAGTCAGCCCCTCGTTGTTGTCTGATAGAGGTCCTGCTATAACGGTAATAATTTTCGGACGAACTTGATTCTACAATTCAATGTACTCGTGCTATTCGGGCGCCGAGCGTTTCATGGACAAGTAATTGCCGACGGGATCGTTGGCCAAGGCAACTTGGCTGCGGAGCCTCTCCACTCGAGAACCGATATTATCAACATGTAGGAGGTTACCACAGTTGTGTTCAATGTTCCTATCCCTCGGTTTATATCGTGATCCCGGCCGCTGAAAAGGCTCCGGCATGTCCATGACTGCACATTGAAGGTCTCCACCAGTTCCCGCGCCTTCTCTGTGGCATACACTTTGTCCCCTGAAACGTGCCGGTGCCTTCACTACGTCGGTGCCTTGGCATCAACGCCGGCTGACCGACAGACGCGACAAGACAAAGCACCTGCCGGCCGGAAGATCTCCGTTGGACTTGTTCGCACGTTTCTGTGAACGTTCCTGCGCAGTCCTCTACATCTTCTCAGTCAAACCAGTTCGCTATGGAGGCTCAATTAGCTACAGCGCTGGAGAGAAAGCTCGGCCCCATCAATATAATTGACCATTACTTTTGCCTAACGGGACTTGGCGCTTGTCAATTATCGTCCTGTTCCGGAGAATCGGCCAATTACGTAGCTCCGATTGGCGAAACCCATTATCAGCAATTATCGTCAGGAACTGAGCCAATGAACATGCTGAACATGATCTTCCTAGCCTCCCGACGTTTTTAACACTTCTGCGCTTCGAAGAAAAGTTTTTCGTCCACGGATGGCTAATAGACCGGGTGCTTGACAACATTTGAAACCATGCAAAATTTTGGTTGTATCTGGCTTGGCCTGGCTTGGCAGGGTTAAAGATGATGACATCAACTGTGCACCGGACTATGCACACGACCAATTTTATACCCACGTCTTGACCACAATCTGTTACCGATGCTTAGACGATCTTGTTGGTCGGCAGACTTGCCGTGATACTTCATTGGACACTTTCGTTGATAACCTTCTTTCTTGCTTCTGCCATTCCTTCATGGCGACTGGATCCATCCAGCTCTTCCCTTATCCCGACGCTGCCGTCCATTATTCCGACTCCGACGATGAAGCAGTTTATTCATCCCCCGCATCTACAAACAGTTGGCATTCACGATTCATACGAGCCTTCCGCGGGCACGATTATTCCCCACTCTCTCCTCTTCCTCGAACCTCAGTATCTCCGAAGAAATCGCGGCTGTGGATCCTGGCGTCGATATGGGTGCCTATAGGTATTACAGCTGTCATGGGTATGCTATACCTTATTTTCCCCACTTCAAGATACCCCTACGACTATCTCTCCCTCCCTTTATGTCATGCCAATGTTTCGCGACGGACGTCGATTGACCTCCCACAATGGCAGGCCAAATATTCCCCTTCTGCCCTTTGCACTCCCACAAACCAACATCCAATTCCGCAGCTAACACACTCGCATTCCAGTACTTACGACAAATTTACGAGTCATCGCGACGATACAACTCTCACGCGTTTCAACCTATTGCCTGTAACCCCGATCCCCGGCGTGTGTTTAGAAGATTATTTCAGTGGTCAGCCGTGCAGCTGCCTGGGCTATGAGAACAGAACAACACCGGAGCCGATGGACATTGTTTGGGCTTGGGTGAATGGGAGTGATCCGTTGCACATCAAAGCATTAGAAGAGACTCAGCTCGAGTATGGCTACGGGACTTCAAAGCCCAAACTGTACCGGTGCGTGGCAACATCTTTTTCTTCTTTTACCTTCAGTTAATTGGACTAAAGAGATCACAATGAGTTGAAATATTCCATGCGTTCTGCCCTCGCCCATTTTCGAAACGGTCTTGGCTCATTTCATCTGTTGACATCTGACAACGCAGTTGACATCTCGGGGGAAGATACGGAGGAATTGCGATACGGACAAATCCCTCAATGGCTTTCTGGTTCGCAATGGCGCGACGGAAATGTTTCATTAGACATCCAACACCATTCCTTGTTCTTCGTGCCCGGTGCCTATTCTGGTCCTACGTTCAACAGCTTTGCCATCGAATCCCAGCTAGGTGCATTATGCGGTGTTTCGGAAAATTTTATTTACATGAACGACGACTACTTCTTCCATGACGACGTCGAGCCGGAAGACTTCTATACGCACTTCTACGGCCCTGTCGTTCGATTTGAATACTGGTTGGTCATCGCTCCACAAAATCCATCTACCAAGCCGCCAGAAGGAGAGTGGAGACCTCTAGAGTACAGCAGTCATCTGCTATCCAAGCGATTTGGAATGCGTTCGCGGCCGTACATCGTACACGCTCAAAAGGCGATCAGCATGCCCCTTATGAACGAAATGGCGGCCGGAATGTGGGCTGAAGAGTTTAACGCGACCGCACGCCGACCTTTCAGAGGTATGAACGGGCACAACGCAGCTGGAGATGATAGTATGTTGATACATACACGCGTCAATGACAGAGGAAGCTAACAGCGTCATGTACTAGATTCCACTCTCGTTCCCGATGGTGACGATGTTCATCCCGGCTTCATGTTCGGAAACTTCCTCGTTGATCGTGCACGAGAAGCGCTCCTCTGGTCATGGGTCGTGGCTCGTATCGGTGGGAACGGAACACCTCCATCCGAAGATCACGATTGGGACGATGAAGACGCTTGGGCTACGGAAGTCCACGCTTATCGAGCGTGGAGTGAAATTGGTGGCGAACCTGGGGCTACATCCGTGTCAGTTGCGCAGCCCGAGAGGGAAACGCTCAATCACGATCGTGTAGAAGATATTGTGCATTCGAGATTGGACCACATGGAAAGTCAGTACTCGTTCTCATCACAGGACGGCTGCCCCCTGGAGTACATCTATCCAAACGAACCAGGTCATCCGCCCGGCCTTTCGTCAGACCCGCATTACACCAACTACGGGTATTCTCGAGCTGCGGATTGTGTCGTCAGCTGGGACAAGTGTTTCATGAAGGATGGGGTGCCGATAGGAAATGCGAGCGAATTTTTCGTTCACATTGCCTTTGAGGAAGTCAGCTGCGGAGACTGCAGTAAGCTTATTTTTCCCTATGCATCGGGAGCCAACGACTGACACCGCTCCACTGCAGTGATCCGAGCACTCATGGGCGCCTCTGGACCTTTGGGGTTGTCCGAATTCCTTCCGTCCCCAAACCGAACCTTCCCGTTACTTTTCTCCATCGTGCCAGACTCGGACGACACAGGTTTGAGCCCACCACATCTCCCGTTGACGGCTGAATATCACGCCGAGGATTTTGTGTTGAATACTGTGATGGCACCATGGGCGCGGGAGGCCTTTAGACGACGGGGCTGGGCATCAGTGGAAGGTGTGAACATCCGAGAGTGGACAATGATGGTGATACAGAGGTACCGCTATGTTGTTGGTACGTCATTTCGGATTTTCCCCTCTCAGCTGATAGTGACTCGCTCAAACCACAGGCGAACTACCGTTCAGATTCGTGTCGATAACGGATGCCGACGAAGCTCGTGACACTGTTAAGCAACTTCGAGAAAATGAGAAACTCAGATTGGTGTGTATCAATGATGACGTAGTCAAGGAGTCGGATATTCCCGAGGTGGATCGTGCGTTGCAGGGGTGGTTTCATGAGAAATGGCCAACACCAGCCGAGTGGGAGTCATAAGTTAAAAATAATACTAATACCACAGATTGTATATTTTGCATACCCCATCAACAGGATATTTATGAATTAGACCACGCGGACAGACTGCATTTGTGAGAAAGATGACAAACGCATAGAAAGAAAGCTCTATGAAGGCACCTGGTAAGTAAGCCATTAGGTTATGTAGATATGATCGATACAGATAGACACCGGTATATACAGAGTTCCCAAAAGAGTGACAGAGTAGGGTGGGGAATCAATTGTCCCTGTCCGCTTCGACCAGTTCCACGGCAAGTCGAGCGAGTAGCTCCTCAGATTTCGGATTTCGGGGGAACGTGCGCCCATCTCCTTTACTGCCATTGACATGAGCTAAAACTAGTGGTCGGACGAAGAATGTAGATGACTTACATCGCACCGCCGCTCAGGATACGAGCCACCCACCCGTATGTATGATTCCAACCGAAGACTTGGACCCAGTTTTGCTTCCAGCCAACATCGTACAGCCTGATATACCCATGGGCGTCTTTGACGAGTCGGCGCTGGGGGTAAGAGAGCTCAGGCTCCAGGGGAGGATCAGAGAGTGAGTGGCCGGTGCTCGGAAGAGGCGGGAGGTGTCGCAAAAGGAGAAAGGGAGAGAGGTTTTCTATAGTCGTCTGGTTTGTTCTGTCAGGATCATTAGTAGGATGTATGGATGCAGGAGGAGAAACGACAGACGTCACAAGGTATAGATGGTAAAAGAAAAAGGAACCAATAACGAGGGAAAACACCAGACCAGCGAAGGCGAGTAACAGTTCGTGAATGGGCGTGGTTTCATCCTATAAAACACGACGAAGGTCCAACTTCCAGCTTTGAAGCAGTTATATGAGGACTTACTACCACGTAGGGATTGTTGAAAGCATACACCAGAGCAAAGATACATATTATTGCAATATATGTAGAGAGTAGAGTAATGCAGCACAAAAAGTGAAGGAAAGCGGGGTATGTTCTATGTCCCTGCGTATGGCCGTGAGTATGAACTGATCAACGAAAAGAAAGAACACCTACAATACATTTTGCCCCGACCCATGGGCAGTGGTGATCTGCAACTGATGTGAGTATGAAAGAATGAATGAGACAATGAAGGACATGCCCATCTTCAAAACACATCTGCTGCAACGAGTGCAATGATGTGCTCGATCCGGTTTTGGGGCCTAGGAAACCGAGATCAGTCTTCCGTCGAGAAAAGCTCCGGACAAGAAAATGTACCCAGCATTGTCTGCACCATTTCCCGGGTGCAGAAAAATCAAAATCAGGCGGCATGAGGGCCTCAGAGAGGTCGACTTCGTCCGTGTCCCGTGTGTGGACGGCAGTGATCTGCACTGGCCCAGGATCACGGACGACGCAGACGATCAAAGACGTGATTATGAGGAATGTAAGTGTATATGTGACAGCAAGATGGATGCCGAAGATGATGGGCTGGCCTCGAGTTTGTAAATGGTAGTCAACCAGGACAATGAGCAACGAGGGTTGGGGTGCTAGGATGAAAAAAACAGTTCCTGTCCGTGTTTTCACCATAAGAGACGTTGATAATTGAATAGTGTATGCTATGGCACACCTGCAAGGGGTAGATAATGGTACCATTGTTTGGACGGCGTGTCGTCGTCGAGCGTGGGGGAATAGATGGTCGATGTAAGGGAGGGAGATTGCATTTCAAAGGAAAGCAGGGGATGTCTGCGCGATGTCGATGAATGAGTAGGCATTATGATTAGAGAACGTGAGAGGGCGTTAGATATTCGTCCAGGGTGCCGCGAAGCTGAAGGTCATGAGAGTACAAGGATAAGATATATTGGGTTGCCAAAACAAGCAAAATCTGTGATGTATATTTCTTTTGGGTTTTCCTGAGTAATAAATTGAATAACATACTCTCTTTGCGTATTTTTCGGTCCCGTTCTTTCCTTTCTTCTGTATTGTTTTCGTATGTCAGAAGTAGGTGCTTACTTAGTACAGATTTCTCATGTACAGTCATCCTGGGCCGTTGTTCATGAAGGAGCTAAAGGCAAGAACTCTGTGCCCGGTTGGATGAGCAATCATCGACGTTCGTCTACCATACTACATGCAATACCTATCCTACGCCACTTTGTGTGCATAACACTGGCCAGAATTGCAGAGCGAGGCTAGCGCTTCCCATTGGGAGGATGACTAACTTGAAGCACACACAAGGATTTTGTGAGTGGATGAAAGAAACAACTGATTTGGAAGGTAATAGACAAATGCGGAAGTCAGCGACTGGTATCCATAAAATTTAATATTGGGCCGATATTATTTTAACAATCTTCACTCGAAGACCTTTACATCCTCTTTAGGGTTTGCCGGAATTCAGCCGTGCCGCACGCTTTCCTTTACTTTACAGCACCATGTCCTTTGCAAGGACCAAACTCAAGGCTGCAAGGGACTTCATTGCAAAAAAAGACTTTGCTGCTGCAAAAGATAGTGCTGAAAAGGTGCTCGAGTTCGAGCCGGACAACTACAACGCGTAAGAGTCAGCATCAACGTGATCTCTTTTGAAGCCGACCTGCATTCCAGGACGGTATTTCTTGGCCTGGCACTTTTGGAACTAAAAGATTACGACAAGAGCGAGCAAGTAACTCAGACTTCAGATACTTTCTGTGCATCGCTGATGTTTCTAGCATAGGCGTATCGGAGAGCGATCGAATTGAATCACGAGCAACTGCTCGCCTGGCAGGTTGGGAATCCACTACATGTTGTCTTTGTCTATCTTGCGACGGGTATTATAGGGCCTCTCCAAATTCTACGAAAGAACAGAAGCATGGGATAAATATGCGGACACGCTCCATCATTTACTAGGATCTTTTGCCAAGTCGTACGTGCGAAATCACCATCCTGCGTGATAATTCTGATTATTTACAGCGGAGATGTGGTCAAATGTGCAGAAACAATTCAAAAGTTTGTCCAAAGTCGTCGAGAGCACGGACACCGCTTACAGGTTGTTGACGCGATATCGCTTTATCTACCTGCATCGCCACATTATCAGCTACTATCGACTCTACCTCCACCAGATCCTACAAACCCAACGTCCTCAACCACGTTCGAAGCCCAAGAGGCTGTACATAATGGACTACCTGTCTTGGAAGAGATCGTCCGCATATTAGAGAGAGACGAAGCTGATAAGATCACGAGAGAGTTCGAGAAGCGCCGAACACGACTCGGTGCTGGGACCCCGGAGCAAATCAAGAAGGACGTCGGTATTGAAATCTGGAGCATATCTCGCGTAGGCCATTCCTGTGCCACCTCGTATTTCGTCTCACATAGTCACCTAGCTTCCGACATTGTACAATGACATTCTTAATCATCCCAATACCTCCGACGAGCTCCGCCGTGAAACGGAGACGAAGCTATTGAAATATAAACAACAGTACATGTACGCCTTGTCGAGCACAAGCGAGAAAAAACAAATTATCTCACAAGAGGTCGAGGACTTGATTAACGGCGCAATCATCTTGCAGTTACCTGATGAACTCGCATGGTCGTTGTTTTTCGAAAGAAAGGACGTCGAGAGCATAGGTACGATGCACAACTAACCTTCATGAATTCTGGCGTTAACGCCTTTTAGATGGTTATGAATATTCTTTATTGCGACAATACATGGGACTGTTTCCTTCACTCTCACTGGTATCGATGCTAAAAGGATATTTCATTTACAATAGAATCCCTCTTAGTCCTGACGAAGAAGACGAAGAAGCCGAGTTAACAGACCCAGATACAGGGCTAGATATGATATTTGTAAGTTTTCAATCGCAGCCAAGATCAAAGCTGATCATGCCTAGGATGCTCAACCACAACTTGCAGATTCGCTTCTCGGTACAAGGGTTCTGGCTGATGTATACCTCCACGAAGTAGATTATCCAGCTGCCATTCAAGCCGCTCAAAGCGGCATGGAGCTCGCAAGGCGGGCCGAGGTTAACCATGGGAAGCTACTTCTCCAGTACGAATTTCCTCTACTCTATCGATGAGTCCCGTATTGATGAATCATAGTGTCATCTTAGGTTTCAAGGTAATCTTAGCGACTTCTTTGGTTCATCTATTTCCCCCCAAACATCATGCTAGAGCCCTACCAATAATTGATGACGTCCTTTCTACATCTCCAAATAACATCAGTTGTCTGATGGGCCGTGCCTACATCCTAGAGCAGGCAAATAGATGGGAGGAAGCGGCGGACCTTTTCTGCAGGGTGCACGAGTTATCCCCCAATGATACGGATAATGGTCTACGTGCGAAAGAGGAACATGCATGGTGCCGCAGCCGTTTGGGTGACTTTGATTTTGCTGTGGCAGCACTTGAAGAGGTTCTTGAAACAATGGACACTCTGAACGATCACATGGAAGAAAGCGCAAGATGCCTGTGGCGACTTGGATCTTGTTATTGGGGCATGAATGGTAATCAACATGTCTGTATAACTTGATACCTTACTCATTCCGCTTCGACAGGTGATAATGGAGAAGAGGCGTACAAATATTTCATTTCCGCCCTCAAGCGCGATTCTATCTATGCACCAGCGTTCACCTCCCTAGGCATCTACTACGAAGAATACGCGACGCCACCCGATCCGAACAGAGCTTCAAAATGCTTCCAGAAAGCCTTCGAACTTGATTCTCGCGAAGTACACGCGGCGCGTCGACTGGCCGTGGGGTTCGCCGAAGAGCAGGAATGGGACCTCGTGGAAACGGTTGCTCGCCGAACTATAGACGGGGAAGGTGGATCAGACGCTGGGCTGGATAAAGCGGGGCTATCAACGGTGTATCTTCCCATGAATGCATGGGCGTGGAAAGCCGTTGGGGCTGTAGAACTGGTCAGCGCATCTCTATCAGCATGGATGTCTTGATTTTCTGAGCCCTACTTACAAACAGGCCCGTCGGAAGTATGATTTAGCTATCCATGCGTATCAAGTCGCGCTACGCGCGGAACCAGAGGATCAAGTATGCTGGCTGAGGTTGGGTGAGGCGTACAGCAGGTCAGGGCGACACGCCGCGGCCTTGAAGTCATTGGCTCGCGCACAGGAGCTTAATCCAGACGATTGGATGACACTCTACTTCATCGGAGACGTTCATCGACAGACAAGTCAATTCCAAGCAGCCATAGATATATTTACGGAAATTCTACGAGACCGACCGGGTGAGATAGGCGTGTCTGTGTTGTTGGGCCAGACGTATCTTGATCTTGGTCAGAGTGAGATGTATGGGGGGTATATAGCAAGGGCGGAGACGTCGTTCCTTACTTCTCTTCATATTGCTCTGGAAGCGATCGAGCAAAGTTCTGGGTTTGGAGGTGTGGTGTGGAAGATTGCGGCTGATGCTATGTTCTCCTTGTCAGCGAGATCAGCATTTGTGGATGGGTCTGCTGCACACCAGGCCATTGAGGCCGTCTTTCCATTTCTCTCGACACATTCCAGTGAACGGCTTGCTGGTTTCAATATCAGGATTCAGTTACCGGACAAATCGACTACTCTGACTGGGACTATCATGTTACAGAACGCTATCGTTGCTTATGATCTCAGGGTATCCGTAGCTTCGTCGGACCCTCAGGCAATCGGCAGTGCATGGTTCGACCTTGGGATGGCACTTGGGACTTACGCCTCTCGACTGACGGATGACGAAAGATCCAAAGAAGTAGAAAAAAAGCGGATCGAGTTTTTAGGATCTGCTCTCCGACAATGCCCTCTGAACGAAGACTATTGGACCGCCCTTGGGAACGCGTACTTCCTTACACAAGCAAAATCTGCACAGCATGCATATATCCGTGCATTGGAGATTGATTCCAAAGTATGTCGTCTTTCTATCCTATGGCTACGGTATTCACTTGTCGCAGAACACTGCTACATGGACGAACCTCGGATTACTCTATCTATATCACAATGATGTCGAGCTCGCAAATGAAGCTCTATATAGAGCCCAGACTCTTGACCCCGATTATGCGCTGGCTTGGGTCGGCCAGGCCCTAGTAGCCATCGCCAATGGCCACGAAAGTGATGCTAAAGCTCTTTTGGAACATGCAGTAGGACTAGCATCATCCGTAGTAAGTCTTTAGGATGCGGATTATTGGCTTCACCTCTGATCTTGTTTTAAATAGCCACCTGCCGACCTTGAATTCTGCGCGCGTTCCTTTGCATCAAACAAGATATCTGCATCTGAATCCTTACTCCCGTCGCTGTCCATTCTGTCGCGCTATCTTTCCCTCAACCCATCATCAGCGACAGGGCTACATCTCTCAAGCCTTGTGCATGAAACACTTGGGCACCTCGATACAGCCATATTGCTGCTTACTGATGCCATAGCCATACTCGAGGCCGCCTATGAAGAATCCGAGTCTCCCGAAATTGAACGCCAGTATGTCATCGCACAGTCCAATATGGGCCGCATCAGGAACAGCACCGGAGATTATGCAGGTGCTGCTGAAGCCTTCGAGAGCGTAATAGGTTTGCTTCCTGAAATAGATGACCCGGAAACGCGCATACTTTGCACTCAAGCTCATTTCGGCTTAGGCTTGGCCCAGTTGAGGCAAGGCTCTGAGCTTGAAGCTGTTTTAGGCGCGTTTCAAAATGCACTGTCAAATGCCGAAGATGATTTGACGCTGAGCGGGCATGTCAGTGTTCTCATGGCCAAGACGCTGTGGGCTTTCGGGGACGAGACTTCTAGAGACGAGGCCAAGAATATGCTCCTCCAATGGTATGTAGACTCTGAGTTTGATTATCAGGTGTATCGGTGTTAATAACCATATCAGTATAACGAGTGATCCTGAAAACCTCGCTGCCATCAATGCCCTCGCTGCAATGGGTATACTGACCGACGATGAAAACCTCATTGATGCTGCCCTGTCAGAAATTTTGGCCTTACCTCGGGAACAGCGGGCGAGCATGGATCCAGGGAAAGACGTAGAGTATCTGCTTATGAAGCATCACGAAGGACTGGTGGGTCTAATTTGAAATTTCGTAGTATTCTGTTCACTTATCTTACCTCATAGGGAGACGATGACAAAGTGATGTCTCTGGCCCAACAGGCGATCATTTCTGAGCCTTCAAGATCAGATGCGAGAATTGATCTTGCGAAATTGACGATGCAGCGAGGATATTATGAAGCTGTGCTTCCTATCATTGCGGGGCCGTCAGCGTCGACGCTTGACGTGCGGCGGGATGAGATAGGATTGAGGGCCATTGCGCTGTCAACGACTGGTGCAGGGGAACTGGCCTTGCGGGAAGCTCAGAAAGGCGTGATGTTGGCACCATGGGATAAAGAGAAGCTTCAGACATTGGTTTATGTACGATCAATCCAAGAATGAAGTGGTTGGAACCACCGTCTACAAGCGAGCAAAATTTCCTATCCGTTCCTTTGGCGGTGGAGAAACCGGTCCGATAAATGTGATGCCGCGTTCCGGCAATCACTCATTTCAAGCTCCGTTTAGCCGGATTCGGTCTAATTTGTTTCCCTTCAAGTCGACCCCAATAGTCCCGTTACCCATCGCACATACTCATCTCGACCGTAGCGAGGGTAGCATTAGTGAACCAGTGGTACAATGTCAACCAGAGATCTCAAATATTGATCTGGAATCTTCTTCGCGTGCGATTAGCACATTGACATCATGCATATACTCAACGAAGTAAGGTAGCGGTCATGCTGTGGCAATACGTCTACCCCGCGTCTTGACCAATTACCCCCATGACCTGCATGTTCTATACCCCGACTTCTCCATCTGTCCTTCAAATCAATGGTACAGCCGCCTCGAGGCTCATGCTTCGACACAGAATATACTAGCATATGAGGCCGTAAGGATTCCGTGATTAATTATCATGACGAACCGAAGGACAGCCTAAATGGAATGGTACACGTCTTCTAGCCAAAATGTACTGAATCTCTTTTGAGGAGGGTCAGTTATTTCCGTGTATCAAACGCTCATATCGGCATCCGAGGATGTGACCTGTGGTAGAACACGAGGCAGTGGCGAGGTCGCCCTTCTTGCACGGGATTGGATATCAACTGGGGTTCGTTACTGAAAAAGAGCATTCGGTGGGTTCTAGTCGTCCTTACGGGAAAATCCCATCGGAACCCCTCGATGTCATCCTTTATCAACATTGCCAACATTGGATAAGGTACAGCACACTTTCTCACTTCAACCATCACCATCAAGCACATTATCTGACTGCTATCCTCAACGTGAGTCTTCTTTGCTAGTTGATTCTGGGCAATATTGAACAAGAATGCTCGAAGAATGCCCTCAGGGTTCAACTCACTTACCACGACAGCCTCTAAGAGGAATTCGAAAATACCAACCATGCGCGCCGTCAAAGCTAAATCGCCTTTGCGGAGAATATCAGCAACGTCTGACTCTCCTGGGCTTAGGTCCCTGGTATTGGTGGAAAAGTACCATGGATCGCAGCCGCCGTCGCTGCAATCAACGCCGAACGCTAAGACTCTACCAACACCCAAAGCGAAGCCTCAACCAACGCCCGGTCGTGACAAGCCGATTGCGAAAGAGCCTCCGAAGAAGCCTATCTTTAAAGTGACGGCGATCCGGGATACAGAGCGCGTGTCGTCTCCGAAACCAGTTCCCAGGAGGCCCAAGACGGCGGGAAAGGAGAATTCGGAACGACGGCATGGCGCACAGATTCATGTTTCTCATATCACTACACCAACATCAGTCCCTCGTCCATTCAAGATATCTATCCCACGATCATTCTCCTCCAACACAAGGATTCCCGTCCGCAAACATGCTAAACGAGAGTCTATCAAGAGGATCAAGCCGAGACCTTCGTCTCTTCGTCTCACTCCTTCCCGAAGTCGCACATCTCTCTCCGCATATTCTGCTTTATCATCCCCGACCCCAAGGACCCCAGTGTCGCCTTTCACGTATACAGATACCGTTATCATCCAAACCAATGATAACTCGGAGCTTCTTTCGTCCTCGGTGTCCATGAATCAGCTTTGTACCAAGCCGGAGTCTGAGTGGATTGATGAAGAGGAGGTCGTTGGTGAGGAAATGATTGGGCAGGCCCCACCTAGGAAGGTACCACCAACCCCAGAGGTGAAACCTTACCATACTTTTGACCCGACGACTCCAATGACAACTGAGGCAAAATCACGGAATACCCCAGAGTCGAAGGTCAAAGTTTCACCTCCAGGAAAGCAACATTCTCCGCCGTTGAGGCACGGCACCTCGCCTCGCGTCTTTGTTGTTGGTAGGCTTAGTACCTCGAGCCCCGCAGCCCGCAGACGCAGACCCATCATACCACCATTGCTCGATTCCCAAGCCGGTTCTGCGAATGCTCAAATTCGCATGGAGCTCTCGGCGTTACGAGCTCGGAAGAAGGTCCAGGCGGGCGTTACAGAGTTGAACGATAAGAAGCTCTGACTTCTCTCGCATGGAGAAGACAAATTACGGACATTTCAGAAAATGTATTACCATCACTATTTCATGCCTGTTGATATCTGTGTCGAACCATTTGTCAGATACTCCACATCACAAAATGGGTTCTGCAGGGTCTTGATGAGGAGTGGAATATGATGGTACGCGTATGTGGCAACTGACCAGAGAGACATGCTGACGGCAGATAAATTCAGTCGAACGGAACTTTAAAATCGTATACATGACCACTAGCCGGCATCGGGTCAAGCCGAAGAGCGTTCCCTGCTTTCCCAACACTTGGACTGACTGATATTGCAACCATCGATGGACCATTGAAACATGAAACCGAGGAACAAGTACTGGCATCTCTATCTATCTCTTGACGGTCCTCTGTACACGACAATGCTCTGTTTCATCAAAGGAACAATACATTTACGCCTATGTTAACTAGAGTTCGTTAACCGCAGCAGCCTGCTTTCTTACCAAGCCATTACCGAGACAGCCAAGGACAACGATGGGTTGTCCTTGTCGTATATATATCCTGAAATCTACACTTACTCCCGCCCCAGGTCTACTCTTCTACTCCCTAGTCTTCGTTGTCAGTCTTTCATTCTCCTTGCCTTCTCCCAAAACTATGACTCCATACTCTGAATTCGAGGTTGAAGGGTTTGTACTTCATCCCCGACTGTCTAGAACAGTTGCTAAAGGCTGCATTTGTAGCAATCGTGCTTTCTCTTTGTTCCGTTCAATGAATCATAGGTGTCCAGCATAGGATGCCGGCGGCCCGCCACTTGGTCTCGATACATATCCCGATTGAAGGCAGGACGAACTGGAAGGTGTACTACCTGGCGTATCGGAGGCAATACTACTGCTTTAGAAGATGGTGAGGGAAAAACAGAAGACCCTTGTCTAATTCTTTCGAGCAGCCTACCCTTTCTCATGATTGAACGCCTTTGCAATACGTTCGGACTCTGTGACTGTCGTCGTGACGACGGTTCGCCGTTTCCACCTTGTTATTTATTTGACCGGGTACGCCCTTTCCTAGGATGTTCCGGAAAGCACAATGAATAGACCATGGGAAGATGAGGCAAGAAAGCGACAGTACGAGAAAGGGAAGAAGCGGCCTGTTATGGCATCTACTGACTACCCGGGCCGGTTTATACTTCAAGCATACAGGAAAAATTGCCAATCCCGAGAAACTGAAGCGGAATCAGTCGACTTGAAACATTTACCTCCCCCATCTGGAGACAAAGCTCGAATTTTTTTGTTATTTGGCGGGTATGTTTACGGTTGCTGGTTGCGTACGGAGTACCTCACTGATGGTTTCTAGTGAGCATATCTACCATTATGTTGTTTCAGTGATTACAAAATCAGTGTTGACTCTTCACAGCACCATCGGATGCATCATTTCTCCTTTCAGTTCTGCTTTACAGTACAGGATGAGCTCCTCCAACGGACACTTTGTCTCTGTAACATTGTCAGGTCAATTCCGCGCCACTGGTCACATTCAGACCCACTACTCCCCCGTCGCGGAACAAAAGGTCTGGAGCTCATTCAAGGGATCGTCGTATCAGGTCTGGTCCACCACGGGAGCTCATCACACATTGATGGCTTTTGGTATCTCATGCCGGTGCGGTATCTTCAGCCCTCAGGCTTACCGGGCGCAAAGATAAGAAGAAACTGTACTACAGTTCGTATGATATCCTCCACCATTTAGTTAACCAAGAAGCCGAGCCCCCTGTCATAACACCCGCAATCCTGCTCCACCCCCCTCCCCGCGAATTGCTGACCGTTGGACTGACCTGCTTTAATGGTGGATTTTTTCTGCTATTCTCTCGGGAATGCAAATGCGACTCGCTAAACAGCTCTCACCTTGGACTCAGGTGATTTCCTGTATCACGCTATTTTAACATCAAACGAGTGTTTTCAATATTCTCAAGTAGCGCTCCCCGCCTCTACCGGGACTTGACTTATCCCTTCTGGTATGTGTGGGTCGCTATCGCGATCTGAGACGCTCTAGGGGACGGTACACTGATTTAGGGTTTCCTAGAGAGACTACTGTGCTAAATTCTCCCAGCATCCCGGTTACCACAATCTTTTGATTTATGTTTGACAATTCTTTACGTATCGTCGTTCCTGGCGCTCACAGATATGAATATATCCCAGTGGGTTTCTTATTATGGCGGTGTTGTTTCGTGGCTAATCTTGCAATGAAGGTCACCCCGGACTGGCGCATCATCGGGATGCTTCAGACGCGAGATTAACGCCGACATATCAACCAAAAGTATTAGAAATCCTGATCAGTGTCAGTCAGCACTGACTACCCCATGCTTCGTTCCCTTCGGCCCAGGTGCAAGGGTATGATCACTGAGTAGGGTGTATTAGCTCATCACGGTATTGAAACCCCTAGGGATGCTATAATTATCGTAATACACCCTCTATAAAGAGCTTCGAAAGTAGGCCAGTTTTCCTCGTCTTCGACCTTACTGTCCTTTCTCTTTCGCTCAACTGACTCGTCCACCATGCTTAATTTTTTGCTAGCTTTCGTCTTTCTATTCGAGCCAGTCAAATCACTCGAAGTCTTGGGTTCGTCGGGAGACCTGCATATTGTTAACAGAGAACTCGCCCCAGATGGAGTCCTTCGGTCGTAGGTGCACAAAGCTTGCGTCAATGCTTTTATTCTGACTGTCTCTAGAACGGTCCTGGCAGACGGAACGTTGCCGGGTCCTGTGATAAGTGGTGTCAAAGCAAGTTCGAATACATGCATGACAGTATTATGTTCTAAATACGGTGCAGGGAGACCGGTTTCAGATCAATGTCATCGATGAATTGACAGACCACACAATGGCTCTTGATACGAGCATTGTAAGCGCGACTCTTCTCTATATTTCCTTGTCTCTTATAATCTTCAGCACTGGCACGGTATTCACCAACATGGAACTAACTTTGAAGATGGATCCGCTTCTGTTTCTCAGTGTCCAATCGCGCAAAACCGCTCATTCATGTATGATTTCCGTGTTCCGGACCAGGCTGGAACGTTTTGGTACCATTCACACCTCTCCGTCCAATATTGTGATGGGCTGGCAGGACCTTTCATCGTGTATGACGGAGAGGACGGGAAAAATGACCCTCACCGGGCTTTGTATGACATTGATAATGGTCGGTGTATCTGCTTCAACCGGCCCAGCCTATATTGATTCCGTATACAGAAAGCACCATCATTACACTCTCCGATTGGTGAATTGTGAGATGGAGAATAACTATTGTACTTTCTTAATGGGATTCTTTTAGGTACCATGATACGACGCCAGCTCTTATGGCTACGAGAGTGGGGCCGACTCCTAATTCTACTCTAATTAACGGAATGGGTCGATTCTTCGAAGATGTAAGCCGGTCTTCCTTTTCTCTACGATGTGAGCTTATGGGACATCCCACATATAGCCCACAGCTCCACTCTTCGTCATGACAGTCGCCCCCAATAAGCGTTACCGGCTACGACTTATTTCTGCATCATGCAACGCAGGCCTCAACTTTTCTATTGATGGTCACAATTTTACCGTCATCGAAACCGATGGCATCAACCTTCAACCCATCACAGTCAATTCTCTGCCAATACTTGCATCTCAGAGGTTCTCGGTCATCCTGGAGACCAATCAACCAGTTGATAATTACTGGATCCGGTCTGAACCTGGTATTGGCAATCGAGGATTTGAGAACGGTATTAACTCTGCCGTGCTGAGATACGAAGGTGCGGAGGACTCGGAACCGACGACCTCCATGCAATCGGACATTGTTTCTATACGAGAGACGGATTTGCATCCACTAGAATCTCCTGGAGCACCCGGAGAGCCGGTACCTGGAGGGGCGGATGTCGTACTCAATATCACGCTCGGCTTCGACGCTCATATGAGTACTTTTCTGATGAACGGCGTCCAATTTGTGTCGCCTACCGTTCCCGTGCTCCTTCAGATCTTGAGCGGTGCTCAACGAGCACAAGATTTGTTGCCTAAAGGTTCCGTATACGGATTGCCGTTGAACAAGACTATTGAAATAAATCTATTCGGTGGGAATGCAATAGACGGACCTGTGCGTTTATCTTCCGTCTGTCCATTCAATATAGTATTCAAGTCGCACTTTTCCAGCATCCATTCCATCTCCATGGTGTAGGCCTCTTTTAGAGACTGAACACGTGTCTGTTTGCTGAAAGTGTTTACAGCACAGTTTTGACGTCGTGAAAAGTGCCGACAGCGATACTTATAACTTCCGCGATCCGGTCGGTCTCAGATGCACGCTTGTTGTCATGCGTACACTCATAATTCTGCCTTAGGCTCGTGGTGATACTACCTCCGTACCCGAAAACAAATCAACAACGATTCGATTTAGGACAGATAATCCTGGACCTTGGTTCCTGCACTGGTATGTATATCCA
Source organism: Armillaria sp. CMW 4456 (assembly GCA_028551335.1). Taxonomy (NCBI): domain Eukaryota; kingdom Fungi; phylum Basidiomycota; class Agaricomycetes; order Agaricales; family Physalacriaceae; genus Armillaria; species Armillaria sp. CMW 4456. The sequence goes on from JANDKJ010000142.1 coordinate 190,491, forward strand.
ATACCTCATGATATGTATCCTGTTCTGAAACGGCATTGATATGATAGCCACATTGAATTCCATCTCGATGCGTACGTTTCATGTCCTTGTTTGTGATTATAACCATCTGAAACTGAATTCTAGTGGTATGGGTATTGTTTTTGCTGAAGCTATCCCGGACATAGCAGAGGCGAATACAGGAATTCCAGGTGGGTCAAACTGTTTTGATGCATGATGCGGCAGGCGCTGAAATGTATATCTAGCGAGTTGGAACGACCTTTGCCCGACCTACTACGATCTACCACCAGAGGTGACAATGAACGATACTACTACGTATAGTACGATTCCTTCGTATTGATCCTCTCGCTCATTGGTCCGACCGTTGTGATACCGTCTCTTATCCCACGCATGGACTAGATGTACTTTAGTGGATAACATAATGAACTGGACGTAATTGCTAACACAATAATATTAGCCTTGTTATCTTATCGCTTCAACGGCCATCAAAAGTCCCCTTATGACTCGAACGTTCATCATCGTTGTGTCATGACTTCGATTTGTGACACTCCCCTACGACGTCTTGTTGGCTGTCTTTGGTTGCCTTGAGCATGAGATAGGCGTATTATTTCAATGTGCTCTCGTCAATCGCACTTTCAATGAAACGGCGTCGTCCAGCCTCTACAAGCATATCGAAATGACGTGCGATTTCTCTTCTGTTCGAAACGGTGTGCGTAAAGCATAGATTCAAAGATGTGCCTTTACATGACCATCTTACAGTCTTCGTTCTCGTACCCAGCCCTAAATACGCTAGACAGACGTCCGTATCTCAAACCGTTCGTCCGTACTTTGGAGCTTCACGGTATCAATGCTCCTTTCCTGTTTATCTTGATTGACCTGTGATATCTTCATAGTTCTAGGTTGGTCTACTGAGACCCTTGTCGCCCCTCCGATCAGCGTTTTGGCATCCCTGATGAATCTAACCTCCTTCACTATTCGTGAATTTGACGGTCGACTTCATCCGGTTAACGATTCTATTCTGCACGGATTCCTGGACAATCTGACGCTTTGCGCCCATTTGGTAGAAGTTCATATACTATGTCCTTCGGCTAATTCTTCGGTTGTTATGCGACAGCTTTCGAACTTGCCTTCACTTCGACGAGTCACCTTGACGAAACCCATGCCGGCGTTACTGTCCGTAAATTCGGAGGGTTTAGTGGAGTCTAAGGTCATAGAAGCCATGAAATCGTGGGATTCGTTGGCTATTCTTGTAAGTGCGTTTAAGTCAGCTCTGACGTGACTGCGTCTGACTGGCACTTCAATGAAGGGTCCCTTTTATGTGCACCCTCACACGCTCCCCCAGTTGGACAACCTCATATCTTTTACCTTTGGCGCTCACCATCGTTTCGATAAATATCAGCTCTTGAATCTGTTATCCAAGTTTCCAAACCTAACAGATCTCGATATAACGTAGGCCCTCGTGTGCACTCGTCTAGAGAACCTAAGTTCTCCGGATTTGCCTTTATGAAAAACCTTATAGTGCGGCATCAAGGCGTTGGAAGCCTTAGGGCATACACCGAGCTTTTCAGATGGGTCAAGCTCGTCGCTTCCCGTTCACCATTGACAGGACTCAGTATCATCGCTGATGATGAACGGGAATGTAGATTGCTGTTCTTTAAAGCTACGAGGATTCTTTTGGACTGGATTCTCACCAAAGCAGACCTCACGCTGTTGAATATCCCGTATGTCCAGCTTTCAAATGCTGACTTACAGTGCACCCTCAGCAATTCCAATATCAAAGTCTTATCTATATACTTCTCTATGGCCGAAACACTGGTATGTCCCAAGCACATCAGGTTCACTGATGACTATCTTATGATGTTCATTTCAGATGATCGACCCGACGGAATCATCTCTTGTTGCTTTATACCTTCGTTCAAAGGCACAACACACGTCTCTGACCAATACCGTAGTTCATGTTAAAAGTCCTGGCGCCCTGAAGCGCATTAATTCTGGGAGAAAGTTCCGGGCCTTACCATTAGTGCAGGTTAGTATTTTCTATGCTCTTCCTTTGTCCTTGACCTCAGCGCCACCCTAGATGCTTTGGACTGTTAATCCGTTAAGTCTACGTCGCGGAGTAGATCCCCTTGATGACTAGGTAGCACATTAATAAAAGGCCATTTAGCCTTATCACTGCATATTCATAGCATAGTTATTCGTCATCGGAGAAAGAGAAGCTAATGACGAGATTGAATCCTCGAGCTTTCCCTCAGATTTTTCCAGATTCAGACGTAGATATGCGACAATTACTTGAGATGTCGGAGGGAAGTTGGCTCGCTACTAGTGCTTGTGGGTCGGTGAGAAAAGAAAAGAAAAGGAAAAAGAAAAAAAAGGGAGAGGGAGAGGGAGGGAGAGGGAAGAGAAATTTATGAGTTACCAAAACTACTATTTGTAGATTGACATCTGACCCAGAACAGTTCAATCCGAGGAGTAAACTATACTACAAATGAGGATAGGTTCACTCTTCACCTCGGATGGTAGTGAAAGAGTAGAATAGAGATTTTACCGTGCAATAATTCTTCTTTGTGGTAAGCATGCCGCCTCAGCCAGGGCTCACCACCGTGTAATCCTTGAGGGCGCTGAAAGTTCGTACACCAAGTCCACCCGAGTTTGGAATCGCTTTTTTGATCCTGTCTCCAGAGTAGTTCATTTACTTAAAACCAACTTAAAACCTTTATCATTGCTGTCCAAAACAAACCTTTACAACAACGACTTGACTAAATACAGTCCAAAAATAAAAATGGCTACGAATGAATGAACAGTATATCAGTACGAAGGAACGGTATATTCGGTATCATTCTTTGTCACTTCTGGAAGGAGACCGTAGTAGGTCGGGCAAAGGTCATACCAACTCGCTGGAAACACAGTCATCAGTACTCGTCGTACCCTAAATTAAAACACATGATGCCCTACCTGGAATGTTGGGATTCGCCTCGGCCACCTCAGGGAGAGCTTCAGCAAAAACGATAGCCATGCCACTACAATTTAGTTATAAATGATAAGAGCCACAAAACAAAAGGAAACGGTACGTGCCCATCGAGATGAAATTCAATATGACTATTATCAATGCTGTCTCAGAACATGACGCGTGCAATGAAGAGCAAAATAAGCCCACCAGTGCAAGAACCAAGGTCCAGGATTGTCGGTCCTAAATCTAATGGTTGTTAGATTGTTTGCGGCCACGGGGGTGGTATCTCTGCGGGCCTGGGTCTCGGAGATCAGCGTACACATACCGAAGTGTGTGCTTATAAGACGTACCGGATTGTGGAAATTGTAGGTATCACTGTCCGCGCTTTTGACGACGTCAAAACTATGCTGTAAAGGTAGTCAGTTGGAAACTTTCGTACTCGCATTCTGAGAGAAGCCTACACCGTGGAGATGGAACGGATGCTAGGAAAATGCGGATTCAATGCCTTCATTAAATGGGGAAAATGTAAGATGAACGCACAGGTCCGTCTATTGCATCCCCGCCGAAAAGATTGACCTCAATAGTCTTATTCAGAGGTAATCCGTATACAGATCCTGAGGGCAACAAATCCTGCGCTCTCTGAGTACCACTCAAGATCTGAAGGAGTACGGGAACGCTAGGCGGTACAAATTGGACGCCGTTCATCAGGAAGACGTTAGTAGCACTGTCAAAGCCGAGAGTGAGATTGAGTACAAGGTCCGCTCCACCGGGAAATGGCTCTCCAGGGGCTCCAGGAGATTCCAGCGGATGAAAATCCACCTCTCGCGGGGAAACAATTTGACTCTGTATGGAAGTCGTCGGTTCCGAGCTAGGGGCACCTTGGTATCTTAACACCGCAGAGTTAATCCCATTCTCGAATCCAGGATTGCCAACATTAGGATTAGCCCGAATCCAGTAGTTACCGACTGGCTGATTGGTCTCCAAGATGATTGAGAATCTCTGAGCTGCGAATATCGACAGCGAGTTGGCAGTGATTGGTTCAATGTTGATGCCGTCCGTCTCGATGATGGTGAAATTGTGACTGTCAATGGAGAATTGAAAGGCGGCATTGCAAGATACAGATATCAATCGTAGCCGATAACGCTTGTTTGGCGCGACATTCATAACGAAGAGGGGAGCTGTTGGCTGTTCATGGTATGATCCTTGAGTCACGTCTTAGAGAGATGTATTATCTACTCACATTTTCAATGAATCGACCCATCCCGTTGATTAGAGTAGAATTGGGATCCGGCGTCACTGTCCTGGCGATTATCGCTGGAGTAGGTTCATGATACCTAGAATTTATCTAAACAAGAGATTATTAAACTCAGTCCTCCTCTCACTTACCAATCAGAGAGTACGAGGATGGTTGATTCTATAGAAAAATCAACATGACTCTGGTCGATCCAGAACGCGTATACCGACCATCATCAACGTCATACAATGCCCGATGAGGGTCATTCTGACCATCCTCTCCATCATACACGATGAATGGCCCTGCTTCACCATCACAATATTGGACTGTGAGGTGTGAATGGTACCAAAACGTTCCAGCCTGGTCCGGGACGCGGAAATCATACAGGAATGAGTGGTTTTGAGCGATTGGGCACTGCGTAACAGAAGTGGATCCATCCTCAAAGTTAGTTCCATGTTGGTGGATACCGTGCCAGTGCTGTAGATGACAGACATGAGAAATTGGGCGTATACATGTTTGTGTGAGTAAAAAGAGAGACACACTTACGATACTGGTATCAAGAGCCATGGTGTGGTCCGTCAATTCATCGATAACATTGATCTGAAATCGGTCTCCCTGATGATGTCTTCAGAATTCAATCCTGACATACAGATAATCCGACTTGCCTTGACACCACTTATTACAGGTCCCGGTAACGTTCCGCCTGCAAGGACCGTCCTACCGATAGTCAGCACACGGATTTCTACACAGGATTCGTGCACTTACGAACGAAGGACTCCATCTGGAGCAAGGTTTGTGTTGACAATGGGTAGATCTCCTGAAGAACCGAGCACATTGAGCGATCTCGCTGACTCGAATAGACAGGGGAGAGCTAGCAAAAAGCTAAGCATAGTGAATGAGTTAGTTGAACAGAAAAGAAAGGATAGTAGAGGATGGGGCCCAAACATCTCACCTTGCAAGCTCTTTATAGTGGATGTATTACGTCAATACTAGTAGTAACGTCGATATCATATTGGATGAACACTTTTGAGCTCACTTACCGTAACTATCTGCGACTTATGCGGATGATGAATGAGCGAGTGTTATTCAAGAGCGAGAATCGCACCAAGGATATATTTGCGCCTGTGAACGACAGGAACAACAATGTATAAGCAAGCGTACCTGTAAGCTAATGGAAAATATGCAGCGACCGTGATACGCTGTGCGTTTACTCTTTAGAGAGAGACATGAACGATAATTAGTTCATCTAGAATGCTGCGGTCATGATGCTCACCCACACTTATGTGAAAGGAGATAACAACAACGAAGATCAGCCCAAAGACAGGACGGCTGCTGTGCTTCAATACAAATATTCACGCGATGCTGCATAGAGCGTACCTTGAGATCAATTCACGACTGAATTCAGAATGATGCTGTCTAGTGGGTCTCATATATATCCCCAAGAGGTAAAGACATGCCAAGCCTAGGACTGGATTGAAAGATGGAGGGGAAGTAGGACCGTCCTGTGAACGTAGGGCTGTGTTGTAGAGCAATTTTCAGTAATGGAAACAAAAGAGTTTCACCTATATCTTGTCACCGACGCACACGTACATACAGCAGTCAATTTTGTACCGTTCATTTCGAGCACTTGGGTGGGGCATGAAGTAGTGTGTCCTCATGCAGTAATGTAGCCCCAGAATATGTCACTCCGGAAGAGACGGATGAGTAGGTGGAAATCGAAAGTGATCATTTCTATAGCCGGCCGTGTTACACAGACAAAGCATTTGTCGATGGAATGTCGAACTTGATGTCTCGAAATAAAAAGGACCACCGATTGGAAAGGATTCATAGCCATAAGCTTTAGATATTGCATATTGGATACCAATAACAGAAGGATAGGCTTATCAGTAACCTCCAGAGAGCCACTTCGATTTAGAGTGCCACCATCGACCGGAAATAAACCGATCAGATAGTCGCATGCGTAGCCTATTCAAGTCGTTCGAGCCATGTGATTGTAACAGCGGCCCCACTTTGGTTTCTCGAGATTAGTGAGCCTTCCGTAGTATTAACGGCAGGCAGGCTGCTCGACGAACCAATGAGAGAGAGAGGATTACATTCCTGCTCCCTGACTGGTTGTCTGGCCACGATCTCTTATGTACGGCGAATATCCCTCATGTCTCCATTGGGCCATTGGAAGAACATCATCCCGAAAATGACTTCAGGTTTTGGTAATTTGATCACCAGAATGAAGCGGGAAAATCGCAGACTCCAAAGATGTCTGCGACTTTCCTCGTTCCACATCACGGCAAAATGTCAGAGACAGATAATGCAAAGCTGTCCGAGGACAAGAGTAGGCCGCCAAAGAAGACATTAAATAGATTAATTCGGAATCTCGGTTGCTGTTAAGCAGGCACTTATACATTGTCTAAGCCATTTTGTGCAAGAATTGGTATGTGCCTGGGGATCTATAAGATCTCACGGATGAAATAGGGTGCATATAATCACTAGTGGTGCTGTCAGAGCGCAGAAAACAATACAATCCATGTACTTGCCAATGAAGCACAACCTCATCAAATGCAGAGTCCATCTATTGAAATGGGTACGGCAAGGTCCAAGATGATGGACAAGCCGAGAAGCATTTACATGAAATGTGGGCAAAGATAGGCCAAAGCGAGAGCAGCGCCTCCCTCCTTCACATCAAACTCTGTCTGAATATCGAGAGTGTCTTAGAACTGACATGGACGTGCTGGATTGACTACGATTGACCTTTCTTATAGGCAAAAAAAATCCTCCATCATCGTTGGGTCGAAACGAACTCAGAGACCATACCCTCGACTTCAATCTCCTCCATATCAGCACCGCTACCTCTCTGACACTACGCGACAGATGAGAAGAGGTCTAGAAGAAATAAAGTTTATACGTACATGGTACATGGCCGTCCAATATCCTGCCCAGTACATTGAATTGGCCGCCCGCGCAAATGCCTCGTCCTGAGTGATCGTCTCCATGGGAGGATCAGGAAGACTATACGACGATGGTTCAATGATGGGGCCGTCTCCAGTGTCTAGGGAGGCATCATGGGAGGGAATAAAAGTTTCGAAATTGATGGGTTTTGAGTCGCCTTCGTCGCCGCTGTTGTCGTTCGCCTCATCGTCATCTTCTTGCTCGGACCACAAATTTTCGGTATCAACCTCTTTGACTCTTGAGTCATCAAATGGAACGTTGTACCACCTAAAATATCATTCTTGGCACAACTATTTAGGTGTCGATACCCACGTACAATGGTGATCGTTTCGTAGGATTTGTCTTCAAAGTAGTATCGCCACCGTGATAAGCCTATACAGGGCTGAGATAAGGAAACCACAAAGAAGGAAATTCAGTACCGCGTACTCTTCATGGACAGCTTCCCATGCATCAATGAGCACAGAATCGTTCCAAATTTCAGCATGGGCGAGCTCCCTGCTAAGCTCGAAAGCATTTGTAGTGTTTCCGTCCGTCTTCAGTTTTTTTGGTGGCGAAGGTGAGATGCTGGTCAAGGATGAATGAGGATCCGGCACAATATCATCGTAGGATACTACTGGTCTCATGAGAGAGATGGAAGAAATAAGTAGCCGGCGGCAGGCAAGCTTAGTTGATTGCCGAGTACGAAGATTTTGCGTGGTTTTCCACGACGAACAATTGAAAGGCAGTGAAAAGGCAGTGACACAACTATCGGCTATCCATCTTCCGCGTTATTTTCTTGCCCTCATTGGACGCTACTGCTTTACTAGACGACTTCACAAGTCTTGGACCACCATGAAGACAGAGTTGCACGTATTCATGAACGAATATTGTCTAGTGGTAGCACTCGCTTCGCTGAACCTCAATCTGTCGTCTACAACTGTTCTAGGCGCGAATGAAGGAGAAACTTTACATTCGGTTCATAGTTCGTTCGACAGCATCGCAACGTTCAAACAGGTGTCCAAAATGCACTTAATCCTTATTCGCCACTCGATAATGCCTCTGAAATTTTCTGTGAATAGGGAAGATCAGCTGGCTCCACAGATTTCTACAATTTTCACGATATTGTCTGATTAATATGAAATTTACTTGGGGATATACTACCGACATTGAAGGAAACAAACTATATGCGATCTGTGGACTGGCTTTCTTCCAATTTCACGCTCTGGTTCCTTCCGTATGGTTAGAAAACGATGATATCGTACGCCTTACTCGACCGAGGTCTTGCCTATAAGACCTTGGATTTTCTTGCCATGGTCTACACTTGGAATAACCCTGCATTTCGTTGCTTGGAGTATTTGGTTATGACACTAGCCTTTGACTAGCCTGATGATCTGGAACCTAGTACTCGGGTCTGAGTTCGAGTCTGTATACCAACCTTAAAAAGGTAATGACCTTCAGATGACGTCGTGGGTATAAAGGTCACTCAGGAGGAAATCCACCTCTTCTTCCTCAACCACCATCATCTGCCCTCGCATATTCACCTATCTTACAATATGGCACCCAAGGTTGCTATTATCATCTACACCATGTACGGCCACATTGCCAAAAGTACGTACGCGACGCGCTTCATAGTCTATCCACTAATTCTGCTTTCACAGTGGCCGAGGCCGTCAAGGCGGGCATCAAGAATGGCGGTGGGGATGCTACCATTTTTCAGTACGCTCGATTTGATATGATTATTTGTCGCCAGTTCGTTCATGTCTCACCTTTTAGAATTCCCGAAACCCTTTCCGCTGAGATTCTCGGCAAGCTCCATGCACCAGCCAAACCGGACTATCCTGTTATCACTCCAGATAAGCTCCCCGAATTCGACGCGTTCGTTTTTGGTATTCCGACTCGTTACGGTAACTTCCCGGGTCAATGGAAGGTACCTTCACATTTGTTCTGTCTTCGTACAGTGATATCTCACGCATTCCCAGGCCTTTTGGGACGCCACCGGAAGTCTTTGGATGAAAGGGTCGCTTTCTGGGAAGTATGCCGGAGTTTTTATTTCTACAGCCGGCTTGGGAGGAGGCCAAGAGTCTACTGCCATTGCTGCCATGTCCACGCTTGCTCACCACGGCATCATTTATGTTCCTTTTGGGTACGCCCATGCATTCGCTCAGCTCACCAACCTTAACGAGGTACATGGAGGTAATGTATACTCCCATCTGATCTCACGAGGCAAACACCGAAGCACTTAACAGGTTCACCATGGGGTGCCGGAACTTTTGCCGGCTCAGATGGTTCTCGACAGCCCACTGCACTTGAGATTGAAATTGCCACGACTCAAGGCAAGACGTTCTATGAAACTGTGAAGAAAGCTTTTTAGCCAATAGAAAGCCAAGGGAAGGTTATTCTAAATTGTAAATTGTGTATTTGTACTGGGTAATAGCTCGCTATCGAAGGCAAAGGATGGATATGACTGCAAAAGTTTATGAGTTCATAACAGGGTCACCCAATCCTTGTCTTTGTAGTATGGTAAGTCCGCCGAAGTCTCCTCTTTTGCTTGGTAAATATCGCTAATATACGTTCGTCTCTCAAGTAATCGAAATAAATATATCTAACTCAATAATGATTGTCAATATTCTACATGATGTATGGGGTTCGAAACGCTAGATAGATGCGACTGAGGCCATCGCTGGCCTGAAAAATAAGAGACGACGTAGCACAAGCCCAGATCAATCCCAAGAAGGTGACGCCTGATACGAATGGCTGCGCCCAGCACCGTTCTGAGTATTGTGCGCCGGAGATGAAGGCGACCATGAAGGCGACGTTGGACTATAGGCGGGTGACGCAGGCGCTAGTTGAGGAACATTGGTCAGAATATGTCGAGTGGACTACAAGTGATAGACTTACAGTATGCAGGGGCTGAAGTGAGATTAGTATCAGATAAATAAAACGTTTGCAACGGTGATAACGGCAAGCATCAAACTTACAGGCAGGAGAATAGGTTGGCGATGTTGGTGCTATTATAACGATCAGCTAAGACGCAACAAAATAGAATACAGACATACAGTATTTTGGAGATGAAGGCGAAGCCATAGGAGATGTTGGTGAGTACTTCGGCGATGACGGGGACAATTGCGCAGGAGCTACAACATAATTTAAGTCTGAAATGCATCTACAACAATTGAGGTACTCACAAGCTGAAAAGGTAGAAAAAGATGGCAAGACAGGTTTAGTACCGCAGGAACCACGATCATGACAAATAACTTACTTGGCGAATCTAGATAGGAGCGGTAGTCAGTACCAACATCACATACAGAACTTAATCAAACATACATCGTGGAGAGGCAGGACTGAACGAAGGACTTGTCGGGGAGTATCGTGGAGACGTCGGGCTGAATGAGGGAGAAGTCGGACTATACCGTGGGGAGGTCGGTGAAAACGAAGGGGAGGTCGGCGAGTAACGAGGGCTCGTTGGCGAATATCCAGGCGATGTCGCAAATCCAGGCGAAGTAGGCGAGTATGTAGGTGACGTAGGCCCACGCGGATTGAAAGGGGATGGTGCATATGGTGAGAAGGGCGACGTTGACGCACCGAAAGGTGACTGAGGAACAAATCCAGGGGATGTGGGCGAATAGCCTGGCGAACTGGGACTATAACCGCCAGCAGGGGACATGCCGCCAGCACCAACAGGGCTCTGGCCAAACGCCAACCATTGGAAGCTCGCGGCATCCTCCCCGCCACCATTAACAGCCAAAGGTGAAAACGCAGCTTGATCAGCCTTGAACACACCATCTTGCCACATGGGGGAGTTCGAATCATAGGGGGTCATAGCGACCTGCCCAGGCGTCATTCCGCCATCAACATGCGCCGCAAGCATGGACTGTACAGGGAGACGATGGTCAACGATAGCATCCTTCAACATATCGATGTCCAACGCGACCTCAAAGGCTCCAGTGCCCATCGGCGCCATCTGACCGAACATGACATTCTCTGCAATGCCATGACAATCATCCTTCTCACCAACAGCAGCAGCCTCCATCAAGATCTCGACAGTCTCCTCAAATGAACACCTCATTAAAGCGCCAGTATCCGTGCGATTGATACCATGACGAGTAATGGCCATCAGTGAACCACGGTGTGTCATCAGGTCACAGAGAAGGGCAAGATGGCGGTAATTGACGTATGAACCATCAAACTCGATGACACCACGCATTTCTTTCAGGATCGCTGCACGAGCGGCCTCTATGCCAAGAACGTTGAAGATCTCGACGCAGCTGTTTGAATACGTCCGCGTGAAGTCGACACCATCAATGCACATGACGGTCTTCAGGTTGACACCATCCGTCTCCAGAATCCACTCTTTGTCCTTCATCACAACTAGACTACCATCATCCGTCTCTTCGACTGCATCGTGACGTGACAGGAAGACTCGATTGATCCCTTTGACGCCCCGCAAGCTCACGGAGTTCAGCATTGTGTTCTCCAGCTGTCGAAGGAACATGTCTTCCTCGAACGAGGACATGCCATCACCGTCCTTGTCCGCATCACCAACCACACGACAACGAATTATAAGCTTCTCGGAATTATCTTCACTCCATATTACGAAAAGATCCGTCTTGAAACTCTCTCTTATGCGGCCTGCAACATAAGACATGAGCAAACTGCGATCAATCATCTTGGCACGGTCGAGCTCGAGTCGAAGTAGCCAAGGAGACTGCGTATGAAGCTTGGATGCGACCTCTTCATCAGGAATGGCGAAGAAGGATTCAACGAAAACGGAGTCCTCCTCGATGATAGTGGAGCTGGGATCCGGATCGTACCAAATCTCGACCGCAGAGGTAATCGTTCGCAAGGAGGTATACGTAAGTTGTTGCTGGACATCCTTCGTTAAAAACTGATCGGCAGCGATGCGAGGCTCTAGGAAAACGGTAAGGGATGGTGTTTTGATGTTGGTGGCAACGTTGATGATTTCCTTCAGCCGCGGTACACCAAGCGTGACGTTCTTACTGGACACACCAGCGTAGTGGAAAGTGTTGAGTGTCATCTGGGTGGCCGGCTCTCCAATGGACTGGGCGGCCAGAGTACCGCACATTTCGCCAGGGTTGGCCACGGACTGATTGAACTTGGCCTCCACCTCTCCCAACGCCCATTCAAATGCTTCGCGATTAAGATGAAACTTCTCAAGCACGCGCCGAGAAGCGAAAGTAGCCCGAAGATGCATACTGAAGCGCATCAAAGCATTATTTTGTGCTTCTATACTGAGTTCATCGTCTCCACGCACAACAATCAGCCGCTGGATTAGTTCCTTCAGGGAGTCTATAATATAAGCAGGTTCCAGGTCACTGGGTTTCCGACGATCAATATGGAAAATTTGACTGGCGTTTTGAACGATACGCTGGAGGTTGACAGGAAGGTACTGCGGTATCGAGGGATCTTGACGAGGGAAAATGAACTTTCGAAGCATCTGCCGGTCTTCAACGAGCTGTCGATACTCCTCATCCAATTTAGCTTGCAGTTCCAAAGAACTATCGTCCAACCCGACCTGCAGCACACCAGGCAAGAAGCCGCCCGTGGGATCTGTTACATCCACACGATAGTTGTGCTCAAACTCCTGATTATTGAGACCAAACGTGTCGATGCTCTGCTTCTCAATGTATGCACCATCCATTCCGTCCTCGCCATAGACAAACTGGATGAGATCTCCAAGGGAGTTCCGGACAGTTCCATCGTAGCAGACCTGAACGTCTTCGAGGGCCTTGACTAACCGACGCTGGATGTAACCGGTCTCAGCAGTCTTGACAGCCGTATCGATCAAACCCTCTCGACCAGCCATGGCGTGGAAGAAGAACTCCTGAGGAGTCAGGCCGCGCAAATACGAATTCTCCACAAAACCTCGCGCCTCAGGACTGAAATCATCCTTGGTGAAATGAGGCAGCGTGCGATGGCGGAAGCCAAAGGGGATACGACGTCCTTCCACACTCTGTTGCCCCACACAAACAGACATCTGCGAAATGTTGATGAACGAACCCTTTGATCCGGCAACCACCATCTGTTTGACATTGTTGTCCTCCTTCAAATTCTTCTGGGCGTATTGACCAGATGTGTCGCGGGCAAGATTTAGCTCCCGCTCCACCATACTCTCGAACGATTCTCGGATGGTCATACCCGGAGAGGGCTTCAGACGATCGTGTGTAGCATCCTCGATAATCTCGGATACACGAGCTTTGCGGTCCGCAATAGTCTGTGTGATGTACGACATTGTCTTCACATCGGCGATAGTATCACCAATACCAATGCTGAAGCCGTTGTGGAAGAGCCAGAAGTTGACGACCATTTGCAGCCCTGTGAACAATTGGCGAGTCGCTTCAGGGCCCTTTTCGCGAAACACGACGTGGACAAGGCCACCCTGGGAGGCGCCGACAGTCTTCTTCTCGACAGTGCCAAAAATGATCTCTCCGTTCTCAATCAGCATACCGTCGTCAAACACGGGATTAGAAGACTTTGGATCCGGTGATCTATGGATATTGATACCGCGAGGAATTGTCATGCTAAGAATCTGTTTTCCGGTCCAAAGTGGTTTAGGTTTGATAATAGCTGGTGTGGGTACTGTCCCATCCCACTCGGGAACCCAGAGTAGGATATTCTGGACCTGATTCCAATCCAAGAAGGTATCACGCAGAGTGAACTTCCGGATGCCGCAAAGGGTGTCCTGGACAATACCCATGACAGGCTTATTAGCCTGAGGTGAGATGATCTAGGTAAAAGATGTGAGCGAGACGATGAAACCATAGCCCTCAATTGAACGTACCTGCCGGATAACTGACGCAATCTGGCTCAATTCCGCTCGAGTCTCTTCACTCTGAGGAACACTGTAATTGGCTACCTTAGTACGCATCCATCTAAACACAGTAATGGTGCTTACTGCATGTTCATTTCATCACCGTCGAAATCTGCATTATAGGGAGGGGTACTGAATTACTCAAAGATTAGATCATTCGTTGGCGGCCTGCACCGCAACTTACACAGAGAGATTAAGACGAAAAGCTAAAAATGTATGGATAAGTTGTGTGTAATGGAAACGAGGCGAAGGAACTTACTGGAATAAGGCATTAGTCTCACCCTATGACTCATCATACTCATTTTGTGAAGACTAGGCTGACGGTTGAACAGCACATAGCTATCATGACGTAGTCAGAAAGTGCTGAGGCTGTAACAAGACTGTAACTCACTCTCCATCCTTGAGGTGTCTTTCAACAACCCAACCATACTGCAGGAAACCATCCGCTCGTTTGTTGTAGCGCAAATCTATGCGTTCACCGGTATCTCGAACTACATATCTCGCCCCAGGGTAATTCCGCGGTCCATTACGAACCAGTTCCTGCAGGTAAGCGATATTGTACGGAGTTACTGCAAATTCGTGAGCAACGGGTAAGCAATCATAACGTATCAAGAAGCCATACCTCGTTCAGGGAAGGTCAGGTTCATCGCGATGGTCTTTGGAACCCCAACTTCGTCGAGCTCGAGATTCGGATCGCCAGTGATGACAGTACGTGCGGAAAAATCAACACGCTTGCCCATCAGATTGCCACGAAGCCGTCCCTCTTTACCTTTTAGCCGGGCACGGATGGCCTTAACTGGACGACCTGACTTCTGCAAACTCTGTGGGACACCAGCAATGTCGTTGTCCATATACGTTGCAACATGATACTATGCAGCAGATAAGATTGTGAAATGAGCGCGATAAACCCGAAACGAACCTGAAGCAAGAGCTCAAACTCAGTTGTTACGTGAGCAGGAGCACCCTCCTGTTCACACCGTCGCACATTCGCAGAAGCTTTAATGATTTCACCAAGTTTGAATGTCAAATCATCCTCGCTACGCATCACACCGCCATCGACACTGATACTTGGTCGCACGGGCGGCGGCGGGACTGGAAGAACTGTCAGAATCATCCATTCTGGTCTAGCATATTCGTCGGATAACCCGATAAGATGTAAATCTGAATCGGACATCTTTTTGAATGTCGTGTAGACCTCAGAAGGAGTGAGCGGCCGCTTGTCGGGTTGAATGGATTTGATTTCCTGCGATATATCGTCAGTGTCATGCAGCTGTCTGTCTAAGATGTACGTACATCGTCATCGTCTTTGGGCTTTTTATATTGCACGAAGAGTTTGAGTCCTTCCTTTCTGATCAACGGTTGGACGTGACCGCATCCACCGTGGCCTTTTTTGGGCTCTTCGTTCTCCATATCAGCTCCTTCATCCTTCGGATCATCGGGTTCGCAAGTCATTTTCGTTTTGCAATGCGCCCAAACTACCGCCATACGTTTCTTGGGATCCCGGATGTGTCGAATCTTGTCCGCAAACGCTGGATCAGACTTACATAGCGTTATGTGCGACATTGACGAAAAGGTTTACAAGAAGATATGCAAATCAAAACGTCAGCATATGCCTGTATCGGACAAAAGGGTTGTATGGGACGAAGTATATGACAAGGGGGCAGAATGTATCGAGTCACAAGTGCAGGCTAGACACGCATCACTCATACTGCGTTACAGCTGAGGGAGGAGAAGCCAATCCAACCAACGCAACCACGCGTTATTCGCACTGCTCGTTCAGCCCCCCATTTCACCACGCAGCAACATGTCCACCCAACACCGGATGCATGCAATAAAGAGCGCGGCGATCAAGCGACCGAAACACGCGCTCTCCGCAACACGGGTAGGTGAAGGTCTCGATTGTCAAGACGCTCACGAAGTGCGGGTTTGGGGTTCACCATGGTAAGGCGAGAGCCCCCAGAAAATTGGGTGGTGGGGTGCGAAACGAGTAGAGGAAAGGGGGCCACTCACGATATCGGCTTTCAGTTTCCCGCAATTTATGCACACACACTCCAGGATCTTCTTCGATTTTATCACAAAGCCTGAAGAGAAAAAAGTTTAAATAATTTCCGACAGGAGTACTTTCGCCACTCACCTGGATGAAATACAGGTCTCGCCAACTCGATATGCCCAAAATGCCCCGGACACTCCGACATCCCTTCACCACACGTCTGACACTTGAAGTTTCGATCCACTGTACCCATGCGTGGGTCCACCAGTCCACCAACTTTGGGCTTGTGAGTCACTTCATCGATAATATCGGGGTGTTCTATTTTCACAACAGAGTAGGCTTTCTGCAGAGGCGAGTAGGTGAGTATCCGGAACTAGTAACTCACAACCACCACGTACAATCTCCTCCGGCGAAAGGATACCAAACTGAACTTCTTTCACTCTGCGGACGGGGGCGGAAGAAAACGCGAACTGGTGGCCAAGCATGATAGCAAGTCGGAGGTCGCAGAGCGATTAAAAAGGCGGAAAACGACAAGAAGATAGTCGGAAAATACGGAATAGGATGTGCTGCAACGATTCTGAGAGATTTTGGAAAAGATGTGAGGATTTTCAGCGCCCTTTTGACAGATGATGAACACGCCTTGGACGCGGAAAAAGTAATAAAAAGAGAGAAAATGAGACAAAAGTGGTATCCACGAGCAGAGCGCGTAGAGTAGGCCTAATCTCCCTGAAAATGGAGAGTATTTGGCGTCCGTCAGGCGAGAGCTCGTTGGCAGAGACAGTGGCAGTGATGGTTGAAGGCCAACCAAACGATGACCAAGTTTGCGGCTCCGCTCCAATCCAGCGGCGACTCGTGTTTACGCCTATTTACCTCCGTCTGACTACACTTTGGCGCAGTGACTCTCCTTCCGGTTCTATACCCTTCCTTCGTTTTCAGTCATGTCAGGCATTAGCAACTGGCTGTGGGGAACCTCTCAGCTCGATGATGCCGTAGGTGGGCACTCCCGTTCGTTCTGGTTGCCTCGTCTTATTCAGTCCATCAGACAAGGCAACGTCAGAGCTACTACCATCTGGGGCGGAAGACATCGCGCTTAATCTCGAGATATGCGACCAGATACGTTCCAAGTCTGTTTCAGCGAAAGAGGCTATGCGCGCACTGAAGCGGCGGCTAAACCATAAGAATCCTAATGTTCAGCTGTTAGCACTGGGGGTGCGTAGTTATCACTGTATGCACGTTACTGACTGATACCTTTGTAGTTGACCGATATTTGTATTAAGAATGGTGGCGACCATTTCTTGATTGAAGTTGCTTCGAGAGAATTCATCGACAATCTTGTCTCAATCCTCAAAATGCCAGCGCTTAATCTCGAAGTGAAAAGTACCATCTTAAGGCTTATTCAAAACTGGAGTGTAGCGTTTGAAGGAAAGCCGTCGTTGTTATACGTTACTCAGGTGTATAAGACTTTGAACATGGAAGGTCCGTCAAGACTTTTGCAACTTGTCTTGCATGCTCATTGGTATCCTTAGGTTTTACTTTCCCGCCCAAGGACCTTACCGTTACTAGTTCAGCTATGGTCGACACCCAGACAGCTCCAGAATGGATTGACTCTGATGTATGCCTACGTTGTCGAGACCCGTTCACGTTCACAAATCGCAAGCATCACTGCCGGAACTGTGGTCAAGTCTTTGATCAGAAATGTTCGTCCAAATCGATCCCCCTACCTCATTTCGGTATAGCCCAAGATGTCCGCGTATGCGACAGCTGCTACTCCAAGATACACAAGAAAGCCGAGAAGGCGTGAGTCTGACTTTGTCTCGTTCAACACATCCTTTGACGCGTGACTTTAGGAACAAGACGCATCGGCATTCCACGAGTCTTCATGGCAGTCGGCACCGCTCAGCACGAGATCTTGCAGATGCGGAGCTACAACGAGCCATTCAACTGTCGCTTCAAGAAACAGGGTTGAATGGTGCCTCTCGACCGGGCTACGTTCCTTCTCCTCCTACCTGGCAATACTCTGAACCTCCGCTGGTCGACCGTGCTACGCGTCCCCGTCCACCTGTTATTGATGAAGAAGAAGATCCTGATCTGAAGGCCGCCATTGAAGCCAGCCTCCGTGAAGCAAACGCACCGAAACCCAGCGCACCAATCGCAGTGGAAACTCCGCGTTCAGAAGCACCTTCTTCTGAGTATTCGGGTCCCGGTTACTCACAGTCGTATCCTCCTGGTGTTGTCCCCCCTCATCCCGCCCTTCCAAAGCTAGCCAACTACGACCTCGAACCTCTTGAGTCGGATGCTATTCTAACCTTCAGTCAGACGATCGAACAGGTTCAAACCCAAGGCGGTCGAGATATCTCCAGGTATCCTGCGGTAAACGAGTTGTATGACAAGGCGAACAGTCTGAGGCCCAAGCTGGCCATGAGTCTTGATGATACAGGACGGAAAGAGGGCAAGTTGATCAGTTTTCATGTATATGCTACATTCCTGATGTGACGTATAGAAATGCTTGCGGATATGCACGCCAAATTGTCACAAGCCGTCAAACTTTACGATCAATTACTCTCAGAGCAAGTCGCTCATCCACGTTGGCGATCTTCGCAGGCATATCAGCAACCGGTGTCCGATTACACCCAGCCACAGCCTTCAGCAAACGGATACTCCCAATGGCAAAGCTCATATCACGTCGCATCAGCATCATCTCCTCAACCAGCCCCACCACCATCATCTTATTTCACGCCCGCTCCCGCTCTCGCTCAGCCAACACCTTCGCCACCGCAGCAATACAGCTATGTGGAGTCTCCTCAACAATATTTACAACCCATGCAAACCGTGGAACAGACAACTCAGAACACCACTCCAATCCCGCAATACTACCAACCCGAGCCAGTTCCTATGTCCCCTCCACAACAAGAAGCCCCGCCAATCTCGTATAGCCTGTATCCCGTGCCCGAGAAACAACAAACCTCACCAGAAACGACATACCAGGCGCCGCTTGCCCCATTAAACGCGGCTCCTGTGTCAGCCCCGCCCGCTTCGCCACCAACTCAATATACTCCTCCCGCTTTGACCCGACACAACACAGTCTCTTCATTGGCAGTTCCTCCCCAATCGCTGCCGTCGCGGAGTAACACTGTTCACAGTACATATCGGCAACCCCTTCAGCAGCAGTATGCCCCGCCACCTCCATCTCTCCCCCAATTTCCGGTTGCCCCTACGTCAGCTCCTCAGGCGTTCTCGCTGTATGAATCATCAATACCGACGGGAGTGGCACAGAGAGAGGAGCGGCAGGAGGCATTGTTGATTGATTTATAAGTCTGGGGACATATAGTTTGTAGTTTTTATTGAACACGTATAATATAGCATTCACTTGACTGTAGAGTCTGACGAGTGGTTTCCGATCGAGATCAGAGACTCAGGTAGCGTCCTCAGGTGTACCTGAGAGAAAGAATTTGTTATATGTATTTCCATAACTCACTGTGTACGGCTGGTGAATCCGGAACAATTGGATATAGTCACCAACTAAAATTTTGTATGAAGAGAAGAGGGAAGGCATGGGAATGCACGCAAGTCCCGTACGATACGTATGTCACGCTCGGAAGATGATGAATCATGATGGAAAGGGCGGCAAAAAGGTGGAGTAAAAGTAAGCACAGCGCATATTATGACGCATGTCCTGTAGAACGCTTTCAACAGGTAACATGTATCGAGATCTGCATTGGATTGCATAGAACATACAGGCCAAGAATCATGACACCGCCATGTAGCGGTAAAATGAACAGACAGTCAAAGGAAATGAGGTAACTTACTGTGAGAAACTTTACTTGATTAGATAATCAACCAGGGAGAAATGGGAAGGGGCGGCGGTGATCATCGGGAAAGAGAGCCGCCGCGGAACGGAAGTTGCGATCACTCGTTTGCTCCGGCACAAATCACACGGTCATGATTGGTCACGGTAGGATTCGGGTCATTATATAATCCCCCCACTCCCCTCAAAAAATCTTCTCCAGCTGTCTTTATTCCAAACCACATTCGTGTCAGACTCGGCGACCTCTTCACCGTCTCATATCCCTTCATTTTCCACCTTTATATCCATCATCGACAATGCCATTTGCTCCTGGTATGTTCTTCATATGGGCAGACGGAATAGCCGTTACTGACGTCGTGCGGGGTTGTAGGTGACGTTTCCAAGGGTGCTGGTCTTTTCAAGACACGGTGCGCCCAGTGTCATACCGTTGCTGCCGGTGAAGCCCACAAAGTTGGACCCAACTTGCACGGGTGTGTTTGCCGCAATTTCCCGTTTGATGTTGAAACTAATGAACATCATTCAGAATCTTCGGTCGCAAGTCTGGACAGGCGGATGGATACTCGTACACTGCTGCCAACGTGAACAAGGGCGTTGAGTGGAATGAGCAGACCCTCTTCGAATACCTCGAAAACCCCAAAAAGGTGTGTATACTGCTCATGGTTGCTGCGTAGCCTGACCACCCCGACTTGCAGTACATTCCTGGAACC
Source organism: Armillaria sp. CMW 4456 (assembly GCA_028551335.1). Taxonomy (NCBI): domain Eukaryota; kingdom Fungi; phylum Basidiomycota; class Agaricomycetes; order Agaricales; family Physalacriaceae; genus Armillaria; species Armillaria sp. CMW 4456. Next base: position 210,922 of record JANDKJ010000142.1, read on the forward strand.
AAGATGGCCTTTGCTGGCTTGAAGAAGGACAAAGACAGGAACGACCTTGTTTCATACCTTAAGGAATCTGTGTGCATTTTGCTCGATGTCGTCAGGCACTTCACTCACTTCCCATTTTACAGTGCGCATAGATAGACACGATTATATTATGATGTGGGTCGGACTATTACATGCCCTAATGACATTCCGATATTCATTGGATTCACCCACTCGCTGTCTGGTCTTATTTTACACATAGATGACCATAACACTGTCTGGTATCTGGTCCCAACAACCCCCCTCATCTGCAATACATTTATTATCACTTATACATGTGTAGAATGAACCGAAAGTATGCTGACGTCTGTTCTGACGTATGCCCGACCACCCGATATGGGCGGAAACTTCTATTCTTTTTCCCACCATGTTAGCGCGTTCAGCGACGCGTCCTACAACGGGGACTCTGTCGAGATCCAGCACGGCGCGTCCAATAAGTCATTCGTACCGTAATCGTCCAGCGACAGGACAGAGTCGGCCGTGGACTGCCCAGTCGAGGCCAGCAACTGGACGCCCTCAAACCGCTGCCTCGAACCGACATGTTGCCAGCTATGTGGTAGCCCTTCTCGAAGGCAGAGGAATGTCACGCGAAGTCGGAATGGCCGCCCTTGATAGAGACACCGGCCGTGTTATGCTCGTACAGGTTAGCAAGCCCCAAAAACGTCCTTCGCCAGCACTTGAACTGTCATTGTCCAGCTTGCTGACTGCCAGACATATGTCAAGACTCTCCACCAGATGCATCTGCACAACCCATGTATTATTCTTGTGCCTGATACGTTCTTGTCAGCCTCGGCCGCGTCCTTACTATCCTCTGGAAAGCGCGCGCCCGTTACTTCCCTTCTAGTCGAGTTGATACGTGAAGAGTTCCCAAGCATCCCGCTTGAGCCCATAGGAAGGAAATATTGGAACGAGTTGAGCGGTGGGTCTTTTGAGTTTCTCCGTTCAACATCCCACTTGATCTCATTGTGTAGGGATGCAGTTTATCGACCAGCTATGTGTAGAAGACGACGAGCGGGCAGGTACTCTCATGGCTGTTCGTGACAAGTAAGCACATATATGCGCTGATTTCTTTGCACTACTCAATTGCGCCAGATATTTTGCGTTATCCGCGACAGCCGCCTTGTTCAAACACGCTGAAGCCAAACTCAATACCAGATTCGCAGCCGGCTCCCTCCTCATTCGATACGTTCCCGTCGATGGAACCATGATGATTGACGCTGAGACAGTTAGGAATCTAGAACTGGTGGGAAACATGGCGAACAAGAAATTGCCTCATTCTCTTTTTGGGTACGCGAAGTATTCATTTGGAGTCTGCCAGTACGATCAACTGAAGCTGGTAAAGAACTGTCAACCACACCTTCACTTCCATGGCGTCTCGTTTACTGCGCGTCAATCTTCTGTCTCCAATCACAGGCACGCTATTAGCTATAAGAATAAGCTCCAATATAATCAATCTCTTTAGGGCAAAGTGCTATTGAAGCACGGTTAGATGTTGTTGAAGGTACGTAAGCGTCTTTCTCTCTGAGAAAGATATAACTGAGGACTCGTAATAGAGTTCGTCAAAAGTGAAGATACTTTCACTAACGTGAAGACTGCCCTAAAGCCAATGAACAAAATGGATTTCGACAAGCTGATAGTATCTGTAGCGATTTGCTCTCTATCGTTGGGCAATGAATTGATTTTCTCGGTAGCTTGCTTCATCTGAAACGAAGCCCATCACCACGGCCCAGGAAGCGTCTACCCGTGTATCGCAGATGCTAAATCTGCGGAATGTTGTCAAGTGCATTCCTCAGCTCCAGGAGGCTCTTGCTAGATGTAAATCCCATTTACTGCGAATCGTCTGCGACGTATGTGTTTCTTTGTGTTCCCTTCATATGTGTTGACAATTGATCTTTCGTTAGATGGTCTCGGACGAACGTATTGCTAACATTGAATCCTTAATTACCAGGAGCTTGAACGAAGATACCTTGCCTTCCAAAGTTCACTCTCCCCTGTTCATATAAAGTAAGCTTTACTAACATGTTCTTATCAGCATGGCATTGGTGCTGTCAATGCTCGCGTCTACGCTGTAAAGGTTAATCATTCTTTGACGTCATATGTTAGCATATTCCGAGCGTTTCCTGTCAGGCAAACTATAATCGGCTGCTAGACGTGGCCCGCGAGACATACAAAGAGAATGTCGGCGACATTTATACCCTCAGCACCACTTTGTCGGAACAGCACGGTCTACCTCTGACTTTGATCTATCACGATACTGGCTTTGTTTTCTCGTTGAAGAAGTCCGATGTGATTGAGGAATTACCGAAGGGGTTTATCAATGTGTCCTTGAAGAAAGGGAGGTGGCAGTTCTCTTCTATGGAGTTGGTAGGGTCGAACCCGATAAAATTAGCATTCTCTCATTCTTTTGCAGAAAAAGATGAACGCGCGGATGAAGGACGCTTTAGACGAGACCCTGATTTTGAGTGACAAGTGAAATCAAGGATTCAATGACTACGACAAGTACTGAGATGCTTGGTTTACAGGATTATCCAGGACCTCGTTGCTGACGTTCTTGTCGACGTGGGAGCCTTGTATAAGGCATCAGAAGCGGTAATTTCATTGCTTGCTTATCAGATATATCCTGAAAACACGCAAGATTGCCCTGGTGGATATGCTACTGTCATTTGCTCATGTGTCCATCAGTAAGTCCAGAAGCTTTCATAGTGGTGTATTCCTAGTGACATCATTTGATCTTTACCAGTGCGCAATTATGGTAATCCTAGTATAATTATCAGTTCACCTAAATCATTTACTAACCGTCAACAGTAAGACCAGAGTTCACGGGTACCCTCGCTGTCAAGGCGGGCAAGCATCCTATTCTTGACACTCTACGCACGATGGGTACACTTGTACCTAATGACGTATATTGTGATGATTCCTCCTCTTTCCAAATCGTGCAGGGACCAAAGTGAGTATTGCTTATTAAAGCACATGCGCTATAAACAACTTTGCAACATCTTACAGCATGTCTGGTATATAACTCAATTGATTGATGATGCATTTATCTAATGTCCACACTTGTAGGAAAGAGTACTTACCTGCGTCAAGTGGGACTCTTAACTGTGATGGCTATGTGCGGATGTTTTGTCCCCGCAGAATACGCCAGTTTTCGGTAAGAAAGAAGTAATATTTAACTTCAATGAGGTCAACATTCATCAATTATCAATTCTATCAGGATACACGATGCCCTTCTCACTAGGTTGTCAAACGACGATGACATGGAGAAGAGCCTCAGTACATTCGCTAGCGAGATGGCAACGTCTGCAATGATTCTCGGTGTGTCCTAATGGCACCTTATCTATAAATGATATGCATTACTCGCTCAGGTCTAGCCACTCCGAAGACTCTAATCCTGATCGATGAGTTGGGAAGGGGGACTTCTCCTAGAGAAGGTATCGGCATATCACACGCTATTGCCGAGGCTTTGATTGAACACAAGGTTGTTATCCCGGTTTTCTCGAAGAAAAATCTGATCTAACCCAATTTTAACAGTCCTTTGTCTTCTTTGCGACGTAAAACTTAACATATACTCGGATGTTTGGTCATTGACTTGCTGGTATTTTTCTCTAGACATTTCAACGAGCTGAGCGCCACATTATCTCGTAAGCCTTCTGTGGTCAAGTGAGTCTGACCCTGGTCGTCTTCTTCCCCACTTTTTATTTCGTCTTTCAGCCTGCATCTATCTGTCCAGGTGACTTTTCTCACTTTGCCTTATGGTCAATTCATGAAACTCCGTCAGAAATCATGCCCATCTCAGTCTAATTTTGGGATGAACTTTCAATACAAGTATGCCCAATATTCATCGGTCGTCTTTCGTTCCTAACACAGCAGCTTTGGAAGGATTGTCGATGGTGCTCCTGACAACATGTCACATTACGGCACGTTGAAACGAAACCGATTGATGATTCAAGCAACCTACTGAGCTCGTGATAATTTAGGGCTTGAGCTTGCTCGACTTGCCGACTTACCAAGCGATGTACTCACGGAGGCTAACAGAGTCTCTTCCAACCTCTCCGCTCTACACGCACGTAACGAAGAAGATAGCGAGAATACGCAGATTACTGCGAGACGAAAGGCTTTGTTACGGGTGAGCCATTTCTTGGCACTGTGGTCCTTTCTTGAATCCCGTCTATTGTAGCTGAAAACGCAATTGAAGCAAGCGCTAGATCACTCTATGCTTCCTGACGAAGAACTTCTGACATACGTTGGACGTTTTCAGAGAGATATCACTAAGGCTTTTTTGTATGGTAAATGAACCTGCGCGAATGGAAAAATAGGGTAGAGAAGTGAACATCACTCATTTCGGATTCGTGGATGAATTTTTCGCGTGATACGCACTACATTTGCCTTATATCCATTGTCTATGCTGTCCTATTACAATGAGTTTGAAACTAAATGCTACAAACGTTTTAACATTCAGCCCAGCTGTCATTTGCTAAATGGACTTGACTGGAACCTGCTCAAACGTCTTTGAGGTCCTCGAAGTCCATCCCGCCCATATAGAAAGAAAGTTTATCGGTGAACGATTCAACAGTCAACAAAACTGTTCAATAGTCGCTTTGGCAATTGGGAAATGTTAGGTCGTTCCTCGTGGCATAATGAGATGACATTGTCTATACACAAAACAACAATTATTGACAATGCATTTAGGCTCTGCCACTGATGACATCCGTTATGAGCATAGAATAAAAGGTTCGCTGATTTGCAGCCGTCGCGGTTATCATCTCTGGCATTTCGCACCATGTCGCGTACCACCTCCCCTTCGTCGATCCACGAAAAAACCCCAGCCCTCATCCCCATTATTCCAGACGAAAATGATGAACACACTCTAACAGGGTTCGGCGACATCTCTCTTTCTGATGACTGCTTCATCCCAGGCATTGCCTCAGACATTTCACCGGCGAAAAAGGACACCTTGAAACGTTCAAAAAAGCCGCTACCTCTGCGTCCCGGCCATTCTGTTCTATCCAACAGACCTCTCCCCCCTTTGATGGCCAAGGCATTAAGGAGCCCAACCGAAAATGTAAGTCCAATTGTCTCGACTCGAATGCCACTCACTTAACTCTGTTCCCGTTCTCAGCAACAACTCATCAAAGCCGCTCTTGCAGAACCCAAAATCAACTTCAAAACCCTCATCGACAGCGTCCGTCTCACAGAGGAGAAGATGTCCCAGAAGACGCCCAAAAAGAAGGGAGTACCCTCGCCTATTGCAATCTTTAAACGCGGTGCCGCATCGTCCCCACCTCCATCACCTTGGGCGCCGGTCATGTCTCCCAAAACTCCCAAAACGCCCAAACCTGCAACGCCCCGAACGCCAAAACCTCCGAGTAGCCCCCAGTCACCCAAGCCATGGCGGGGAAATTCTCCCTTACCAAAAAGGCCGCCCCTCCCGATGTGGGACCTTGTGTATCCAGAATCGCCGGACGGCAACGAGGACAGGGAAAGAAACCAGGAAAAGAAAAATCGCGTAGCCTAAGCACGTGCTGGCGTAGGCCAAATAGATTCCTAGAACGCTATACCCTATAATTGCCGTTTCAAAAATATTTCATCTCATGCTCTACGCATTTTCTTGCGATATAGATACGTCTATCCGTAAATACCATGAGGTACTTAGTTTGGACAAGAGTCTTAAATTTGATTTTTTTGTGTTTCAAAATATGTAATTATCTTACGCTCAAAAAGTTACTCGGAGAGTATTTGGGGATTCTCAAAGTTGGTACGTAAGCGATTGATCAAGAAGAGAGAGATCTGTCAGGGCCGATCAACTGAGCCGCCGGCACGTTTTAGCAAGGGTCAAGTTTTCACCCGGCACCAGCTCGTCACCCAACTTCCATCTAATATAATCTCAAACCCCAGAAAACATGCGTCCACCTCCCTTTCCACCCTCTGGCTTTGGGTGTGCACGTCGCTTCGGACCTGGGCCATAGTAGCCTTGACTCTTCATCTTCGCTGGCTTGCCTCGAGGCTTCGGCTCGGTTCTGAAACAATTTTTTAATCGCGATCTTCTGGGCATCTAGCTGTATCTTGCAACAATCTCCTGCCGATTCTTCGCATTGTCTGCTTGCTTCACTAATGGGGCAGATCGACTCAGAGTCTTCCTCACTAGTATCGGATGTGGATTTCCCAGGACAGCTGTTTACTACTACGGCCTTAAAACATGCCGTGGCTTCTCTTACAAGAGTGACGATGTTCGCCTCCTCTTCTAATCCTGATACTTCTCCGTAACTAGGTTAATGGCCTCGAGTAGATCAAACTGGGAAAGATGGGGTTCATCCCAAAAAGAGTAGTTGAAGGATGGTGAAGAGAGATGAAGAAGCTCTATGTAAAGCAAGCAAGCTCACGATACTATAACCGCTCCTTTGTTTCATGTTTTCTTTGACAATTCTCCCACAAATGCCAGACTCTTCCCGAAACCAATAGAGGACCCTTGGATCGTGATGGACGCCGATTAGCCGTTGATAGAGACCTAAGCTCTGCTCCAGAATGTAACGGTACTTCAAAGCAAAGGATGTACTGCAACATGTACGAGCCTCGCCCGGCCCATAATTTTTCTCGTGATGTTTTGTCCCATCTACAACAAAAGCGTCTCTCACCCTTGCCCGATGAATTCCTGAACTTGTTGCCCATATCCTCTCGTAAACAGTGCAATACTGTAAGGGAATAAAAAAGCAGACCCCAAATCTCCTTGCGAGGAAACTGCTATGTTCGCGATTCACGATCTCCTTTATTGCATTCATTTCCGGCAATCGCAATCCTCTGTTTTGTCTTACAATCGTTTCAGATAAGTATGTGAAGTTTACTGCCTTTGCAGGAAGTTAACATTGCTATCTCTACGAATCGCTTGAATCTTAATGGGGGCATACATCTGTATAGATATGCGTTTGTCGCGCTGACGTAGGTATTAGGAGAGCCCGGCTGTCGCCCAGTCACGAACCCCTTCAGCTACGTACTGTGTACACCCCTGCAAGCCCATTTGGTGTTCATGAGATCCTCCCTTCTTGAGGAGCGTTTCAGGAATCCGTAACGCCACCGGATTCATTCAAAACACCAAACTGCCAAAGTAAAGATGTGCCGAATGGTAAACTTACTTGGGACTATCATGGTGACGGAGAGAGCAACGTAAATAACCCTCCCTGACTGACTTGGCTCTCAATCGCCGGCACGATAAATAAAGCCAGGAGCCCATCTCGATAGACACGCAGATTGAACCCGAATTCGCTTTGAACGGGGATCGCTGTTAGTTACAGGTACCGCTCGGCCGTTATGCGCGTAATCATTAAATATATGAGGTGAAAGATTTGATAAAGAACATTTGTTGAGACTGAGGGATCTGAAGATCTGGCGTACAAATCTGTCAAACGTTTGTCCTACTCTTCATGACATGTAGAAAGGGAACCATCAGATCCTTGCCCTAGAATGAGGTTCTTTCAACAAAAGGGAAGAGATTTTGGGGAGATCGTAGACTGGGGTTCGCCGAGAAGCGCTAAAACCTCCAGTAGGAACGTTTTCCAAGTGAGGAAAACCGCTGGTGGTGGCTTTAGGCATTCACAGCTCCGGCAGCGCATTTTCCGTATTCAGTATTTTGTTATCATGAATGAAATGTTGACAGAAGGCAAAACAACGAAGGCGAGGCGTCCCTAGTGATCCGATAGGCCGGCGGGGTATCCACAACTTCAATGCCCTACGAGGCGGGAAACGAGTTAAAGAGTATGTGCCCCAGCCGGAGACGAATATCGCAGCCGTAGTCATTACTGCGCCCATCAAGCCTGAGTACAGCTACTCCGACAAAACAGAAGATCGATTGCGCTCGCAAGCTATGAGGGTAGGGCGCTAATTATTGATCCACGAACATCTTTCTCAACTGAGACGGTCGGCAACTTGTGGGTCTCCTCCAAGCCAAACTACCAATGAGTGTGGCAAAGAAATTTTCGAGCCAGAAGGGTCGACATCTATAACTGACTCTGTTTTGAAAATAACAGGTTGCCCGAGGGCGGCCATACCGTCACCTAGGAGTTCAAGATCGCAAAAAGACGAAGTTGACACTAGCGCTGAACAGTGTTAGATTGGTGTGTTATACCAATAGAAACAAATTGTCGGCAACAGCTGGGTGTTGGTCGTTGGTTGGTTGTCCGCACCGACGCAAAGTCCAAATCAGGATACTGAGCTAAACTTTCGGGATGGCTCGGCAACAGCCGGACGCCCTCTTTTGTCCACTACTATCACCGTCCAACCTCTGCCCAAGTTTTTGCTACTATTTGAATGTCACCACTCTTGAAGCAACCAGATAAACGTACGTAAAAATACGAGTAAAATATTGCGAAGTTCTAAACCGCCGTCTTCAGCTTAGTGTTGATGACCTCAGGAAAATTCGGACGTCGGAAGATAAACAAGAGGTGTTTTTCTTGTCTCGCCGTTGACGTGTCAAGGACATGGGAAGATAATCGAAATGATTCGGGCTCTGTCCAATGCACATCCTGCATCATCTCAAAATAGTAACATTCAGCGAACGGTGCGACAAACGTCCTACAGATACACTATTTTCGATACGAAACCTCGTTATGGGCGTCCGAACTATTCTATGCCTCAAACAACAGCATTCAATCTGGCATTGCATACTGCGTTGCCAACAAGCTGCCAAATGCGATTGCTGCGCTAAAGCAATCTTTAACGTCAGTGGCGTTAGTATTTGCTATAGCCTCACGGTTCACTAGCCAACAAGATATCTACGATGGAAATGAGCAATGTGCTCTCGATCTCGTCGTCAACTCTGCCGCTGACCAAATATGTCTGCAGGAATTCTCCTAGGCTGTCACCAGCCTCCACAAATTTCTCTCGCCATCGTCTTATTGGATACACGGTGATGGTAATCTGATTCTAATCCTCGTTGATGTCATCAGGTTCAAACCATGCGCTTTCGTCATCCCTGGAGCTTGACGTTCGGACTGCCAATGGATCCACAGAATGTTTCAACACATTGCTAACTGACCGGAATACCACCTGATGTTTCACTAACGCCTGCGCGCCTTGTCTTGGGAAATCCGATGTTACTATTAACGAAGTCGACGAGCCATTTGAGTTCTCACAGCGCTGTGATTGGGTTGTGCCCCTTCGTTATACGGCTCGGACCAATACACCCCGGATTTCTGGACTGCTCTTCGGATAAACGTCTTCATTGCGAGTTCGCATATATCCACTCGATTCATGGGATATCTGAATTAATACCATGATCTAGAAGACCCGGAGTTCCAACACCCGTTGTGCGATCCGGATTAAGCTAGCTGTTTTCTTTGATCGTCCCAAAGCAATCGCCGTCCCTCAATACCCTTATGGTGTTCTCGCATCTGGAATACTCATGGCAATTCTTTTGTGGCTCGTTCCGTCAACCCTGCGCAATGGCACACTCTAGGCAATCCCTGTCTGTGTGTGGAGCGAGGTGTTTCTGATGTGGTCAGTAGTGAAGAGTTACGCAGTGATGAAGAGTACAGCGATGAAGAAAACGACGAAAGAGGTCCGACGTATCCCTGCGACCGTTATTGCACCGAGTACCACAACATCGTTTGGTAAGCGTGCACCATTTGCTATCATCATGCGTCTGCTTCTATTCCATGCAGGAGTCTCTCATTCGCATGGCAGAAATTACCCTCGTTGGAAGGACTCTGGATCGCCATGGAAAGCGGAACATCAAAAAGCATATGCGACCAGTACTTCGAAGAACCTAACGTTTTCCCGGATGCTCTTCATGGAAAGCGTTGTACCTAGACAACGGGAATAACTCTTGTAGGAGATGACCTCTTAAAACATTGGACGATACATAGACTGTACATGGTCACGAAACATCGAGACCTAGATGGAAAGGACTGGGTTCTTGTCCGCTCCACTGAGTTAGGGTGAATTCGCACTAGAAGAATGCATGATGAACACAGCACGCCGAAATCAATCATTCCCCAGTGTGATATATGAATATTGTGGCTGCATCTTACAAGATCTACTGCTGTATTCTATCAACGGAAATACAACTTATCCGTCAAGGGTTCGGGGAAACTTCACCGCTAACGTCTTTGATCAGGTTCCACGCCCAGCCGCTTTCAACAGGAACGTTGTTATCGTTGGTGGCGATTTAGTTTTCGCTATCTGCCCTCTCTATCGACGATCGGTTGCAAAGTCAATATGAGAACATCGTTCTTATAGAGCGGGACAGCGCCAATAGCACGTCCCGTCACGTCAATTTCGGTCTGACCCCATTTGTGCGGCTGCCGTGTGGCGAGGCGCAGCCCATTTCATTGTCTCATATCCGACGTTGTATGTCTCTTGCTTTCTATGCCGCGACCTCAGGTCCTGCGTGTGAAAAAAGGGTGGACAATGCTGCATGTTAGTGGAGCGTTGGAGCGCGTGTGTATGTATACACGGCAAAACATATAAGTAAAACGTGGGTACAATATCCTTAGTTGTCCGGGTGTATGAAACGAACGAATAAAAAAAAAGGTCCGAAAGTCTCTCCCAGAATAAGCGAAATAATGCTTTTTTCAATATCAACGCGCCGCTCATGCCGCGATCGTGAACCTTCCGCTCCAGTTGCCCGAATCACCAAACACTAAAAAAATATTAACGGGGATGAAGGGGGCATTTGAAAGGACAATACTCACGGACAACAAAATAGTCATCGCCAATTGTGGCCGTCTCTGGCACCGTCACATTAGCGGCACCATCAAGAATGGAGAAGCCAGATGCGAGAGCAGCTGCAAGCCAAGGTCAGTCACGAGTGGACTAATGTCCAATATAATAATAAAACGTACGAGTCTGGGTTTTTGAGCCTTTCCTCAAGAAGATGGAGCCTTGTTGATTTGTTATCTGGGCAGGTGCGTTGGAAGTGTCCCTTTGAAGCCACGTAAAGTCTGAGCACCTGAACACCAATACAAAGCAGAAAAAATATTACCATGTAACTTTGTAAGTTGAGCCAGCAGTCCAAGTATCGCCAGCATTAGGAGATGTTATACGCGGGACATAAACATCCAAGGCAGCAGATTTAACGAGGGTGAGGACAGAGGAAAGCACGGCTGCGGCTGCGAACGAGGAGAACTTCATATTGGAGAGGGAGGAAATAAGGTAAGGAGTATACTAGGGTTCGCCTTCTGGTGCCCGGCATTTTATACTGCGTAAAAAGTTTTCTCGGTTCCCATCCTTTAGCGGTCCGGGGAGAAGCATAAAAGGGTCTGCACAGCCGCCGATGCTGAAATTGGAATGATGGTTCAAAATTATAGAATTCTTTATTTTCGCACTTCTCCCATGAAACTACTTATGCCCGCGACAGATGATGCCTAAAGTGTCATGCATTCTGACGGACACAAACTGCGCCTTTTAGGCCTCTTGGAAGCCGATAAGTGATAGGCACGAGTCCGATGTCGTCTCTAACATGGTGATGTCTGTATTTTCAATATCACAACTGGACTTTCATATTCAATGACGGTAACAAGGGCATGCGAACAACGACAACCTATTAATCACATCGGTATTGAGGGTAAACTGTACGTACAGTCGTTTCGTAAGATGTGAACAATGTCTTTCAGTTAATCGTTATATCTCCCGTCGTACTGTGACCCAATGATTTCACCGCTTTGGATTGCTTGCGTAAATTCGCACATGACCTCTCGAATACTACTACTGGATGCCTGGTGATATGTCTGCATTTGACGCCATCTATTGACCATTCCCCCAGATTTAAAATGAACTCCGAGTCCTCTCTTCGATGGAAAGATGGAGGCTCTGCGATTGACAACAATCATGTGTCGATGGCTCAATTCCAAGGTCCAGGCGTCTAGTTTCATTCCAATGACGGGACCTAGTTCCACTGTGGTGCCAACAGTGCTTCTAATCCCATCTACCTGCGCGGTGATCTCCAATTTCTGCGGAATACACCCTTCAGTTGAAGCCACAGTGATCGTCGACCTGGGCCCTGCCAAGTTTTCAAATACATTTTCGCAGGCGCCACTACGAATCGTCGGATACATGTAATGGAGTGCTGGCGGGAGCCGGACCGATAGCACGTCGCGCTGATGTTCAACCTGCAACTCCATAAAGCATCCTCTTAGATCCTTTCCACTTCATCAATCTCTCACCGCTCGGTCCGCGTGGTCAATTAATCAGCTTCGGCAGAGAAAATATTCCTCTTTGTTCTAATATGCGTGTACGTAACCTCTCCAAAGGTGGCTACCCCCTTGGTTTTGAATATTGATAGCATTTCTCAAGAAATTCGAGTACCTTCCGCTCTTTCAACGGCGCCTCATGTTGTAGGGTCGTATAGGTCCATATTTACTCAAAGCGCTAGGGAGCGGATCGCTGACCAAGAAATACGATGTGCTAAAAACAGATACAATTTCCCCAAAATATAGTACAATCTGAGTATCAGGAGATAAGACATGTGTAGACCATCATTATATGTCACCGAGAATAGGTCATGTCCTTTGTTCATCTAGCTGGTGTTGGAACTAGTAGACTCAGTCCCCACATTCCCCTTCTAGATTCTCGAAAGTATATTCTTCATGCACACGAGCTTTAGGCTTATGGTTATCAATCAGTCGCGGTTGCGAGATAGGTGACGATATTATGACGTACTCCATTGTAACAATGAGACTCGGATTATCCCGCTCCATCCTCGCTGCTTCAGCGTTGCCCGAAGAATCGATTACACCGTGAACAGATATGCAATCTGACGTTGGTGAGAACTACCTCCCATCACATTCGCAGAATGCTCTGTAGAGTCTTGAAGAGTGAAATTGTCCCCAGAGGTATGCAGTGAAAGTAACTTGGACCCGTTGAGGATGCGCATGATGCCCTCCTTCTCTTACCAGCATTTCTGAAATCTGGAGTAGAAAAACGCAGGGCAGAGTCTCCGACACGATCGTTCCGTGTTATGGCAATGCAGAGGACAAGCGAGATAGAAAGAGCCTCTACCACAAGTCATTTTCCCATGCATCGTACGACCAATTTGGCATGTCCTGAGCAACGAAAAACCTGGTTTCCGATTGATTTTCGCACCGAGTAGCTAATTGCGACCACCAAATTCTATAGTCCGAAGCTTGCAGTAGTAGTACAACGTATGAGGCGGAACCTAGTGCGCCGAACACCATACCTAGCCTCCTCAGAAACGCGGCAACGTTTTCGAACATTAACGAGTAGGTACCGAATATAGGAAGGACTTTGCCGTTAGGGGATCACTCAACAACGTTCCAGGAATCTTTCGAATACTTCGATAGAAATCGTCCATGAGCGTGTTGACTTCTCCAGAAAGCCTATAGCAGTACTGATAAAATGGGTACATGAACAGGATGCATGAGGAATCGTCCATTCTGGCTCGAAATAGTCGCCGGGCTTCGTCAAAGTCTTGTTTGACGGCTTGACGTGCTTACCTTAGCTGGGTCGAGGATCATACGTATCGTGTTGTATTTTCATAGCGCTCAGCTTTGCCTTCGTCTCTAAGATGGTGGAATGCGCCAGCAATACAAGCATCCTCGAAAGCTTCAAGACTTCGAGTCGGCAACAATAATCGCAATTCTAGGCGAGGGCGCACTTGTGGGAAACAATAACAGTAACTTCCCATATGAAGAACAAAAACGAATTCGCACGAAAAAGAAGACGTGGGAAAATCACGAGCCCGCGCTACTGCGAAGAAAAGCATCCTCATTTCATTGCTTGCTAATATACTGCAGTATCTTCATTTCAAAATACAGAGATAAGATTCCATGGACTGGCCGTTGAAGGTAATCAAGTATATCCATTGATGTTTGCCAATGTCTCTTTTCCCAGGTCAGAACCAGACTCCCAAACACGATCCTAGTCATTCATTCACACGCTTTCAAACAGAACAAACAACAGTACACACCTCTGATACAACCAATTCGCGGACATCACTACCGCCCTCTGTCGTCAGTGATGACGAATGGTTAGTCGCTTTCTCAGCTTTCTCACTATCGCTTGGGACGTCCCATCGCAACGAAACCGATGACAAAACCGTACTATCCCTACCGCCGAATATCAGCGCTCTGGAATTCAACGTCGCTAGTAGGGTATTAGAATATCTGTTGCGACGCGCGTGAGAATCAGCCACCTAAAAGCCAAGTAGCTTACAGTTTGCCAACGGTGAAAAAGCTAGAGAGACAAGGGAGATTAGACTGTGCCGCAGGTAGAACGGGAGTACTTACCAAATGAGATGATAATTATATTGACCGAACCTCAGCCACAGTATCAATTGCAGGATCACAGCAAGCGATGTGATAAGGCCCGTCTCTATGGTATACCATATAAGCTTCATTACCACTCTGGACGTCGAACGGGATTTCGAATCCGCCCTGGCCCTCCACAGCTGTTGGAGTTGTAAATCAGCAGTTGCCCTCGGGTATTGGGAAAAGTTGTTATTACAATGCAGACGATTGAAGCTGTAATCAAAATATCACAGGCGGCACTGCTTATGAGCCACAGCTGTCGACGCGTCAGTCATAATATCATGAGAGGATGACCCGGCTACAGCACGAACACTGATCATGAGGTTTTCACTGTGTAGTTCCTGGATTATTCCCTTTCGACTGACAACCTACAGTGTTATTAGTCAACAATTGTTATAACGGCACCTAATATGAACTCACCGCAATTCCTACATAGAACGCCACGGCGCATTGCGTGAAAGCAATCTAAAACACTTTATGAGTACAAAGAAATACAGACACAAGAATGCAAGAAACGTACAAACTCAATTATAATGCACGTCCAATAATTTCTGGTAAGGTTCCAGATGCGCCATACATAGAAACTCTGGGTCATTAGGGCGACTGAGGTCAAGACTGTCAGACAGGCCGTTCATAATTACGATGGACGTAGACTGACCGAAGCCATACAAAGGCATAAGTGGCTTCCAGGACCAATCGATGTCATGCAAGGTGGCGGCGTTGCCCCAGTCCTTGATGAAGTCATTCCAGGCCGCAATATTGGAAAACACAGCAAACGCCGTCTCGACCAGAAATAAAAGCCACACTAGGTCTTTGGTTACCAGTGAAGAAGTCCAAGAGGAAATGTAGCGTACCAAATATCTTGACTCCTCTTGGATCATTGCATTGGCGGTAATAGAACCCTACAATGATAATATGTTAGATTAAGCAAGCCTGAAGGAATCACCAACGTACAGAACTGCGCAAGAAGGACACCGTATAGGCATGACCCCCACATATAGCCTGACAGCTACGATTCTGCATTAATTTGAAGTCAAAGAATGTCTTGTCGCCACACACCAACGGCCCTGCTCTGCAAAGACATTGTTAGTAACCTCTACAATCGGTCTCAGTGAATCTGCTTACAAAGGACGAACATTTACATCTGAAATCTCCATGAGAGCCATAAAGCAAAAGCTAAGAAGCATGTTACTGCATCTGATAGCACCGGAGCTGTATCTCGATAGCCGCCCCGAGTTTTTCAACGTGACTAAAATTTATAGCAGGCGAGGCTAGCCAGAAATACCAGGATGTGACCCGTAATCCTTCCCAGTGCTGATATAGTTCAATGGTACAGCAGTGCCGACGCCGTGACGCCCCACTTAGGTACGGGACGCTCAGAAGAACGATACAAGAAAGGTGGATAGTGGCCCTGATTCCGGAACGTGGAACTTCTCGGGTGTGCGATAGAAAGTCTGTACGCGAGTATAGGCTTTGGGACATGAGTTCTCCATAAGATCCATCCCGCAGGTCAAACAAAGAGAGAAACTAAGTATCAATCTAGTACGTTACTTGCCAGGCGACGTCCTGGGTGCCATGACGGTCATGCGCCTGCGTAAAGAGAAACTGTGGCCCTTGTTCAGTCGGGACCCACTTGCAAGTAAGAATTTTGATGAGCATCAGTCTTCGATATGATACGAAAGGGATCGAAGCACGCACTGGTCCATTCTATATCGTCTCTCGCCAGGACTTCCATACACATTTATCTTGTACAGTATCTTGAGGGTACCATGGTTGATAAATATCGAGAGTGAATGCGTCGATAATAGTCATGCATCGTGGATGCAACGTGGATGTAAAATGCATAAATGAGATATTATTATTATTAAATATTTCAATTTCTAAATCTTTTAACTTCAACGAATTGCCGATCTACGTAGTGCCTGCCATTACCATTGTTCTTCGTCTAATCCACCCTTTACAGTCAGTCAACTCGTCGGTTCGGAAACGAGTCTTTTGTACTTCTACCACAGATTCTTCCTCGTTCTCGCTGCCAAGGATACAGATCCATACCACACGAAATGGAACTACGATGAGGGCTTCCATTGAGGGCATATATCTCATTATCCCTCTCTAGCGACTAGCGCTTCAACTCTTAGTCGGCTTTCGCGGATGGAACTCCCTGAAGAGGATCTAATGTATGCTGTTGTTCTGTCAAATGAAGTTCAACAGCTTCAGAACGACAGCTGCTCTCAAGTTCTTACATCTCGTAGTCGAGATGTTTACTGTGATAGACAGCTCTATGATTGCAGGAGCCTATTGGATGAAGACGGCCCGTATTCCTCGGCATTATGGAGATATATGACTTCAAGTTGACGTCGTCGCCTCAAAGCTCCGCCTTGTCAAAGAGGTCATCCACGACATGTTCCATTTCTTGAGGTATTACGAAGTAACTTGTAAAGCCCTGCGGTCTTACATTATTCTTTATGTGGAATAGAAAGGTAAATTGGAGTGACAACCAATGCATTATTCTATTCGTCTCTAATTTATTCTACAAAGGCTCAGCTTCGACACGAGTCCTAAAATTCGTTCTTTGACAACCTTCATCAACACGTTTCAAATGGAACCCACAAAAATTCTGGACATTTACGACCTTGCTCTTTGATCAATTATGAATTATGAACCTCGTTATCGTTATACCAGGCTACGCGAAGAAAGCAGTTCAAAAACAATGAGAACTTCCAGACAGTCTACCTTCTGGATGCTGCGTAGGAGACACAACCCCAAATTCGCTGTTTGCATTCGGCACCATCCCTTTGATGAATTAGATCTACCGGCTAACATGTCACCCACCACTACATTGTTAATCTCGCCCAACCCCTTCAAGGAACCGGAGACCATACGCTGGCAAGCTCGTAACTACAAATGCATGTTACACATCCATTGCGCTCCTCCATTATTTCTTCAAATATTCTCACTCGAGACCAATATTCACGTCCATACGTGGCTCCGCGGGTGCGAACTACATTACCTCCCTCTCCCGGGCCCGTCGTAATATCATCGAATTCGAGTTTCATAGGCTCAGGATGGCAACCTGCATGCATCCTGCTCCCCGGGACTAGTCATTCCACTGGAACGCAGGACGCGACGGACCATGCAGTCCTCGTGTTCGATAGTACTATTCTAGATCTCGTTCCCATTCGGCCACGATGG
Source organism: Armillaria sp. CMW 4456 (assembly GCA_028551335.1). Taxonomy (NCBI): domain Eukaryota; kingdom Fungi; phylum Basidiomycota; class Agaricomycetes; order Agaricales; family Physalacriaceae; genus Armillaria; species Armillaria sp. CMW 4456. The sequence continues at coordinate 228,405 of JANDKJ010000142.1, forward strand.
AAGAGACCTCCGAGGGGAAAGCGTCCTTGTTTCGGAAAAGTAGTAGGCATGTTATGAACGACTAAAGAAGAGCCTGGTGTTAACGAATGGTTTTTGGATGTGGTGAGGAACTCGGAGTGAAGGAAAGATGGAATAGGCGTGCGACGGTGCACCGGGAGAGACGATGAAGCCTATCATTGACATAAAGAGCATCAAACAACATTCTTCATAAGAAATTCGGTACCGGTGTAAAGATATAGAGCAGGGTCGGCTGAGGGCTAATCAGCGGCCTATTCGCTCGGGACCGGTCAGTATGATTACTGAAATTTTGGCCTTCGGGCTCGGTCTAAAAGGGCTAGATTTTATAGCGCCGCGTCCCGAGAGCGACGTAGCTGATATTGAGAAGGGTGTAAAAGTCGATGCGTGAGACCTTAAAATTTGATTGTAAATTATCTATTTGAATAATTAACCAATTCCGACTTCCTCTGAGTCCTAGACTCAAACCATTGAAACCACCAGTTGATGACAGTCGCGCGCTTTGGCGGATGGAATTGATCGACTAACATCAGCCGGCTAGTAGAATCCAGAACCATCATCACCAAGGGGAAAATCCGTGCGACATGGGTGGTCATTACAGGTGTTGATGTTGATGACACGAAGACCAAAATTTCAAGACTTGGGAATGAGGCTGATTTCCCAGAATTTGGACTGACAACAACGAGCAAGGGAACCCGCGAAACCACAAGGTAATGAATCAGATAAGATATTCTCCATATTTGCATGTGAATGCCTTCAGCTGCAAATAATATTAACGAACGATCCTTTCCGAGGCCCAACAAGATCTGCTATCGCCAAAATTTGTATCCAGTTCTAAGCTCAATCAAGCATATAACTTAAGGAGTCTTCGACAACGGGCTGGGAAGAAAAGGCCGATCACCTCTAAATGCAACACGTTTGGAGATTGTCAGTGTCTTGATAGACTGAGGTACTTTCGCCGGGTACTACTATAACGATAGAAAAACCTGTTAGTGTAGTAGGCTAACAGCAATGTACCTCTTCTGGCTCGGCGGCAGCAATAATTGCTGTTCGCATACGACAATTTCACATTTTGAACATTGAACACGACAGACACACATCCAAAAAAACAGAGACGGAAACAAACAAGCGACATCACACATCCATATCGTGACAAAGCGGCCGCGAACCCAAAGAAAGAAAACTAGTTGAAGGAGAAACCAAACGTAAAGTCTGGAAAGACGCCATATTCTTCATCCCTATCCCAACCTCTTTAAACAGCTCTTCCGGAGGAGGCGGGGTAAGCAGGCCAGCATCAGAATCCGACATCGGTGAGGAATCTTGCCATGACATCAACGGGACATCCGAACTCCCAGAACCTCGTCCCACTACGTCCTGAATCTTCATATCACTCGTTCTGGTTCCTGTCGCACGTAGCAATCCACCAAGCCCAAGCCCAAGTCCAATGCCTGCATGACAGTTCTTCGGTGCCGTGGTGCATATTGACGCTTTCGATAAAACGGCTGCCGGCAGTGTATACGTAAATCCAATGCCTTCACCTATTTGCTCGATACCAGAAGGAAGATTTAACGGTTCCTGGGGGACCTTTCGGACTGACATTTGTGAGCGCTTTTTGCGGAGCTTATTTTGCACTGACATGAGTGGTGGAAGAAGAGAGAACCGCTGCGAGTTGATGATCGGGAAAGATTTTTTGCGACAAAGCTTCGGGGTGTTTGTTTCTTCGTCCAGAGTTTTCCAAAAGAGAGCCATGCGTTCCTGGGAACTTGATTCTGACTGTGGCGTGTTGGAAGGCGAGGAATAGGGACTCGGCGGTCCTAGAGCTTGATCTTGATGCATATCAGCGCCTGTGTCCAGAAGCTTGTCCGTAGAAAGAGAGATGTGAGATATAGGCTGAAGTAGATCCTGCACACTATTCCTAGAATCGAGGCCAAACCTAGACACTGTAGAATCTGGACGAGGCGGAGACCAGGACGAAAGAGAATCTTGACAATGAACAGAGATACTAGCAGTTGACGAGCAGGTCCCCTCAAGAGTAGACTGGGCAGTTTCAGCGATCGGAGGGACGAAAGGGACTGGCAACATAACATCAGAATTAGTACGAACGTAGGTGAAATACTTGCCTCTAATTTGTTTATCTTGAACAACGCGCCAGTCGCTGTGTCAAAGTAAGTATGTCATCAACGTGGAGCGGCGCGGAAACACAGTGCATCGTACATGTTATCAAAGTAGTCATGCATTTTGATCTCTTGTATAGAAAGACGGAGAGCAGGATTTCTTTCCAAGCACTTTAAGGTAGATGTCAAACGACCAGACGGGCGAAACAGACAGAGAACCACCTTGAAGATAAGGTCACAAGCCGGGGCCGCCAATACCGATGTGTCAAACTCGAGGGGGCCATGAATAGCGTCTTTGTCTCTCCTAAACGCGTGCTAATGGAAGCTTGTTAATATCTTAGCAGGACGGAGGGAAAAACAAAAGTGAACCTGTCCGACCGATATGAAGTAGAACAAGGCCCCGAATCCCCAGCAATCTACCGCAAAGTCGTATGACCACCCTAGTAGGAGTTCCGGAGCCCTGTACTCATAGCAGCAATAGTGTGATGTCATATCAAAGTCCTCCCCTAACATTACCGCATCGTCGAATCCTGTCAACATGATATGGCCTTCGGCATCGATCATCACGTTTTCAGGCCTCACAGCTCGATGGATTATGCCAGCAGAAAGGAGGCTGCTCAGTGCTTCAACCTGAATCAGCCTGTAGTCAGATCGACAATAAACGCAAATATGAAGGGGAAACCTACCAGCTCGCAAGCATAGAACTGTGCGTGCTTTGGGTCGAATAGCTTGCGCGAGGAGATAAAAGTCAGCAGGTCACCCGCGTGTCCGTTGTCCTTAAAGTTAGTGAACAGAGATACCACCACCGGTGAAGGACGACATACGAGAATCATACACAGCGAATCATTATCGGCAAAACTCCAATGCATTTTGACAAGAAAGGGCGCATATAACCTGTTCACGGCCTCCAATATCATGGTATGCCGAGGCGGTGTCACCGCTTGTCGAGTAACGCGCTTGAGAGCAAACACCTTGCCATTACTCCGTCGTCTGCAAACGTTACCTGCATGTCCACTAAGGATCTCGAAGTCGTTTATGGTCAACGATGTCTGATGAAGCTACTTAAAGACGAATAGCACAGGAAGTAGCTAGTAGGACGCACCACCGTCCCATTTCCCGGTTCGTCGGCGTCCTCCAATATCGTAGGAAGTGGGTGGTATTCTTTAGGGGACATGACTATGATCTCCTGTGACTCATGAGCGAAGAATAAAAGAGAGATAGTGTAGAGCCATACGTCAACGTCTTCGTCATCCCATTCTGGCACGACCGCTTTGATATCCGTGATACGCTGCGCCTGCTATAAGCAAAAAAATCTGCTAAAGAAAAAGCCTCCATACCTCAATTTTGTAGCTCGTATCCACCCTAGTCTCAGCATCCTCAATCCAGCCGCTCGCAGAGAAAGATTCCTGAGAATTGTTAGCAGGAACATGTAAGTATATTGGTGAGGACATGCAGAAAAGGGAGTATCATCAAAGTCTTCTATGTCATGTAACGATAGAGCAGGCGGTAAGTCAATACTAGGATGATGGTGTACTGAGCTCTATTACGTTGTGTCAACAAGAATCGCTAGTATGACAACTACACGTACCCCGCCCAATGAGTACGTATCACATGAAGAACGTTCGGACATCCTTGAGGCGATAGACTGACTCTTTGTTGCATTTCATTAGAGTCAGCAGGCGCAGAAGAAGCTTAGCATACATTTTGTTCAAGGCGAGGTGTCGCAGCAATTGTGGGAGTAAGAGGGCAAGGAAGAGCTCGGGAGCACTGAACGGCCGTCTGCGCTGGACGCGTTCTTTGTTCGTATTTGTGCCATTACCGGCCCGGGATGTTAGCACTTCTTTCTAAATATTCTGCCAATTTTTTGTACTGCGGCGGTAGTGGTACATACTAGAACAGAGACCATCACTTTAGCATATAATTCATGGGAAGAGATGAGCAGGAGCAGACAGGAGCCGGAAGTTGTGATAGTAGCAGCGGCAACCAAATCCGGTTTTGAAATTTGATTTCTATGAAATATACTTGATGTCTGTCTACCACCTTCCACATCATGACGGACTCGACAGCCCCAAAACGCCGGATCGTAGTCCTTATATCCGGCTCAGGTATTGTGTATAAACTCGCACTGGGGGGCGACAGACTAAATTTTTTTAACAGGGACGAATCTGCAGGCTCTCATTGATGCCCAGAATACCCCAGCTTTGCCCGATGTCGAGATATCCCTGGTGCTGTCGAATCGTAAGGCAGCGTATGGCTTGACGAGGGCTGCACAGGCCGATCCACCAATACGGACAGCATATCTGGCTTTACAGCCTTACCTCAAGGCCAACCCTGGCAAGACACGAGACGAATACGACGCCGAGGTCGGCAAGATCGTTCTCAAAGAGAGCCCCGATCTCGTCGTACTTGCTGGCTGGATGCACGTATTGGGTGACGGGTTCTTGAACTTATTGTACGGTGTCCAGTCCATTGAAGGCGAACGACCTCTATCATCGCCGATCCCAGTAATCAACCTCCATCCTGCCCTGCCAGGGGAGTTCGATGGTACGAGTGCAATTGAGCGGGCCTACGAGGCGTTTCGGGAAGGAAAAATCACTCGGTCTGGCGCTATGGTGCATCGAGTCGTGAAGGATGTTGACCGAGGAGAGCCTTTGATAGTGAGAGAGATTGTTTTCGAGAAGGATGACTCTTTGGAAACATTCGAGGAGCGTCTACACAAAGTAGAGTGGGAGATTATTGTCAAGGCGGCTAAGAACGTTTTGGATGAAGCAAACTGTAAGCCTCTTCACTCCACCAACCCTTCTATGCTTACGGTGGTATCACCTGCAGAATATATCGACGAAAATCGAGAGGGCTTTAAGATCCTCGCTAAAATGTATTACTGTGTGCCCTTTCTATGCTGCCACCTACAATGACGTAGAGGCGGATTGTTCACCCCTTTTCGCTCTGTTGTCATCCGCACAGATGTATTTGCATTCCCATAAAATTCGGATTCCCTCTATGGCCGTATCATGGTCTAGAATAGTGGATGACAGACATTTGCTCTCTCAATCAACCTTACAGAGAATGGACGGCACGAACATCTACACCTGATAAGAAAAGCTTTATGGTACTCCCTCCCGTTGTACCACATGGTATCTAAAAATTTCCTGGAGGGCGTTTACGTAGTAGATATGGACTATCTGAGAAGCTCGACATAATCTATCGCAATAACTGAGTCAAGGCAGGAAATCCTGGTCTAGTCATGTTTTTCCACAAGTCTAGATGATACTGGTCGTCACGCGAATTCCAAGAGCAGCTACTCATATGCGCGGTATTTATACATTATCAATGTCTACCTGGGAGTAAGTTTCCACACCTTGCACACGCCATCGTCACCCGCAGTAGCTAGCGTATCCTCGAGACCATCTTTGGGACACCAGACAATGGCATTCAGGTCGTACACGTCATGTGCAGACTCTAGCTTTGCGATCATCCTATGTTCCAAGAGTCCGTCATCCGACTTTTCCTACAAGATGAATAGATTGAGCTTCAAACTCTACCAGTCTTTGGATTAGACTCACAGCAAGCCCCCAAATGCGTATGACCCCGTCGCCACCAGCACTAGCAATCCATCCTATTCCCGATCCATTTCCCTTCCCCCATGATACAGAATACACTGGCCTTTCGTGCCCCTCCAAGACCAGCACCTGTTTGAACTCAAACTTTCCCGTCCGCTTCCACACCCTCACCGTCTTGTCATCTGACCCCGAGGCGATATACTGGCCACTCGGAGACCATGCGAGCGCCCATACTGTTGATTTGTGCCCTGTGAGCGTCGTGCAGCAGAACCAATCGTCTTCTGGGTCATCCACATAGAACTTGATCGTGTCGTCGTACGATCCAGAAGCAAGAATCTGCACGAGTGAGCGGTCAACCGACATGGGTTGGGTTAGGGATACAGAACGACCTCTTCGGTGGGGTGCCACGCTACGCATTTGACATCTTGAGAGTGTTCCATGATAACGCCTAGACATTCAAAGTCGGCATCGGGTTGGACTATTGAATGAATGAGTTATAGGTGACGGTGCGTTTAAGAGGAAAGAAATGCTGAAAAATGCCGCAGTTTCGGAAATAACTGTCGAGAACTCCAAAATCTTGGTAGATTGAACGAATAAACCATTGCCCTGTGACGCACCTTCCCACACCCAGACAGACTTATCTCGACTACAGCTCGCCAATAGTGTCCCCGTTGAGGAGTACCCAACACTCTTACATTCTGTTTCGTGGCCCTCCAACAGGCTTGCACACTCCCACTCTTCTCCATCTTCCCGCTCCCATATCCCGACGTTCGAGTCAAACGAAGCTGTAGCGAGTGTTTTGCCAGATGGAGCCCAAGCAATGCTGCGCACAGTTTTGGTGTGCCCCGTGGGTATAGATGTAAGGAAGTTGAAGTTGTCGGCGGAAGGAGAATATCCATACAGCCGAACAGTTTTGTCACTAGAGCATGATGCTAAGATTGGTTTGGTGGGATTCCAAGCAACGTGCCAGGCGCGATCTTCATGCCCTGTCCTTGTCAAATTAGCGCTACATCCCAGATCTGGAAAGAAGGACAGACCAGGAAGTTCAGCTATCAGGGAAATCTCGTAGGGGAAATCTTCCTCCATGGTGGGCGTTACGGGGAAAGAATTTGTTTCGGCTTATCGGATCCGTCGGTGCAGGGCAAGGAATCATCTGACGTTACTTGCCAAAACCGCGTCGGTGACTTCGGTCCGGCAGTTATACGAGTCGTCGTACGTTGGCCAGTGGCTCAAACTTGGGTCGCACGTACAGTAGAATATTTCATAATACATGTCCTCATAATGCATAATTCTCACAATGCATTGGGTCCGGGTGGGCACCGAGTTGGTACGCAGGGAAATGAGCTGAACATTGCATAACGCATAATGCATAAGGTTGCAAAGGGTAATATGCATTATGAAAATGCCCTAACAAAGGAAATCAAGCACAAAATGACAAAAAATTTTCCTTCTCGTCTATGATTGGTCCGGAACACACTCAAAAAGTGCATGAAAAACCTGCTCATGCTCACACACTCGGTCCAGCTGGCAGGTGGCTGGGTCAAAAATATCGGCAAGATCCGAAGTATAAACCCAGACACTTATATTCTCATTTGTCATCAGAGTATACACCATATATAGTAATTGGTCACGAAGTCACTCTATGTGACAAAACTAGTGCTGCATAAATCTCATAATGCATCGGTATTTGGAGGGAACTGGCGTCATGCATTATGAAATATTCTACTGTATATGGACACAGGTCAGGTATACTCCAACAAATTCCTTTCAGATTTTTTTGTTGACCTATTGACTTTCAGGGTCTGGCACAGGCCTGTCGAACAAAAATGACTTGACCCGTCCGAGTAGCAAGACAACAATGCCACCGGTTGCGACCAGATTGGTATCAGGTCAAGGTATGCCTCCCTCCCTATAAAACCCAATCTGGAAGGGAAGGAATACAGCAAATCCTGCTCCCAGCCGCCATGGCTAAGCGTTACCGCCTGTTCACCAAGAAGCCGAAAGGTGCGCGTTTTCCCTCAAGCATGCAGTTCAGGGGGACCAGCTACGGAAAAGAACGCACCCGTGCTCAAGGAGGCTTTATACCGTCCATCAGGCTCTCCCGAGTCCGCCAAACCAAACGCGAACAAAGAATCGCCGCAGCATGGCGAGTCGCACAAGAACTCAAGGGCGAAATTGAAGAAGCCAAACTGGAATTTTTGCCAGTGGTCAAACGCGTTAGGGCCCGGAGCGTATCTGTCATGCGGATGCTCATGGGCGTGTTAGATGGACCTACTGCTACGTCCTCGCCGCTTCCCACCCGCGAGGGTTCGCCATCACAGGAGGTGGCTCCAGGATCATCCAGCTTCCCTGGATCCTACACTACCGATGACGTGCAGGATTTCTCAAGGTCGTGATATGCAGCTTGCTACGTACATTGATTTATGGTCTCTTTAAATTTCCGCTCATTGAGTTCTGTGAAATCTTTCCTGTCCTTCTTTCCTGTCCTTCATTCTGTCTTTCTGTTTCAAAAAATACCACTGCCATATATGGGGATTGATGTCGTGTGTGTAGAATATAACCAACTTGATTGTTGTATGACGCGTCCAAGCTGAGTATCTGCTCACAGTCGTTCGAGGCTCTGTATTACAATTACATCTTCCGTCGCACAACTTACGAGTGAAACAATAGAATGTCGATACTCTCGCTTATTGTCTGCATGTACAAAAGTATATCCTCGTTTCGGTCGGCCGTCCCCGTCCTGCAACGGTCGTCCATTAATGTTGCCTTCATTTCCTCGGTTTACGGAACAAAATCTCGTCAAGCCGGATCAGCGTAGAAATTATCAATCATCCAGATCTTCCTTTGAATGTACTATACTATACTATATCGATAATCTTTTTGCTATACTTCCTTTGAGTCTATGTAGGCACTATCAGCACATCGCTGCTCCTCTGCCGGAACAGCCATGAAACAAATTAAATTCTTCAAGACTGAAATAACCGCCTAACCTGCACAGACCCGGAGCATTCTATCAAATCTATCTGGCAACCCACTCACGATGCTTAAATGTGTGCCGTAAAGATGGGAGAGAAGTATGATGATGAGGGCAGCGCGTCTATCATGATGGCTTTGTGTCGTTCACAGCTCGATTTTTCTATGAATTTACAGAGGAAAAATACACGGTCAGCCCGTAGGACGAGCGAGACGCGATGTCTACTGCAATAGTATACCTGACAAAAAGTCAATCAGCCGTACCATTACACGAATCACGGATTACTCACATATCGGGTAGGTGAAATGGATATTGAAGCATCAATCAATTGTGGTGTATTTGTGGTTGAGGGACCTCATAGTATCCCGGTGGAGGTGAAGTCGGGACCCAGCCTTGAGCGGTGGCACTAAACGACTGTGAAAGATTGGAATACTGAGCATTAAGCTCTGTTTGATGGTTCTGTTGCACCTGTTGTGCGGCGAGTGCTTGGGCTTCAACATCTTGAACGGACGTCTGCTGGTCGTTACGAATATGATTTCGACGTAAGCAGACGAATATCCCGCTCAGAAGAGATATGAAAACTAGTAGCGACCAAAAGTCAAAATCCGAAACAGGGCGCCTCCAAGATGAGAATAGAACATACAGAACCCGAAAACTAGACCGAATATTAGACCCAAATTAGGTCCAGAGTCGCAGCTGGGGCTAAGTGTAGATGTCAGAAGAGAGAAAAATACAAAAAGATACAGTACACTCGCTCTGAACATGCTTTTACAGAACAACATCGAATGAGAGTTAAGATTAGAAGGAATAAGCTTCTGAGATTCAACTTGAACATGATGAAGGTAGGCCTGCGTCTTGGTGGGATGCATAACAGCTAAGACTCTCTATTTTATACTTCAGACACGAATGATGCAACACAGCAACCGGAAGGGCAAACAGTATAGCTGTAAAGTGCACGAAACCCAACGACCATCATATCATGATCTTCTACCGTGGCACTGCTTTTGCCCTGATTTCGTGCAAATGTAGATGCTTATCAATCGGTCTTTTCTGATTTTGGTCCGTTATCAGAGCAAAATTTCAAAGTACCGCTCGTTCGCACACAGCGACAACGGCGTGCTATGAAAATCCCGTGTATGTCCTGAGCATACGGCAGACAACGAGGGCACTGCATACTCCCTGGATTGCGCGCAAGACCGGAGATGTCCCATGTTGTAGAGCAGGAGCACTTGCCTCTATTCGATGTCATACAAGAGAACGGCGACAAGCGTGAGTATACTTGAAAGACTCGATGGTATCGAATGACCTTTGTATCAGGGAGAGGCCATGTCCTGTCAGTAAACGATGAAAAGGTGTACGTCCATTACGTCGGCGCCGACAAGCGACTCGATGAATGGCTACCGGGAGATCGAGTTACGCGCGTCGTCGAGCCGTCTACAAAGAATCACACCAGGAAGAGGAAACGAGGCAACGATGACGACGATAGCTCCGGTCGCTCAGGCGAGCAAACGCCAGACTCCCCTGTCAAATTGACAGTGACCGAGGAGGAGTTAGACAGCCGGATTCGAGAAAGGATGACAGAGCAGAGGAATTTCGAGAAGGTAGTGTTTGGAGACTATGTCATAAGGACGTGGTGAGCACGCTCTGCCTACCTCTTATTCGTTTACCTACCATACATTTAGGTATTTCTCACCCTATGTTACGAGCGAAAAACCTGATCCACCGGGCGACCAGGAGTCTCAACAGGACCCTCCGATTGACCATGCGAGAGCTCATATTGTACGGCGTTCAACGCTACCGACCCAAGGACGAGCAGTGGATTTCGCTCGCGGTACGGCCAGGGCTACCGGACTCGAAAAATCTGTGTTGTATGTCTGCGACATGTGCTTCAAGTACACTACGGACGGCACGACCTGGGAGCTTCATAAAGTGTGTATGTTATCGCTGCGGTGCAGAACGATTGCTTGACTTGCTTACAGAGACACTGCACAATGTCATTTCCACCGGGTCGGAAAGTCTACCAGCGTGGAGCACATACCATCTGGGAAGTGGACGGCGCCCTTGAAAAGGTACAAGGAACTCTTACATGGGTACCCGGTTGCTCACGACCCACATACAGCTGTATTGTCAAAATTTATCATTATTCGGAAAACTTTTCATTGATACTAAGACAATCTTCTTCGATAACGAGAGCTGTACGTAAAAACCCTGCTTATGTTCGTAGCTCACAGTATGCGTCCAGTCATGTTCTACATTCTTACCGAGGGGACATCAGGCGCCGACCATGTGATTGGATATTTTTCCAAGGTGAGTACGATCGACATTGTTTCGCGTGTATTTCTCATATCACAGACCAGGAAAAAAACTCGTTCGACGACTACAACTTGGCTTGTATCATCACATTTCCACCCTGGCAACGCAAAGGCTTCGGCATGCTGATGATTGAATTCAGTAGGTGCAAGTCGCTCCTCCATAAACGTCACTGACTAATCACAGGTTACGAGTTATCTCGTCGTGATGGCAAGATCGGTTCTCCTGAACGGCCTCTGTCGGACTTGGGCCTAAGGAGTTATCTAGCATATTGGGTAGCCACTCTCGTTAGGTTTTTCAGGTATGTGACCAGTTTATTTTTGTACGAGTATCTTATTCATCGCTTTTAGACGCTTGTTGACTGTTATGCCCATGGGCTGCCCGGAAATTGTAACTAGAGGCCATCCTCCCGATCTCCGATCTCCGTCTACAGAGGTTTCTGAAGATGGGATTGGGGTGAGGCGAAAGAAGAAGCACATAGGCTGGGATGGCGAGCTACATGCAAACGGGATGCTCAATTCGGTCGATGGTATGGAAGTACCTTCTCTTTTGACTGGTCTGACTATCCATTCCAGACGAACTGTTCTCGTCCCTTCGGATGTTCGTGACGAAACTGCTCCCGAGTGGAGGAGCGACGACGGATGTCAAACTGCAATGCACTTTACAAGATATTGCCCAAGCGACAAATCTTCGTCTGGACGACACGGCTTTCGCTATGAATGAGGTAGGACTGCTGGTAAAGCGACTTCGGGTTGAGGACGAAATGAACGCGGGTCCACAAGAGATGATTGTGCTCACAAGGGAGATGATCGAGAGGGTGGCAGAGAGTAGGAATGTCAAGCAGCCTTGCTTGGACCCTCAGTATCTCTGTCGGTGATTGGATATCTGTAAGATTTATTTTTTGTGTATTTTGTAATAGTCGAGGACTGTATCACAAAAGGTATATTAGACCTTGTAGACGGTGAACGATACCAATTTTATTTTGTGCTCAGCTTGCGGTTCAGGAGAATAATGCTGATGGCGTGAACTCTAGACTTTTCTTCTCGAGGATAGACAGACGTTACTCTGTTACACCTGCAATATGTTAGAGGGTAAAAACTGTGGTAGCGGAAGAAAGGTTTGTCGTTCGAGTGGTTGCATACACTTGTAAGCGGTACGGTTAAATGTCTTCAGAGACAATAGACACATGTTCATATAATATAGTGGTAATTATTGAAACAATAGAGGTATAGAAGAGGGCATATGTAACTTCATGGGCGATCTTATTGAGAAAGTGAAAGCTAAACGAATGTCAATAGAAGGCGCCATATCACGAACTTGAGCAATACAAGCTCGCTGCCAAATCCCCCATGTAGTATTCCCAAGTCTCCATTACCCGACCTTCCCGCCTTCGGGGTATTGTCGTTAGAGGGTTGATGGTTTCGGTCTTGATCCAGGCGAGGGCGTATCCTCACGGGTGGGTGTCGACGAAGAGGCGGGATCAGGTTCATCCTGCCCCTTGACCATCCCGGGCCCCCCACCACGTTCTCTCGGGCCCTCGTCGTCACTGGCAACTGGGTCACCTTCCATTTTCCCTCTTGAGTCGCTAGCTTCATCCTTGGGCTTCCGGGTGGCTCGTTTCTTCCGCGGTACGCTTTTGAGTTTACGACCTTCAGGCGGGAACCTCATGGTCACCGGCATTTGGGACGGTTTTGACTTCATCCGGGTCATGTATGTGGGCCGGGCCTTCCGTACTAACGGCGTTACAACACGCCCCTTCGTGGTCGTGAATTTACGGTACCTTGGTGTCGTCCCCTCCGCGTATTCGACCATGGGGGAGTAATGGGAGGTGATTTGTTGCATTCCGTCAGTTCCGGGAAAGATTTTATATGGAGAGGGAGGTCTGACAACAATCTAGTGGCTACTCCAACAGATGCACTGGTTTTATTGTTTGGGGCTTGCTATGGCCGGTTGCTTTTGTCCGATAGGCCTGTGTCCGTCGTAGGCCCTGAGACGGCCGAGGGAAAAAAGGAGTCACAATAATATCCCGGGCTTGTGTGGAAGTCAGCAAATTTTGTGCAACTGAGGTCCTGCAATAAGACGACCGACCACGACGGTCGTATTCAAAACGACGCCCGTTTCAAATTCTTACTATTACACTTGGTTGAGCTCTGTAACGACGCATCAGAACGTACAGTATCTATGTTTAGACTGAAAAAAATGTTTACTACAGCTTTCCATATTTCCTGACCTTTTCCGTTCTTGATGATGAAGAGATCGGCATATTATTGGATTGCAAGGTTACAACTTTGAAATTTGTTCAGATCATGACTCAGGTCTGGACCCTGTAAATCATTAGATCGGATGCAGTAGCGGAGTCCCAATATTTCCTGGACCGTCCACCACTTGGCCAAGTAAAATGAACACAACACCACCGTTGGCATTTGGCAGCAGCAGTGGCTTGGGTAGAATACCAAGGTCCTTTCCAACTCATACAGCTAGTTGGGTGTCAAATCTCAAGTGTCTGTCCATCGCGACCAGATCACACCGGCCTTGATACATGATGAATCTGCGGCCAACTTGTTGTGAGTTTTCAAATCTTTTTGTATATCGATCTGGGGAACACTGTCAGAGCATATCGTCGTGCCTAGCAACCGCCTCGTAAGTATTTGCGCCGCCGATATCCCCCAGCCAGTGATACTCACCCGTCGTTGCATGATGTTATATCAAACGTTGGCCGATTTGCCTTAATTGCCTCCTCTAACGTCCTCATGTAAGAAGGTGATATCCATTGAATCGGTTGACAGGCCGCACCATCTTTATAAAGAGTGAGCGCATCGTCACTCTCGTAGAGTTCCATTGTTCCTTCCTTTAGTATGCGCTCATGCTTTCGTGCTACTAGTAAGTTAATTGTCCTTCTATAAATTTGGGTCGTTGAATTATATTCACAGCGTACTGTTCTTAATCAGTACAGGCAGCGCCTTTCAACTTTCAGCACCTCGGTCTGTGAAGTCGGAGACCAGCGTATCCTGGAATCGCAACAACGGCGATCCAGATGATTCCGTCTTTGCTCTTCGCCTCCTTCCAGCAGTAGTAGGTGACGAACTTACCGAATCTCCTGGCAGCCTTCCATCTGGGACAATAAATGTCGAGTTTCCCGTCTCTGGGTGCGTCTGCGCCTATGTTGTCGAATCTCTCGATTTACAGGCTTAAAAGGACTTATTTGGTTGAGATCCGGACTCCCAAGCCAGAATTCAGACTCTTGGCAGAAAGCGATACAATATTTGCAGAAACAGATCTCTCAGACAGTGGCACAAGCGAGGGCGTCATAGCAACTTCGTGCGTGATAATTAATCAAGTTTTTCCTGGGTTTCACCTTGCTACCAGCTCTAGCATCCGTCCAATTGTTCCCGTTTCGGTTACAAGGTTAGTTCAACTGTCAATCGTTGATGAAGTGGCGACTTAATGATAATTATTTTCCTTAGGTACAAACTTCCAAGATGTAATCATGTTCCATCTGACAATCTTGATCAGCTCCTTAAGTACTAACGATGTACAGCCAACGAAGTCTAGGTAATACCTAATGGCATTTCAGTGTAACCTTTGAGCTCATTCGCACCATGATAGCACCACCGTCGGCGAGAGTAGCTTTCAGTCCACTTCAAGCAGGTAAGCCCTTACAAGACTGTTCAAATTTTATTCGTTGAATTACTTCAACAGCACTATCGTTACAGTACTTGTTGCCAATACGGTAACAGATTCCTCGACTTCATTGCCTCCTTCTTTAGGAAGTATTACTCCAGAACCAATCACCATTGGCACTTCCAATCAAATACCAATGAGCACAAGTACTACTTCCACCACCCCAGTCATCGCCAGGTAATGATTAAGACCTCTCATTTTTTCCTGTTCGCTGAAGGGGAAACAGCAGTACAAGCGCAACGTACACTCCCTTCTTTGTCTCCCCATATCCTGACAGGGTGACATACAGGTGCTACATGTCGCTGACTGTCCTGATTCTCATAGTTGACCAATTTTTTAGTATACCAAAAACTATTACCGTATCCACTGGTACTGCAGTCTCAGGGAAAGTCGTCACGCATACGCCTTACACTAGTACAGATATATCCACCCCTGCAACCCCCACTACAACCCCTACATCGCCGGTATCATCATCAATCTCTTCCCGCAATCATACACCCCAAATCATCGGAGGGATATTAGGAACATTCCTCTTCATCATCCTTCTAACTGCACTGTTCATCTTCTCTCGGCGGCGACATCTTCGACGACCATCATCTCAGTCTCCAGAAATTGAAAAGCAAAAAGACCCCGAGACTGCTTCTCGTCCAGAGAGCATGAATCAGCCCCTGACAAGGCCTACTGAATCCCTCCACAGTTCAGTAATCACATCCGTCTCCTCCCCCATTTCCCAGCGGACATTCTACCTCTCATATACCGACGGCTTTCTGCGGAGGCTAGAGTCTGATCCACACCGAGATGCCAGTAAGGCATCATCGGATATTTCTCACCTCACTTCGCGGCAATTCTTGTTGCGCGAACGCGTTGGCAGTTTGCTTGATGAAGCTGATTGGTTGAAGCAAACTGTCTCTTCTACCCCACCTGACGACTGTATCGCCGAGGAACTACATATGACCATACAGAGACTGGAAGAGCATGTACGGCGCTTGGAGGCAGAGCATGAGTCCGACTGGGCTTTGTATCAGTCCGATGAACCTCCACAGGCGTACCTGGAGGGTATAAGTAGATCATAATCTCATTCGTAATGTCTGTACCAGTCTTTACCGTGAGGACACCACCATGTAATATACTATCTATCTGCATACCTTGCCTTTACAATATTTGATACCCAATCTAAAACATGTGTAAAGGAGGAAGTCAGGTCCCATCGCACGCAATGAATCAATTATTTTTTGGACAATCCTACTCACCTATACTACAATGCCTTTACATCGTCCTCTATAAGTCCATTCATGAGTTTCGTCTAGGGCAAATGGCGATGTACTGACAGACTCAAACATGTCCGGCACCGGGTTCATGAATACTGCTATAAATTAAGCTATCTCATTGTCCATTTTGTATCACTACTACGGTATACGTCAGCGAGAAATCCTACTATAGTCCGTCACCCTATCATCCAAAAAAAGGCGCTGAAAATCGTCCAATCGGCCTTGCTTCTCACCCTCCTCTATTTCTCTATCCAAACGTTTCAAATCTTCCTCTCGCATGCGTATCGTAGCCAAGAGTTCCTCGTTCTCTTTCATGTCCGATGGCAGAGAAGAGATCTTTCGTCTTAACAACCCAATATCCTCACGTAGGGCGTCAGCGCGCTCCCGCAACACAACCTCATCCGGCATGAGACCGGAGCACTCAGACGACAGTACGAGGCTGTCGTATCGATCTGAACGCGAGTCCAACGGTTGCATGACCCCATCAATAAAACTGAAGAAGTACGATTCCGGTCTTGACGTTTTCTGAGAAGTTCCCGAGTCGGCGGTGCCGTTCGATCTTTGTGTCCTAGATCTTGCCGGAATCTGGACTGCTGAACTCTTCCGCTTCGCTGCATTGGGGCGAGGCAAGCCAGATAGTAGCGGACCTTCAGGAAGATCTGAGAACGGATTGGAGGTTAGAGAATGGTAGGAGTCGTCCGAAGCAATGTCCGATGATTCTCGTCTCGTCAAATTGTCCGCTTCGTGACTTTCACGTGTAGCCGGGCTTGAGTGGTCGGTCCCAGTGATATGTCTACTTGGGTCTAGTAGTTGTACGCTCTCATCTACAGAGTCGGTAGAGGAACTCTGGAAGGAGATGTATGCGCTGCTGAGCGATTGTGGAGTTTGTGTTCTCGCCGTAGTAGGCCGAGTCAGTAGGCCTCTGGAGCGTCTGTCGAAGTTCTCGTGTGCCTCTATATCACGACTACGAGTTTTCAGATGTCGACGGCGCCGGTGTAGGACCAAGCCAAGTACACCCAGCACAATAGACACCGCCGCAAATACTCCTCCAAGAATTTGGGGTAAGTGGGTTTCTCCCGTCATGGCGGAGGTAGGAATGGGTTGAAGGGTGGAAGTGCTTGAAGGGGTGGAGGTGCTTGAAGGGGTGGAGGTGCTTGAAGGGGTGGAGGTGCTTGGAGGGTTGGAGGTGCTTGAAGGAGTGGAGGTGCTTGAAGGGGTGGAGGTGCTTGAAGGAGTGGAGGTAAGAGTTGTCTGACCGGTAGTTCTGATGTACGTTTCAGAACCGTGTAGGACAATGAAGAAAAAAATCATTCCTTACCCATTTGGATTTGGTTCAATAGAAAAAGAACGACTTGAGTTTTCGCTTCTTTGACAATCAGCGTATGCTCCGTGACACTACACGAGTTATTACCTTGTCAACCATTGACTTGGGGTCGAAGATACTGTCGTTAAGCTAATGTCTCGTTCAGCAGGGACAACAAGCCACATGGGTGTCCTTACCTGAGTGTGCTCGTGCTCGCAGTATTAATATCATTGGTTGAAATCGATGTTGCTTGAAGGAATCTATGTCATTGAACAAGAATCAATAAGTATGTAGGACTAATGGGTGTGTTCAGCGCACTGTTGTGAAGTGGAAAAGTCTGTAAAACTTCTGGAAAAATGTTCAGCCTATGAACGCGGTCAAGATCATTCTACGCCTACGTCGTAGGTAAGTCGTCGGAGCGGGTAGTATTGCTGTTGCTGGTGGTCCGCAGCTTCTTGTTAGTTCTATCAACCACAGATGATCAAGAATCCTCCTACAGTGAGCTAGTGATAGATATCGAGGGTATTGAGCTACAGATCAATCAGTTGCTTGAGATCATCAGGCAGTGTGATAATGATAATTACGAGGAGATCGCACTGCCTGAGAGTGAAACACGTTGATTAGCGGCGGGTGTTGTTGAGGCCGGAGAGCTACGATTCGTGAGACTTAGACAATCAAATTGGATATCAAAACTTCTTACCTAGAGGGCGCAGAGCTCGAAATACTAACCCTCCCCGTTGTGGACGAGGGACTAATCGATATGCTCGGACTACTAATCGTGCTCGGACTACTAACCGATGTTGAGGGCGGAGAGCTACGCATTAATCGATGAGTCGTAGATTACGAAGCAAGGTCTTAGAATGGCGTTTAGCCTCTTACCTCGGTGTCGGAGTGATTGAGCTTGAAACACTAACAGTTCCTGATGTGGATGAGGAGCTGGACCATGTACTCTGACTAGTAATAGATAATGCGTCCGAAGAGCTGTATGCCAATAAATAAGCGCAACAAGACATCGGTAAGGCACCGGTATCTCTCACCTAGGTGCCAAAGTCCCTGAGCTCAGACTTGAATCCGATGTGGAAAATGGGCTAAACAATATCAGTATGATCAGTGATCAACATAATACGTGATGGACAGCTGACGCGTCAACAACGAACAGCCACGCACAAGAAGGAAGAAACGTGATGTAGTGATTTTGTTGTCGAATTTGACGTGGCCGATGAAGGAGCGGTGTCTGGAGGAGATGAAGTTGTGGAAGGCTTGGGGTTAGGTACCTCTATCTTGCACGGGATACCGAGCTCCACGCATAGTCCGGGCGCATCCAGAACGAACACTTGTTTTCTGACTGCAATGAGATCAGTGTCGGATTTCTCAATTCCTACCTCGTAGCATCTGCAAGTTTTTGTAGGTCATGAGGACATCTACAGGACACCGTCCAAGGGCTCACCCAGTGTGGGGAAATTTCAAGTCTATCGTGCCAGATGACAAGTTATTCGGAACATCCGAGATTTGCTTGTTTTCTTTGCTCCGGAGAAACTGTGAAACAAAGACGAAATCGCCTTGATCTCGTTCGCTCCGCGTCCACGAGGCGGTAGTGGGCACATTTAATATGACACATGAAGGAAGGGATATCGTGAAAGCTCGGGTAGCGACTGTCAAGGATAGAAAGACTAGCCTGCAAAAACCATGTATTCAAAAGTTGGGAAGAAGGACAATGAGACTTACAAGTTGGACAGCATAGTCACATAGTTGTTGGGGGAAAGCGGCATGCTGCGTGAAACCTTATAGCGTCCGATATCTCGTTACATGCAAGACGTAGATCAGTTGGTGTTCCATGATCACCAGGGCGACGATGAAGGACGCGTGGGAACTGCACCGCCCTTGCAACTTGCCTGCGGTATGCTGATGGCGGCAACGTCGGTGATTCTTGAGAAATGAAAGCTCTGCTGTCACTGAAATGGCGGCGGAAGAACTGGTATCCACACTGTCTCTATGGAGCCTTGGCAGTTTTCAAAATGCAAAGACCTGAGCCCATACAAGATCGTGAATCCTTGTCACGAAACTGATGAGCTGGAACAATGTTCATCTAGACCGACGATGACAGGTTTTTTCCGGTCTACTGTTGATTAATGCAGTGAACTGGTAACTTTAGGCAACAGATCTAAATTGCAGCACCGTCAACCTCGGTCCCGTATTGGATCAGTAGTAAAAAGCATACATTCACAAATCCGTGAACTTTCGGGGTAGTTATCTTCAAACATTCATGTCTGTGAGGACATGAAAGTTCGCCCGAAAGTTGCACCGCCAGTCAATCACCTGCACTTGTAGGAGATTATGATGCACTATTGAGTGTGTTTTGGATATTTCGAAAACGTTCTGAGCCATTTGAGTAAGATACCTTCACGAAAGCGAAAGGAAAAGAAAGCAAGGCACCGATAGTGATCGCCGCCGGGACGCAGGTTAATAATGCGTGGGAAGTGTTATGTAATCACTACCTATCGTAACTTTCTCCCACTTGGACCCACAAGTCCAGCCGTTTCCATTCCAGCAACATTCTCTTTTATCGATATTCTTCTACGTACTGATCAATGGAACACCTGTTTGACGCGTGATCCCCTCCGCCACGCGTCTATCAAGCGCACGTGACAAATCATTGATCCTCCACTAGTCCTAGCTCCAAAGCCCCACCGTCTCCATGTCGCAATGATCCATGACAAGTCAATGCATCCTTTCTCACGATGGAGCTATAATATAAAGCTCTATTCTCAATTCTCTATCTCCTTTTTGCTTCCCCTGTACTTCGAACACGTTTTCTTCCTTTAGTCGCATCCTCTGGTTCGTTTGCTTGTCCCATGTCTGTCACTGACGACTCCACAAAATCTCATGAAGTTAGCATAGAGGCTACGCGTATTGCGTAAGTTTTTCGCAATATTTTTACGACGTCGCTCTAGCTGATTACAACCGTAGAGCTGAATGCTCCCTGGATTTAGGCGCCGTCGGGAAAAGTAAGTGTACGGCCATTCAATAATACTTCCAGTACAATGACACGGGCGTTAACTCAAGATGAAGCTCGAAAAATTATGTCCCTGCAGCACAAAGCTCTCGGATACCGACCACCGCCCGGGTCCTTGGCTTCGGAAGCCCAAGTTGCAGCTTCTAAGCATCCAGATGGCATATCCCCTTCGCCGCCCGATACCGCCTCACTACGTGAAGCTGCTCTCAAGGACGTAGCTCGTATCGAAACCGAGCGCGGTCGCTCTTTGCCTCCCAGAGCGGTTTCATGCGGAATTGATTTGGATCGAATCGGACTAGGTGAAGCGCACGTTTCATCTTCTGTTGATGTCGTCTCCTCATTTTCTGTGTAGCCGAGGCGCGTAAATTAATGTCCGAGGAGCATAAAGCCTTAGGCTACCGACCTCCACCAGGTTCGCTTGCCGCGGACGCTCAGGCAGCTGCCGCCAAGCATCCTGAAAACAAGGACTACAACATCGATCCCCAAGTCCTGACCCTGGCCGCTTTGAAAGACGCGGCTAGGATCGCGTAAGTGATACATTATTGCCCTGCTGAGATGTTCTGCTAACATCCCCCTCAGGTCGGAACGAGGAGCCACCGGAGCCAAGTTCGTTACTGGATCTGATGCGCGAACTGAAGAGCAGCCCAAGTTGCAGTCTGAAAGTAGAGAGCATCGTTAGTGCTGTACTCTGCGCATTGTGCAATTCCTGATTTTGATCCTTCATTCAGCCCGACATCGGGGCCCTGATGGCTATTCTTGAATTACCATGCAATGTGGAAAGCAAATGCTGTTTATTCGATCACGGATCATATACAATGTTGCCTGTGTCATTACGGAGGGTGCTCTGCGAGACAAACTGGAGCCAGGTTCCTAGCGGTATATACCAATGATATTCCTGTTCGCTTAAACAGACCGTCATTGACTCCCAGCCTTCAAGGCACTTCCACTTGGGCGTCTGAGAGTCCGCCAGCGCACTCCGTTGTGCCCCATCTTCTAAATTGTTATCTGGTAAACCGGACTACAAAAGGATGCTCTAGTATCCATTCCCTCCCTGTTGCACTGAGACAAAACGAAAATCTTGGCTCTCTTCTCGACGTCCTCCGGAATTTCATAAGCCCTGAATCGCAGAACAGACGGATAACTTTTACCAGTGTCGCATTAGCCTTGAATATGGCTAGAGGGAAATCAGGGTAGCCAGAGGGGTTGACAATGCTACGCCGAGCGGTTGAGATTCTTTGCACGCTCAGACTTTCGCGCGAAAAGCACCGGCCACGCCTCCCCCTAGATGGTTGCGTTTCAAAACTCGCCTCCAAGTCATTGGATAGTACTGGTGCCAGTGGAGGTATAAATCGCGTTCCGACAAGCACGCTAAAATCGTGATATCGATGGCATATCACTGTGATGGTAAAACACCGCGTGGCGGTCGATTCGACGACATACTCTGATGCCTCCCTTTTTTGAGCAGTTCCAGTCTATGGGGTGCTGAGTGGCAGAGCGAAAACAATGATCACACTGCCGCGGTAGTTTGTTTCACAGCGGAAAGATATACCAGAATAACTGCTGAAAGGAGGATGTGTTAAACGCCGTCAGATAGACACGAAAGATCATCCATCGTTGGTACAGCTACACCGTGCTCATCTCGATTCCTCTATTGGATACCTAGCTTCATGACGTATACACCGACATCTATTGTGCCTTGTTGGAGGGTGAATCTGCCTAGACCCATCATAAATTACGATGCATAAAACAAAGATGGGTTTGCACTCCCCTTGACCTCACCGCTTTGAAGATTTGTCACTGTGGATGACGCCTGTCGCACCTAGCGTCGGATATTCAACATTGGGCAGTGCTTTCGGCCTCAGTCTCAGAAAGGAGTCACCTGTACAAAACAGTCGTAGATGTATCATAGTCTGTGGAGACTACAACGGCAAAACACCCCTCAGGGGAAACTTTCAAGACTTAAAATAAATAGAGAACATACGCGAGAAGCGTCACCTTGGCACCATTAAGAGGATACAACGATGTCGCCATGGAACAAGAGGTATCAAAGAGGTCTGGAAGGAGTTTAGCCAGTCAGTGGCAATCCCGTTGCCTAGTAAACCTGCAACTGTACGATAGGAAAGTCAACGGGTTAGAGTACTGGGCAAGCTTCTTATCATGACAAAATAAATCTTAGTAACATACCCAGTAGTCTTTAGCCTTCGCCAAGAAAGGAATCCTGATTCTCAGAAGAGCAGGTCCCATACCTTTCCATCAGATTCCAGGCAGTCGATTCCAGGGCTGGCACACCATTTGAAACTTGCGAGTAACTGCTTTCTGCAATACTCAGCATGGCGATCAAAATATAATCCTTTTAGAAGTATGTAGCGTCTAAACATTCGAAACGATCGGTCTGCTCCAACTTTGTCTGCTAAACAGGATGGATCGAGAGTAGCGAAGGAGACTAGGTCGCAGATTAACCCTCTCCGCAATGCTCGGATCTCAAACCAAATCTAACGGGCTCCTTCAAATCTTGTTCGCAGAGATCTGTACTCAACTTGGGGAAAAACAACCTCTGCGAACTGTGAGCATCCTAGGACTCGTGGAATCCGACAAACATTTATAGCTTGCCACAAACATCAATCATAATTCTGCGCTGTGTTTATATTAATGCTACCTTGGAGGGGACGAACTTGAATTATTGGCCGCCGTGGTTGTAAGGCGCATAGAACGAGCCTGAGAAGCGCCTTCGGGTGTACGGGCCGATGCTCCTTTCAGTAAAGCTCCCGCTATTGCTGTCGGACATTTCTTCGCTGCTGTATGCAGTACGATATGAAAAGTAAGCAGTGATTAAACAATGATTGTCATTTTTGCAGCGAAAACAGAGTTCATTTTAACGAGAGGATACGTCGACCGCGAGACTAAGATATATAGGTTGTACTCGAATAATTATGCCCACCAGTAAAGTCCAGAGAGAAATAAATAGCAGTGTGTCCAATACCATCCCTGTTTATATAAAGATGTTTCCATCCAACATTGGGCTTGACCCTGATTATTAAAAAATTCGTTCCGTTTACAAAAGTTGCTTCCATCCAGCGTCCCGAGCTTTCTGCACGAGTCGTTTGACCTCTTGAGATCGGGCGCGGGTGGTAACGAGAAGAGTGTCTGGCATGTCTACGATAACCAAATCGTCGACACCTAGACAAGAAATGAGTCGGCCAGACCCTGGGACGACGATGCCTCCAGCGACTTGTTCAGTGAGAACTGTGGAAAGAGGTCAGTGAATCACTCTTTGACATGTTCTTGACAGGTCGACAGGTCAAAATGCAAGTATATGAGATAGAATTTTGACCCGGCCGCAGCAATTCGCCGGTTAAACCACTGAAAGGGTTCCCGACTCACTATGCTTTGGTGAACAGGCCGGCTCAAAATTCTTATCCCAGTCACCGATGTGACCCGCAACCTGCCAGGATAGAGATTAGGGGAACGTACCAAGAGTACTATCACCCAGAACACGAGGCTGGTTTGCTTCCGCGGGGATGAGATCCGCCAACGATGAGAAATCACCAACGTCGTCCCAACCAAAGGTAGCAGGAACGACAGCGACGCGTCCTTCAGCTGCTGCCGGTTCTGCCACGGCATTATCAATAGGGATCTTTTCGAGCGTAGGCCATATCTCGTCGAGGGCCTTTTGACGTTCTTTCTCGTTATCCCACACGGCACCAATCTTCTGCAGACCATCGTGCAACTCGGGCTTGTATTCTTTCAATAGCTCGAGGAGGAAGGTCGCCTTTGTGACGAACATTCCCGCGTTCCAGCGGTACTTTCCTGTTGCGATATACGAAGCTGCGGTCCTCGCATCAGGTTTCTCCTTGAAACTTGAAACGAGACGAGCGTTGGGAGCTTCATCGATGAGGAGTTTATCTCCGAGTCGAATGTAACCAAAGGCTGTGGATGGATGTGAAGGGGCGATACCGATTGTGACTAGATAATCCTTTTGCGCGACAACGACAGCCTCTGCGACGGCCGCAAGAAATGCGTCGTCGCCGGATATCATATGGTCCGCAGCGAAGGAGCCAATAACTGCATCGGGGTCTCTGTGAGCGAGGACGGCTGCGGCGAGACCAATAGCTGCCATGGAATCCTTGGGTCCAGGCTCGCAAAAGAGGTTGTCAGCATGGAGATCAGGGAGTTGCTCGTGGATAGTCTTGACGTGACTAGGACCTGCGACGATGGTTGTACGGGTTGGGGAAGAAAGGGGGAGGAGACGGTCCCATGTCGCCTGGATAAGTGAGCGGCCCTTCAAAGTGAGATCGAGCAGGAACTTTGGGTGACCCTCGCGGGATAGCGGCCACAGACGGGTGCCGGCGCCGCCGGCGGGGATAACGACGTAGAAGCCTGGGATGTCCCGATTGCCGCCAAATGGGAACGAGGAGAGCACGTTGTCGCCGAGCGGGGACGGGTGGTGCGCATGCGACGACGGGAACGCCGGCACGGACACCGGCAAGTTCGGCGAGAGGAACGGCGAGCGCGAGCGCAATTGCGGGCTGGACGGCTGGGGAGTAATAAATCCCGACCGATGGTTGTTGTGCTGCGACATTTCGTTTAGTCCTTTGCGGAGAGGTACACTGCCGACCCCTCACCTGAAATCCCTCTCGAACTTGGTGTTCGAGGCTTGCATTGGCTGCGCGCAGTTCAGCGCATTCCTGCTTCAGTTCTGCCACGTCTTGTTGCTGCCAGAATGTCCCAGTCAGTCAGCTACTGGGCTTGGGGAACAACATACTGATTTCTCCATTAAGGAGAGGATCGACTGGAACATAGCTTGCACGCTGGGATCGGCGTTTCCGTTCATGATGGGCAAATGAACGTAGAGGAGAAAAGGATCGTGAAGGCAGAGAGTGAGGAAGGAACTGAGAACGGGATATTTATTTGATCGAGACAGCCACGTTCGCGCAGTCTAAGCCGCGGATGGCGTAGCCGTCGGAACCAAACCCGGACAAAGTAGAGGTCAGTCTTCACCGTGATCTGAGGTGGAAAGGCGGCATATCCAAGGCATATCATGATGCACCCAACGGCAACCGTCTCTCTCTTACGCTATGTAACGACGGCGCAGGTTGAGATTTACCGGCCGCGTAGCAACCCAAGACTTCACTGGACAGAACGAACTGTTGGCTCAAGTAAATTCAAGTTTCCAGGCGAGCTTAGGACATGATGAATTCCTGGAATGGAGGGAGAACACATGGAATCGAAGCGCGGATCGGCAATCGAGAATCAATTTGCTTCACCGCCGAATCCAATTCAGTCTAGATTATGAAAACTTATCGCAATAATGAACTTGTCGATCGCAAGAATTGGAAACTGGAATTCGATTGTAGCGCCGGATGTTTATCCATGAGGAGCGCTCGCAGTTCACCGCCCACGACCAAGTATGGTGCACGCACATGTTACCATAGTCGACAAAACTCACAGTGAATAATAATTTCTTCCCACTCACACATCAACACATTTTTGAATGGGGAATGAATTCAACTTGCTTCCAGACGATTGATTGTACGTCCTGTTTCAAAGACATAGACTGAATAGCGACCCAGAGTCCAATTGGGTTTGATCGTACGCATTGATATCGACGTATCCTAGGCACCGATTCCCCTTGTACATCTGAGGGAGAAAGATCCCGTTCGAAGACGAATCAGCCGAGACGGAGAGGTTGATGAACGAGCGCTCGGAATAAACAGCACCTCAGGTTTCAATGACAACCTCCGAATCGATACAGAGTTATTGCCGACGATATAACCTACACGTACGTAGTCGAAAAGATTGATACCGGAATAGTGGGGAGGTGAAAGCTTGTGGGATATGACACATATTAGATCAATACTTTGGAACGTAGAGTGGGGAGGGGGGTAATAGAATCATCACCAGATGCCCACTATCACCTCAGCAGCAGTCTAGTCGTGCACGTTGTGTCCGAGGTCGTTTTGGCTGGACCGCCGCTCGATCGAACTTCGGCTTTCTCCGTTACGCTCCATGTGATATGCCGACGGCGTTTCCCGAAAACTGTACAGTTCTACTAATGTGGCTGCTTACGTCACCACTGTCAGACAGAGCCGCACAGAGTAACAGCGCTCGCTACCGACCCTCCTCAAGAATCTCAAGGTGAGTATCCAACTCCAAGCGAAGCTCATGCCCGTTTGACTCTTGCTCAACAGACCAGGGAAGAAAACATGGGTACGTCCATCTAACGATCCTTTTCTTTCTCGCCGTATTCAACGCTCCCTCATCCAGTCAACCTTCGCTCCCAAAAACGGCTCGCCGCCTCCGTCGCAGGCGTCGGCAAACGCAAAATCTGGCTCGACCCCGCCGAGCAAAGCGAAATCGGCAATGCAAACTCGCGCACGCATGTCAAAAAGCTCATCAAGGAAGGCCAAATTATTATTAAGCCTACCACGGTGCACTCGCGTGCACGGACCCGGGAGCTCCTTGCTGCGAAGCGAAAGGGCCGGCATACGGGTCCTGGTAAGAGGAAGGGTACTGCTGAGGCGAGGATGCCGACAAAGGTGCTGTGGATGAGGAGGCAGCGGGTGCTCAGGCGGCTGTTGAGGAAGTACAGAGAGGCGGGCAAGATTGATAAGCATTTGTGAGTAGGTCCTTGGATATGTTGTGGGCTTTGCTGATGGTCGGGTAGGTACCACTCGCTGTACCAAAAGTCGAAGGGTAACGTCTTCAAGAACAAGCGTGTCCTTATGGAATACATCCACAAGGCCAAGGCTGAAAAGACCCGTACAAAGGTTCTTTCAGACCAGATGGAGGCTCGTCGTGTCAAGAACAAGGTATTTTAACTCATCAAAGTCATACCAAGATCTGTACTAAAATTTTCTAGGCTGCCCGGGAACGTCGTGCTGCTCGTATTTTGGAGAAGCGATCGGGTATTATTGCTGTCGAGAACGAAGCTGCCGTCCAGGAGTAAACACATCCCATATCTGCATTTCATTTGTATGGTCATGCCACTATGCCGCAATGCAACCCTCCATGCCCCTCGAATGCTTTTCATATGTGCATGAGATAGCATATCAGACTTTTCAAAAAAAAGCTAACTATCAATGGCCGAGCAACTGCAAGCTGAGAAATATTCAATTTTAACTTGTTATAATTGTGCTGCTCTCATCTTCAGTCGAAAGTGACACCTGGATCACTCTAGCACAACCAACATTCAGGCTCAGAATCACGTTAAGCAGCAAGAACGAGGTTCCTCTTCCAGTTTCACAGTATTATTGGACAACCGGTTCCGGAGCTTCTGTATCTTTCGCAGCCGAAAACTATGACTTATAGCGTCTCATTTTTCGTTAGGTCCATGGAAAAGGGCAACACCGCGAGTAAGCCGTTGCCACGATCTTTCACACTTCTCAATACAGGTGCACATCTAAATATCCTAGAGCATACTCAACTGCTTAACTCCCGCCAGAAAAAAATGGGTGCAGACATCCTTCAGGATGCACCAATGATTGGCGAGTATCGCAAAAAGCCAATGGATACGCAGCATCTTCGCAGTTTTCAAACGTCACCATCCGACACTCACAGATGTCAAGTTTCTGCCTTTCGCAGGTCAGAACAGTCCGAACCCATGCCCATCTCCTTACCACAGATAAGAGTGAACACGACTTAGCTCCAATCCTATACCAAGCTTGTACTCACCCTTTGGTGAGTGGGTCACCATCAAGGCAGGCCCCATTCTTGATCTAGCTTAATGGCTAGATGATTCTTTTCCAGGTCGTTGACCTTTCCAGCTCCAAATGTGTCCCTAATATCTAACCAGCGAATGAATTACAAGTTGAGCTTGGCGGGCTGTCCAATTCAGCAAAGTCCTATACGCCCCGGGATAAGGTAAACACTTATATTAATGAAGGGGCTCGGATTTGGGTACGGATATCCATGCGACACCCGGGTCTTGCTCCCGTTTCCCGCAGCGCATTCTTCCTACAGTCCGTGATTCATGTTACCAAGCGCTGAGACTAGCAGTCGGGGTACTGTCCCTCCGGGAAGAACTTATTCGCAACAATGTAGCTGCGGATGGCTTAAATACCCGCTTTTCACACTACTTTCTCAGGTTAATCCTAATTACAAAAGGCACGAAGGATATGTTCTAATCAATTACACCGACCAGACGTCCCCACCCAGACAAGAACATTCTGCACATATGGCAGATTTGCTATCAGTAGCTGGCCAAGCACATCCCAGGACACATGGACAAGTCAGTGCTTGCCGCACCATGCGCCATGCCAATGGGAAAATAGTAGGAAAATAGAAAAAAAGAGTAGGCTAAACGAATTCGAAGTGATCGCCCTATCTAAGTCCGATTTCTGCTTGACAGCCGAAACGCAGATTTGAGTATTGAAGAATATTAATGAGTAGTATCTACGTAGAAAGGGAAGTAATATGTAACTGAACATGAACACTTTACGCATACTTCATACAAATGCAGCTAGGCAAATTGACTGAGGCATACGCTGGTCTATATAGGTACTAGTAAGTATACGAACAGGAGTTGTACAGATGAATCAGATAGGAAAGAGTGACGATCGAAAAGGTCGGTAAAAATAGAAAAGGAACAACTTGAAAAACATATTAAGAACGACAAACACGTAATATAGGCGCAAGGATACTCCAATAATGAGGCAATTTGTGGTCGACCGGACGCAAGCCGGACGATGATTCGATAGGGAAAGGCAAGGCGGGTATACACTCAGTCCGACAGATACACGTTATCTGAGCATCTTGAATGCCCTTGGTTATGCGGGGATGCTCTTGATGAAGAACGAAATTGAACTGGAGGCAGATACGAGCCAAAGTGCCAACATGACTGAGGTGTGCTGGAAGAAATCAGTCTACTTATGTTAAAAACATCATAGCATAATTAAGGAAATATAGCGAGTCATAGGCTGAATACCTCTAACCGAAACGCGGTGGAGAAAGGAAGTGGAGCATATTTCTGAGGAAGGCCGCCCACTGTGCAAAAATTGGACGCTGATGAACTCTATCAAGATTCAAACATCACGCCCTGAAACGCGCCGGGAGGTATGAGGACTATTTTATAACAAGATATACTTCGTCCGTCACAGCTATCTAGAAGAAGTAGTGTTTGGAGCTCTGGGTAGCGTCCCCTACGAAAAATCATCATCATGATCAGCCTGAGCGGCCAATCAGATACACCGATTATCTTGCGATCATCGATTATCGCTAAGGATACTACTAGAATTACGACACCTTTGATCACCAACTTCCAGTCTTTCCCTCATCCACATGTCCCTCTATTGAATCCTGTACAGGAAACATAAAACACAGGTAAGCAGCGGGAGAAGTATTGAAAATGTTGGAGCAAGTAGTACCAGCCACCCATTTTATAACCCTTATGCTTCCGAGTCGCTGCCCTACGATCTGTCCTTGACTTCTTCCGTACTGCGTTTCAATGAGTTTTCAGGACCCCGCCATTCCACAAAACCTTACAGATGCTGAACTAGCCACTGCCTTCGACTTTTTAGATGGTCAGGTGAACTCAGACTATCTCTATATTCAACTTCACGGTAAGCTCTTCGTGTGACAGTCAGCTTGGACCTGTCTGACATGGGCCGCCCACAGGTCTGTATACGGGAATATTTGCTATAACGTTATGGACGTCCTGTGAGCGATGCAGAGATCCGGGCCTACTGGGTCACCTCTGGACCTTCTCTGATTCACATCCACTGGCAGGGACTTCTAACTATGGGCGAGCGTCAAGAGGTATCCTCGCCGTCATCATCCTTCTTTATGCCTCCGTTTCGACCAATGTGGTCCTCAACGTGTCCTACTTTTCCTATATCTTCGTGTATAACATGCCGACAATGTGGGCTGCGCATCTAAAGGAAGGCGAATCTCAAGGCGTACGGTGGTTGATTAACGGTATCGCGTCCACTTGCGCCACTTCCCTCGCCGATATTGCTATTGTATCGTATTTTTAGCCAATGACGTATTGAAAGTGTACTTACTACCATCCTACTTTTGTCATTCCAGATCTGGCGTTGCTGGCAAGTGTGGGGACGTCGTTGGTTCGTTGTCCTTCTCCCGGCTTTGAGTCTCATCATGGGAGCAGGTAACACCTTACCTATTTCTTCTGCTACTAGCGCGTTGCTGACTTTCGATCCTAGTCTCCAACCTAATGTATTCCAGCATCCAATACAGAACAGGTAGCGGACATGGTATCAGCGTGATCTACCGGCTCCTCTATACCTTCGCCACTCTTATCACGACAGTATGGTGCACTCTGCTCATCACTTTTCGTATTTGGACGGTTACTCGAGCAAGTCCCCTCACGGCAGGCCGACTTGGCGCCTACCGACACACAGTGGAAATCCTTGTCGAATCCTCGGCTCTCCAGACTGTGACATTCATTGTCTTTGCTATCCTCTATGGTACCAAAAGTCCTGGCGAAACATATTCTAATTCAATCGCTGCAATGGCAAGGGTATGTGAAGATCAGTATTGCATTGGATTATATTCAAGTTTCCACGTAGGGCATTGCACCTACGCTTCTTGTTGGGCGCATTGCGGCAGGGCATGCTCGCCCAGACGAATCATGGCAGGGGAGTATCGCTTCGTCACTTCATTTTGGAAGCTATCAACCTCAATCGACCGCGGAAGGTGAACTCCCTGCGGATGTTGGTGCCGATGATGCTTCGAAAACCCAGTTAGAGAGGGGCAATGATATTGTACCTGTACAAGGAGGTTCTTCAGACATTGAAACTCTGGGAGTTCAGGAGGGTGGGAGCAACTTGAAGAGGACGACAGCGAATTTCCCCTTTTCGAGAGTGCACTGACAGTAGTGCAAAAGATATGCTAGGCTCCGGCAACATATCTGAATGTCACTACCGTGCCTGTCTGACTACGTTGCTTAAAAACAAAGTTGTTCGTATATGTGTGACTGCATTGACTTACGATAAAGATGACGCGGCATGCATCATGATCATCTTCAATTTCTCGTCCCAAGAAAGGATATCAGAAGATATCACCTTTTGTATCAGTCATACTGAAGAAGACGGTAGTACGCTCCCTATTCAGGCATAGCATCACACTGTTACTATGAACATAGTACTTTCCTTTAGCAACAGACATTTGGCAGAGGTAGTGGCGAAAAAGTTTTGATACCTCGTTGGAAGGCCTCAACAAGTCTTAACAGAGAAATTTCACTAGTGCAAATGAATTCTAAAGAAACAATATCTCACCGGGAACGAACATTGTCGACAAATTAATAGGCATCGTCGTGGTATGAACTTGACTCCCGTGTGGCTGTGTATGAGCCTGCCATACTACAGTATTCCCGCGACCGTCGGTTCGAAAATAAATTCCATCGAGCGTTAGACTCGTCTTGCTTCTTACAACATCCAAGAGTCTATAATTCGCGATTTACTCACAGATCTGTAGCAACTGAATTCGAAAATTAATGGTAGATCTGGCACAGATTCTACGCATTCATTACAGCTTCACCACTGTACGCAGCATCTGTTTCTGCTGTACCTGCACTAGTAAAACAAACTATTCCTTCCATTTAAATATCTCCTAGGCGCTTATCTTATCACCAGGAACGAAGCCTCATACAACGGTATCCCTCTGATCGCAGTCTCATATTAGTGTAGCATTACTAGACCTGCTCCCAACTCCACGTATTTCACAAACACAGAACAGATTCCGTTCGTCCAAATTCTATCATGGCGTCCTCCTTTCGGCTAGGACTCTAAAAACGACTTATTAGTCGTGAATTGACTTGCCGCCTCTACTAGTAATAATGCGCAGATTTAAAGTTATCTAACGTCACCTACCATGGTGTCGAGTCTACGCTCGTTTTGAAGATCTGTACCAACAACGGATGGTCTCCATAAGCACAGCATCTATGCATTCACCACACCTTCCCACCACACTAAACAAACCTTTCCCCCCCTCTGCTAGGCACTTATCTTATCACTAGGGATTGGGGAAGAAGCCCACATTACGGCATCACTCTAATCTTCAAAGGACCCGTTTAGTGTAGCATTAGATCTGCTCCCGACTTACGTGCACTCTAATTCATGTTTTATACAAACACCGAGCAGAGTCCGTTCGTCCAAATTCCATCTCCGTGTCCTTCTTTCAGCTAGGACTCTAAAGGGGGCTTGTTAGTTGCGAATCGATTTTTCACCTCTAATAATAACGTTAAGTAGAACTCAGGCCCAGGGAATGACTGTGAGATATCTCCAAGGTATCTCTCGAAAAGTAATGACAAGTGGATAGAGTTATCAAACGTCACCTACCGTGATGGCCAGTCTACGCTCGTTGTGAATGCACAGTGAACAGCATTCACAACAACTAACCCAGGTGAAGAACCATTAAAGCTTCAGTCAATGTTAGCCATTATTGATAGCAGTCACCTCTCTTCCCAATCAAATCGAATGCAAGTATACAGTACTAGTTCGCTTCCCCTCAGCGTAATTAACCCGGGTAGACACGAGTCCGGGGTAGCACAGAAATATAACCAACTCCCAAAGTCTAAAACACAACGCCACAAGACTAACTCGACTTGTCAAACCCCGAGTCCCCAGTATCGAAAGGTCACCTGGTCCAGATTCTAGATGCATTTGGGCATCAGCGGCGAGTCACAGTGAACAACGGCACCCCGTTCCTCAAATCGCGCCATACACAGCTCCCAAGAGATTTTACAGTTCCATTAAACGACAATCGCCGCGCCAAGCACTTTCAACGGTGCAACTTGAGGTCATGATCGTCGATCGAGGCGGACAGTGGCGGTGGCAAAACCATCAAAAAGAATTATAGATAGATCGTATTGAACTACAAAGAAAGAAGGATAAGTTTGAATTAAAAACTCGTCATGGAACCACCTTGGGTGGGGGAGAGCCAAAAACAACAACCAGAAAACATAAGAGGACAGTACGACAAGAAACATCAAACCACTTCCCTCAGCTGCGCTTGCGCCAAGGCTCTAGCATGCACATGGACATGCTTCGGCTTCTCCACCGTATGGCACACCTCAATTCCTTGTACCCAGGGCTGCTTCATGATCTCCTCAATTGGCATTCTCAGTTTGGGATTCGGCTCCAGCATCATCCGGATCACGCTCCGACAGGCTCGCGGAGAGAGATTGTTGATCGTTGAAGGAAACACGGTAGGAGCCGTACAAGCAGAAGCATATGCAGTATACATTGCGTCGCTCTGCTGGGCAGCCCGCCAAGGTAGCTCTTGGAAGTGAAGGCAGTAGTACACCACCCCACAAGCCCATATATCAACGAGCCGGGCATCGTAAGCTATTTGAGGGTTCCGGTATAGGAAAAGGCCGAGTTAAAGTAACAGCACCAGTCAGAAACACCCAGAATGATAGTAAAGGGGTTTCAAGGCTTACGTTTGCCTAAAAACTGTTCCGGAGCGATGTATGGCTCACTTCCACATAGTCCTGTGGACATATGTATGGTGGTCTCCCAAGGTAGACGATAAACTGTCGAGGCGCCGTAATCCCCAATCTATAAGAAAAGTCAGACAATGTGTACGTCATTTGGGGCGGAAATGGAAGACCTTGAGATGCCCCTTCGTATCGAAGAAGAGATTCTCAGGCTTGAGGTCTCTGTGAGCCACGCCCTGGCTGTGTAGATATGCCACACCGCTCAATATTTGCTTGAAACAGCATTCGACCTCGCTGGGCGACATTCCGCCCTTTTTGATGGCAGCGTAGAGATCACCACCAGGACAAAACTCCATTACCTCACACCAGTGTTGACTTTCGTCCTGGACAAGGTCGACGGTCTCAACAATATTGACGTGGTGTAACGTTGACGATATACAAAACTCGGCTGTGAGCTTTTTGATGTACTCCTTCTCTGTTTCGTTCTTGCGACGCTTTCGGAACTCCTAGTTGATCGTGAGAGGGGGATATACAACAGGTATGATAACCAACCGACCTTTACGGCGTACAGCTTCTCCTCGCTCCTGTCCCACTTATGGGCGAGGCGGACAACGGAGGTGGCGCCTTTG
Organism: Armillaria sp. CMW 4456; assembly: GCA_028551335.1. Classification (NCBI taxonomy): domain Eukaryota; kingdom Fungi; phylum Basidiomycota; class Agaricomycetes; order Agaricales; family Physalacriaceae; genus Armillaria; species Armillaria sp. CMW 4456. The sequence goes on from JANDKJ010000142.1 coordinate 262,665, forward strand.
CCGATCGCAATTTTCTGGCAGACGCCGTACTTTTGCGACAGACTGCCAGTACTCTCGCCTGCTGTTGACCGTGGACCCTGCCGTCCACCCGCATCGCTGTCCCCGTCAGACTTGCGACTGCTTCCTCCCGTTGAGCGCTGGGAAGACTTGCGATTGAGCTTGGGGCCATTAGCAAGTAGATCCTTTAGCGTAAATTTGGTCCCTCCACCGTCCTGTGAGTGAACCGATGGCACCTTTGCACGAAGCGCAGCACCAGACCCGTTGAGGGGGGCTGAAGTGGGTTTGACCGGGCCATTAGTAGGAGTGGGTTTATTGGGCTTCGATATCATCTGAGGCTTCGCGTCGGCACCAGCAGACATGCTGGGCGCTCTGCTGGGCGCCCGACTATTGGCGCGGGTAGACGGGACGCTCTCCCAATCTGATTCTGACACAGTAGGTGATGAAGCGGTAGAACCGCTATTAGAGGAAGTCATGGATATTTGTTTGATATGATTGGCCTCCGAAGCGAGTCGTTGAAGGGAAATAACGGTGTTCCCGGGCTGCTTCTCGTACGCTCCGGCCTCAGGCGGTGGCATTGGAATGTGGAGGGTGGTACCGTTAACAGGCTTGAGTCTGGACTTGTCGTGGGGTTTATCAGAACCGTCCGGGCCGTCACCGTCGGTTTGAGTAGTTTCTGTTGAGGAAGAGTCCTGGTCTGTCATGTGTCCAAGGCGGTCCAGGCGGTGGTTGAGTGTTGTAATGGCCGTTGTGGTAAAGGTAATGGTGGGCGAGTTAATGAGGAATACAATTAATGAAATGAGAAGAGGCTGCTGGTCGTAGAGCTCAACTTAGAGCGATATCATGACGTCCGGGTGGGTGTGGGTCAAGGGAAAAGGTGAGGGTGACTGTAGATATACGACGAGACGGCGTGAACGGGTGTAGCACCCCTCTCGCCGTCGAGAAAAAATAGCCTTGACGCTGGTCGACGACGACGGACCTGGTTGCAGTCGCTGGCGGTGATGGTGGTTTGCGGTAAAGAAAGTAAAGGGAAGAAGGAAACTTACTACTTTTAGTGGATCACGTAAGCATCATTCCTTAATCCCTGTCTTTTTCTGCCTCAAGGCAAAGCGAAACAAGAAACATATTTTGGTACAGAAATCACAAATGGAAATGAGAATATCTGATAGTAAGTCAAGTTCGCCTCATGACCATTGCCATCAAATTCGATGATATTGATAACGACAGTACAAGTCGCCTCCAACGGACTCGGGACCCACTGCACCCTCCCGATTCAGCGAGGGAAATGAAAACGGACAAAACGGCGTTCGTTCCAGGTGCTTTTACTGATCGCCGGAAGCTTGTGGAACCTTCTCTTCCTGGTACTCTATCATCTGAAGAACGTTGGTCAGCGCCCCGACTCGCTGCACCAAATGGCGAAAATAACGCGAGCACCGGAAGGGAACATCCGAGACTATTGCCTCCATGGAGCGTGTACTCTCCATTTGTCTTTTGTTTTCCCTGGCATCGGAGTCATAGGCTAAGCTTGTTTGCTCTAGTACAGCTAGATCCCAGTGCGAGAGGCGAGCCCGCCCTGAGTCTGAATCATCAGGAGAAGGTCCGTTGAGTCTGGTCCGAGTCGGCGGGGTATTATGGCGTTTGCTGACTACATGAGGCCCAGCAGGACCCCCATGCTGCCTCATGCAATGCGACCTTGTTTGAGAGACGTCCAACGGACGCTTTGGGCTGAATCTATGACGAAAATAATATTAATTCTGATTGCGGCAGTATCAATCAAATACATTTACTGTGACCTCATATGTGCCGGTAACGCCACCGTACACACACAGGTACAAGGAAACCAGGGCCTATTCATAGACACGAATCAGAGACCACATCGACACGAAGAGGGAATCGGGATCCACTTACGCAGAGCTGGGTATTCGAAGACCATCAAACCCCACGTCTGCAGCTCCAGACGTTCGGAATCCACACGAGAAAAATACTAGAGAAGAAATCATAGAGCGCCATTCGATTTCGCAAGTCAAAATCCATCAATTAATTATCAATTGCCCCGAGCTTGGGGGCATCTGCGGAGATCATGGCGCTAGAGACTCGGGCATGACATCTAGCACGCCTGAAATAGCCAAACGTTCCCGGGCTCCAGATAAGTGGATAGCCGACCAACAGCCTCTACAATGCTTGGCGTCGTCAGTGATCTCGGAGACAAATAGTGAGCATATCATGTCCGTAACAGGTCTTCGCGCCAAGAGCTTGTTCAGTGCATCGAAACTTCGCGCTGGAGTTCACTAAGGCTAGGAGGTAATAGACCGGATTCTGGCCTAGTACCTGGCGTGCCTGTTCTTTACCAGGAAACAGAAGTAGGTCACAGCGGTGAGCGCTGGTGAACGCAGGAAGCAAGAAGGATGGTGCAGAAGGATGGCAGCAACATGGTAGTTTGATACATTCGGGATTATCGGTACCTTGTCGGCCGAAACTCGCACCCCGAGTATGTCCACGCCGACACCAGGGTCCAGCTCACCTCTCAATCCCGCTACCGACTGCTTTGCTGCGCTATTTTTACCCTCACGCAGATTGCAAATTTGTCGTAATCAAGAATAACTATGGTGATTTTTTACATTCCCTATCATAGATTCCTGTCGCGCAGTACGAGCAACGTTCGTGGGTCCTCAATACATTCATCAAAATATATCCAAGCTGGAGATGACGTTGCGCCCCAAATTTCTCATGCAACCTTGCTGCCCTGCTGACTCTGACAGTGGTTAATCCAATTCCGACAATCAAAGGAGAATTGTGTTCTGCTATTCGATTATCTCTGGTCTCGTGCTATAAACAGTCCCTTTTGGATCTATGGGTCCATCTAGTAGTGATCCATTTGCTGCTATTACGATGGAGAACGTCCCGCGACATCCTAATTCCGCTCGAGCGCGAAAGGACGCGAAGAGAAACCGCACGAACAAGGCTCAGCCTCTTTGTGTGGCAGCTGTATGAGCGGAGTGAATCCACGTCGAACGTTGACGTACCAGAAGATCCAGCTACACTTGAAGTTTTACCGCTGGGGACGGCTAACTGATGATCATCCCGCGCTCAAAGTCTTTCTGGGCAGCCGCTCAACTAACACGAGGTAACCCATCTTCTGTTCGCAGCACACCCGACAATAGAGTTGCAGCGGATTCTGAAGGTCAAGCTCCGAATATTTCCCAGTGCTAATGTGAGGGATTCTTCTCCCGTCGATGCCATATGCACTTTACCATGGTGACTTGTCTTGTTATCTCTTTAGGAATGGCGCCACCCACACAACCCTACTCGTGGAAATGTTCGGGGTGTTCAAACGTCCATACGGCAGTCCTTTGACCTCCTCAGGGATAGAACAAGTCGAGGCTTCCATCCAAGCTCCTCAGAAAAGCCGAGCTAATACATTGGTGGGAGTGATAGTGTCTTTGCATCAGAGCCACCTCACCGCAGAAGTTCACGAGGTTCCTTCGCCGTCACTATTACGATACGGCTTTAAACGGTGGTCATTTATTTTCAAACCAAGTTTGTATACTACAGAATATATATTGGGAAGAAACTTTTAACGCCACGCCGATGGTGAAACGGTTATCATGCTTGCCTTCCAAGCAAGCGGTAGGGGTTCGACTCCCCTTCGGCGTATGTTCTATTTCTTTTTTGTGTCTCTGGCCAGCTGCCAGGGGCCAGCCGCCCGGAGGCCCCGGTCCCCGCGGTACGGACTGTCCGTCCGACAGTAGACACTGCCAGGACCTACCCACTGCCCGCTCAGTGAGTCATAACTCGTAAGTGTAACTCGTAGAATCGTATTCGACGCTCGTTACTGGTCAGCGATCAGTGGTCACTGCCCGCCAGTTCCCGGCACCCGCTGCAGTGCAGCAGTTGCCAGTGACCCAGAAAGGCGGGTAAGTCTACCAACGGTCCAATCCTCCCCAGGAATCTGATTTTACTACTGTTATTTACCTTTCACTCCCAGAATCACACGATTGGCATGCAGCAATTGCAGATTTTCTTTCTGCACTTCAGTGTTCTTATTTTGACATATAGTTCATATTGAAAGAGCTATCTTCACTTGGCAATATTGTATCGCTATATGTTGGTGCTGCACAGATAATATATACATGTTGTATACATGCAGTTGTAGTTACTGATATTTATGCCCAACTGATAGTCACATCATAGGAGTTAATGCAATAAAATCTCTAACAAGGGGGTTAACTTGCCCGGACCCGAAGAAGTCACCGCTCACCAAACTTCAGAACTGGAGTCTGGCCACTAGGAGGCCAGGAACTTTCTGGCACAGTAATTTATAATTGACTTCTACAATATCCGACATGTGTTCAAGCCGTACATGAGCTACTGACCCTCGAAGAAATTTGTCTTGTCTTGCTATTTGCGATAGATCCCCTGAATAAATATATCCTGTAGTAGAAATATTCATAATGGATCATCGACTTCTCGGGCTGACTTAACGGCAATTGGAAACTACGAAGTAGCGAAATTCCCTCCAGTATGGGCAATTGATGGTCATATCTTTGAACCTAGTCAGTTTGATGATGTGTTATAATACACCCGGTATAATATAGACACCGGGCCAACCCTAGTTTTTCAATGCTACTTGAGTTTGACAACTGGTGATTTGTACCGCCCGGTATCAGAATGAATACGCCGTGGAGGAACACTGGAGAAATGCTAGAGGACACCGCGGAGTTGGACTCTTATCGTACTTATCTTTCGTACAACTGACAGAGTGAAATTCGCTAACGTTACTTTTGACGCCTTCGACTCGCACCTTCACCGACAACGCATGATGTATTGGTATTGAGTCATTGGCAAGTTTGACAACCACGGCATTGGGGATATAGCGCCGAAACCACATATCTTTAGTAACATGAGTTGCCTGGCAGAGATACTCGGAAGCCTTGCTTTCCGTCGAATACATCAAAATACACGGAGCCAGTGTAATTCTAGCGCTGTACATGGTATTTGCTGATGAGTTTGATTTTCACAGCTCGTTGTCATAAAGACAATAGAAGATGCAACCCTTCCAGGGTACACCCATCAGTATGGAATTTTTTCCGGGCATTGATGCGTCGAGGGTAGCTCACCGTACAGAGCGCGCTACGCATATCTCCCTCATGGCCATCTCTGGCAGTCAATGTTCTGATTACGGCGACGGGAGATGATCAAGAAGCTCCAAGTTCATGAGAAGATGAGTTTTCTTGTGATATGGAAATTGGGCGTCTGAAGACAAAGGGATCTGTGTAGCCAAAATTGTCGCTTTGACCTAGACGCGCGCTAACTACCAGTTGTCGATAAGAAAGGGTTCTATATGGGCAGTTCGTCCGGATCAGAAGGCATATATTTTGACAAAGAACGGAAAAGCGACGCAAGCAAGAGTCCCAGAGTCCAGAAGTCAACCCAGCCTTGAGAGGGTATCGTAACAATGAAGAGCCAGAGATAGAAGGGAAAATACTATTGGGCGAACCCGAGGAAACAAGCACGAGAGCAACGTAAGAGAGCTCACAGACTGAGAAAAAGTTCGAAATTAACAAATCATTAGCCATTGAAGAACGAGCGAGTCGATGCTATTTAGAAATGTGCTCAGGTAGAGGGGACTCCTGCTTAGTAACAGTGGGCGCCGAAGGCCTCATCGGGCCGCACGTCCGGAGGCCCTGATACGCGTCACCGACTTCCACAGCTTTCATTGCTGACAACCCAATATTTTCTTTTCTTCCACCCCATGACTTATTAATAGTCGGTGGTTGGCATTGTTACTCTATTGCATCATAGGGACTGTTCGGCAGACATCATGCTCCCCATCTTTGGCGACGAACGACGACGAAATATCAATCTTGGCGGGGCATCGTCTGCATCAACGCAAGCGTCCATCCTCGATCAAGCAAAACAGCGGAGAATTTTGCGCGATGAGCAGAAACGACATCACGAAAATGCAGTAATTCTGCAAGCATGGTGGCGGGGCGTCCGAGAAGCGAGACTAGTGCGACGTCAGATGAGAATGACCTTTGAGGGCGATGTGATGGGCATTACAGGGCTGCGATGTCTCGTACTCATCGGGCAGGACGAGGAAGCCCTAGGAATTTGGTCAAATGCGATGCTGGCGCAGAACCTAGGTGAGTAACCTCTAGCGCCACTACTGTTTTGTCATCCAACAACATTGAAGATAGTTTTCAAACATTGAGTTTGGATAAGAGCTGGGTAGTGCTCGTGAGACAGTTGAGCCTTCGTTTACTGCGCTCTGTGGCCAATGCACCCCAGTAAGCACCTTATTCTAATCATATACCCAACCCCCCAAAGTGTTGAAATGCTGGATAGCTCCGTCACTGACCTGGGTTATCAGTTGCTCGTATACTGATGCCATCTGACACAGATCGTCAAACGCCATTTCTCACTTCAAGGTGCTCACAATGCTGACACAATCGTCCATATCTGCGGACGTGATGCGATATCTGCTGTCGCATGGCGGGTATGGATTATTGTCTAAATCTATCCTTGGCATACAGTCGAAGAATTTACTGCAACTTCCTCTCTTGGTCCCCTTGCTGACCGTATCATTCACGATATTCCCCCCACCGTCACCAGAATATCTCCAAGCGATGATAGGGCTATTTTCCGATATCTTGACCATTTCACTACTCCCCAACCGAATGCCAATACCATCTCTAATGCACTTCTCTTCCACCCTCCCCTTTTTCCAGCTGCCGCTTCTTGAACCACATTTTCCCGTCGTTTGTGCAAAAGACACAGAATCCAAAGTCAATCTTGTTGCCAACCTTCTTGCATTTGCTCCTCCAACCCGCTATCCAGTATTGGAGGCGGTACTCCCTTCTTACCTGTCGCTTCTGACGGCTGTCTTCAACTCGTTGCCTGCCAATGCATTAGATCCGCCGGCCGCGAATACCCGTAGCTGGTCGCTGGAGGATTCTGATGATGAAGATAACCGCACTGTGGTATCAGTAATTACAGATTTTAACGCTACCGTCCTTCCCAAATTAGATTCTCGCACCACGAAACGCTTGCAGATTCTTCATTCTCCCGCACACATCAGCTCGATCATCGCTAACTGCCGCTCATCCATTGTGCCTTTCATCCTTTCTTTGACGGGGGTGTGGCCAACAAAAAATGACGCTGTGCTCACTGCTGTACTGACATCCATCGGAACTGGGTTTTTGAGAGAACTGTACCGAAGCCGCGTTCGATCTTTACCAATAGGCAAGGATGAGAATCCGGGCGCTGTCATGGATCCTGCATATGCAGACGCTTGGCCTTCCCTTCTTTTGTTGGTGGATCTGTACACACAGTCGTTATTGACAATGGGTGACGATGAGTTCTTCGGTTCATCGGGCACAAGGAATCCTTTGACGTTGGACGATTTGACGTCATTTAGTCGCCAGTTGTTGAATATAGCGTTCATACTCTATTGGCGGGATGATCAGACAGGGCTGCAGAAAGAAATGGTGTGTACAGACGTCCGATGTACATGGGAAGGTGCTAGGGAAAAAGTTACAAAGTGCTTATTGGCGATTCATTCTCGAGAGTAAGTTGCTGACAGATTTTATCGCTTCTGAATATTCAAGAAATCCTAGCTCTCGCAAACCATTCGTTCCACCTGAGCATTGGCTTGTTAGTTCTCAGATTGATATGAACGGCTTTATTGAAGCTGCTGTGTATGTTCATTTATTCACATCCAATAATAAGGATAATGACTCTTATTCTATTCCAGGTATGAAGATCGAATATTATCTGATGACACCTCTATGAAGGCCCCTACGAAGCGGCAAATGGCGCTCTTGTCACCTCGACTCGGTGTCCTTAACAACATACCTTTTGCCATCCCATTTGACGTACGGGTGTCGATATTTCGCAACTTTGTCCTCAATGATTCGCGCAAACATAGTGACGACCTTCACTCTCTCAGGTATAACCGGACGGCCGTCAAAATCCGCCGAGACCACATCGCAGAAGATGGTTTCGACAAGCTCGGCGACGCAAACTTGAAGGACCACGTGCAAATCACATTCATAGACAAGTTTGGAGAGCCTGAGTACATTGATCTGTCAAGGCTATGTCAGAATCAGGCTAACGTTATACCAAATAATGTAGGGCTGGTATTGACGGCGGAGGGGTGTTCAAGGAATTCTTTACGTCGCTGTGCAAAGAGGTCTTCGACACAGACCGAGGGCTGTGGTTAGCCAACAACAACAACGAGTTGTATCCAAATCCACACGGATATGCCAGGGAAGGTGAGTTTGACCAGTTAACAGGCTCCGGTTTCGCGATAACTCAACTTTGTTCGTAGGACATAGCCTGAGCTGGTACCGCTTTATTGGGAGAATACTGGGTAAAGCTGTATATGAAGGTATCTTAGTAGACGTGGCGTTTGCCGGATTCTTCCTCGCAAAGGTAGTATTTCAATTTCGTCATGGAATGATGCGGTATTCACATATTTTCGCAGTGGCTTGGAAGACAGAACCTTCTTGACGACCTTGCTTCCCTTGATCCAGAACTGTACAATGGGCTCATGTTCCTCAAGCACTATACCGGAAACCCTGAAGACCTGTCGCTAAATTTTACGGTGGCCATTGAGGGTGAGCTTCAGTTATTGCCGCGGTGGCGCCCCAGTAACGATGTTTTCAGAATTTGGCGTGACAAAGTCAATAGATTTGATTCCTGAGGGCAGCACGACAGCTGTCACCAAGGAGAACCGACTGCAATACATCTATTTTGTCTCACATTATCGCCTCAGCAAACAGATCAAACTCCAGAGTGAAGCCTTCTTTGAGGGTCTTTCTGAGACCATAGACCCCAAGTGGCTGAGGTACATACTCCTCACGCTTTCTGCTTACGCCGTCCTGAATCCCAAATTTAGGATGTTCAACCAACAAGAGGTCCAAATCTTGATTGGTGGTGTGAACTCGCCTATAGATCTGGAGGATCTCAGGGAGAATACGAATTATGGCGGGCTTTATGACAACAATGAGCCCACGATTGTCGCTTTCTGGAAGGTATGCAGTTTTTTCGTTCCCTGTTTCAGACTGCGCCGTTGACGTGGTGGTGTGTATGCAGGTCGTGGAAACGTTTGATCAAGATCAGCGGCGCGCTTTGTTGAGGTTCGTCACAAGCTGTAGTCGGCCTCCGTTACTGTAAGTCATCCACGTCTATCTAGATTTAATAGGAATGTCCTTACAAACGCCTTTATCCAGCGGTTTCAAGGAACTTGTACCCAAGTTTGGCATTCGTGACTCAGGGAGTGACGAACATCGTCTGCCTACGGCGAGTACATGTTTCAACCTACTGAAGGTATGCCGTTTCCCTTTTTCGTTGGATAGACATAAGTGACCTTTATGAAACAGTTACCGAGGTACCAAAGCGAGAGAGTGTTGAAAGAGAAGCTGCTCCGTGCAATCACTTCTGGTGCCGGGTTCGACCTGTCGTGAATATCAAGGCCAGATGTTGCGTATGTTGGCTTGCTGAACATTGAATACTGTGAATACTGGTATAAATGTGAAGTTTTTGTATTGGTATTGATATAGAGTGTATAAATGGGTTTATCAGATGCCAGCGATAATTTCCCAAATACTTGGACGCGCCGCTTAGGTCCGGATGTCTCTTCCAGCCGAGTCTAGGTCCGCATGGCCATGGACGACGGGATTCATAAAAAATAGCGCGTAGAAACTTCAAATTACGTCGACCTGGAAATTGTGAAGAAAGTGTAATTCGCTGGAAATCAATAATTTTCGTTAGCAAGGGGCGCTTAAATCACTTCTCCGTCTGTTTTGATGTGGAGGATAACACGAGGGGGAAAACAGAGGACCACGATGCACACTTGTACTCCGAAAGCTCGCACGGTAGTAACGATTGCTTCTTCCTCATACAAATCTCCCATGCCGAATCGAGGATGGTACCATAGCCTCTCTTCTGAGTGTGGGATGTATTATGGCATTGTATGCTCTAGGTACATGTGAATAAAAGGTCGAGGGAAAACGTATAGCTAATACTGCGCTGCCAATAATCAGATTCGAACTGTCGCTCCCGCGACTGGTATACATATAGTATCCCCTTATCGATTCTGGTAAGCTATGGACATGTGAGGGAGAAGAGTTTTCGATGAGGCTACCGACTCGGAGTGAAGAGAAGGAAAGGAAACAAACAACCCTCTTCCTGTGTTTAGGCAAAATTTCCTGAGGCAAAGACATTGGGAACAAAGTCGGTCCGATTTCCAATGTACTGCATAGCTACACTCGTAAATCGTAATATGGGCCGCTCGCGGTCTTACAGTCATTACTTTCCCAAAGAACTTACATATCCACCTTTGTGCGCTCCACCGTGTTGGCCAGTTCGACTTTAGCCGGAGGGCCCATCCGTTCGAATTTCCATCAGTCAAATAGTGAAATGGCTTGCACTCGTTCCAGTCTAGAACGACCTTGAGCTCTGCTTCCATGCGCGATATACCAAGGCTCCCATCCATCATGGAGCAACTGTCCCAATCACAGGGTCAAAGCCCAATCCCAAACTCCAGTATCGAGATCATTCTTCCATCCAAAACACCCTCGTTTCCTAAGTTGACAGCACCTGTTCAACATATCATATACGGTTTATCTTCGAGCCGCTCCAGGGAAATGCCGATTGGCCCTCTCAGATTGATGAGGCTATCTGCTAAGTCCTTTCATCGGCAGAAAACGCGACTCTCGTTGGGGACAGTGACGCGGCGCTCGAATGTCATAGATACCGGTTCTTTGGAAAACTGCACAACACCTTTCTGTCACGGTCCAGATTAGAAAATGTCGCAGAATCTTCGTGTCCACCGTCGCATTTCATTACGTCCGATGTGAGCGTCGGTGATACCGTAACACCAATTTTTTTTTGTAATCATTATTCTGTGGTTCCACGCGATATGAGAATCTCATGACACTAATTTCAACATCATCACTTAGCTCCCAAGAAAAACCGTGAAAGACTTCGAGGATTGTGCTTATAGACAAGTCTTCCACGGCTTCGAAATTTTGTGTGCGGTTGATAGGCCAGTCCAAATACTGAGAACCTGAGAAGCCAATGGGCTGCGGTCCTCTGAGGCTTCGTAGGACGCAAAGAAAGGCGAGGAGCAACTTTGGGACACTCTCGACGTCCATCAAGGCCGTTCCCCGCACGCCTTTGGAAGTATCCGTAGTTGAGAACGGAAGAAACTCTATGACCTACTACATGTTAAGAGTGAAATAGAAAGGATGAATATGGATTCTTACTAGTGCCGTGTCCTATTTGTACGGATAAAAAGTCACTGAGTCCATGAAAATGTACTTTCGGAGTGATCACGTCGAGGTCGATGACAAAGCGCCGCGGTGGTAGAGCTGAGAGCCTTCAGGATGGATGTCGACCCACTCTCTGAGAACCAAAGACAAAACATGATCTCGGGATAAAATGAGGTGTATTGCCACAGATATAATACTTCTCTAACCAGGATACAAGTAGTTACAAAGCATATTACAGGGAAAAATACAGATTGAAGCATCTTCTTTGAATTTGTCCTTGGAAACAATCACTGACTTCCCAACTCCTTCAGCTCAACGCTAAATGAAGGGTTCTTCTTCAACTCCTCAACAAGGTTATCAAATTTGGGAGAAACACCTGCCCCGATTCTGCTCAGAGCAGCTACAGCCCGCAACGCGCTTCTTTGCAATTCCGCCGCACGCTCGAGGTCCTGTTTGACAGTGTCTTTGGTGACAGTCGCGCCTTTCATCGTTTTTTCGAGAGGCGGTGCGGCTTCGTCGAGCCTCTGCGAAACAGCTGCAGGAGCCACTTGTGCGAGTCTGAAGAGCATCATATGCGAGATAACCTTGATCTCGTCCGAGTCGTCCAGGAGACCGGGGATGACCCGACCCAGGAATTCATGGAGATCAAGCTTTGTAAGGCATGTGTCCAACTGTGAAAGAGAGGGAGACAATTAGCTGCGTATTGCATCATTGGAGGTAAGATGCCGTACCAAGGTATACATTGTCTCGTACGCTGTCTTACGAGTCTCGAGACCATCATCAACTTTATGCGTCCAAGGGCCCATCTGTACTGTCCGAACAAGGTCCTTGTTGACTGTGGTCTCTTTGTAAAGACTGGGCAGAAGGGCAGACAAGTGATCCCGGACAAGGTGTGGTTTAGTACGAGCGGCCGAGTTGAGGGCAGACAGAGCGAGACGCCGGACGGTCTAGGAATCAATTTAATGCTGATCAAAGTTGTAATGGATATCAACTTACTAGATCTTGGTCCAGCATAAGAGACAAGAAGTCAACCAAATAGGGCGATAAGAGTTCATCGTAGCTAGCCGCCGAGTCTGCAAAAGTATAACGTATAGCAGACACGACCGTTGCGCGAGTTGCGGGATTCTGATCGCGAATCCGGGCCTATGGCTAAAGCGTCAGAGAAATTTCGCAAAGAGACATATCAACAACCGCACATGAAGCTGAGGCAAATATCTTGACGGATGCGTGATCGCTAATTTACCTAGACAGGCCGCCGCGACATTTCGCGTGGTCTCCTCGGAGTTCTCCGAGTTCTCGAAGAGAGGCACCCATAGCAAGTCCGACACGCCCTCGAGTTGACTTTGAGAACTATGAGTGACTACCTCCTTCAACGCATGGAGAGATAACAGTCGCTTCTTCGGATCACTTTCGACCATTCTGATAATGGCTGGTAAGAACAGGTGCAGGTTGCCAATGGCGATGTTGCCTTATTAAAGATCTGTTGTGAGAGTTTCCATATTTGTTATACATACAACTCACCAGCAGCGAAAGCCGCAGCAGCCCGAAGATCCTCTTGTTCAGAGGAGAAGTGTTCGATTGCATTGTTGAATATTTCACTTTGTGGTGACATATCACTATTAACAAGGTCAGTCTCGGAACACACATAAGACTGAAAGGCTCACATAAACCGACCAAGTTCTCCCACGATGAGAAAACTCAAAAGGACCAGAGATGGTTTTGCCTTGGACGTTTGCTTGTGAGGAAAGTTTCAGCACACGAATAACACTCAGAAAAGACACCGACTTTCAAATTTTTAGAATATTCGACAATGACACCAGCAGCAATACCATGTTGACTCTTGACAACTTGTGCCACGCATTTGGCAACATTAGAAGGAGATGCTTCTGCTTTCGGCGCCTTCTCCACCTTCAGAACCAGGTTGGGCACAATATGAGTAGCAATCTGGTTGTCAGCTTGTACCAGTGCGGAATAGAAGTTTAGTAGGGAATCGAGCGCTGCGCCAGAAACCAGCGGTGAATATGAGATAAGGTAGATCTCAGACAAAAGGGTCTTCTCAATCTCTGGGAAAGACGTCACAGGCGTTAGCTCAAGTAGGATCGAAAGGGTGTTGAGTGCTTGCGATAAGAGTGAAATATCGGTAGTGGAGATGTAGCTCTTGATTTGAGTGATCAGAGAAGGTGCGAGACCTGGAGGAATACCACCGGTGTAACTGGAACAACATTGCTGTCAGTTCAGGAAATAAAGATTTAGATGCGAACGTACCTTTTCACCAGAACGTCCAAAGCTGTAAAAAGTTCAGTCTTTCCGGACCGTCCACTCTTCCTCAGCAGACCAATCAACCAGTCCAGACAGCCGTTCACCCAATTGTCACCAACGCTGACTTCTCTCGCTACCTTGATGATGACCTTGACGCCGCCTTCTGTCTTTCCTGTTGTCCGGCAAATAGCTTCCCATTCTTTCTGATCCTTGCCCTGGACCACGGCTGTCGCGCAGATCCACAAATCAGCGATACAGTCCTCGGCACAAGAGCGAACCTCAGCATCAGTATCGTGGCTGGTCAATCTTTTGACAGCCTCGGTGTACAAAGGTTCTGTCCAATCAACACCTTTGACGGGCTTCAGAGAGTTGAGCAAAGAGGAAAAGACGCGGAATGTTTCGGATGACACGCGGGGATGCCTTTCACCTAAAAGCTTGAGAAGAACGGGTGTCACCGACGACAAAGAAGCAGAGAAAGTGGCCGGGGAATGGGTCCCAAAAAACAAAGCAAGGAAAGACAGGCACGTGAGATGTAGGGTAGCTGTGGAGCTGGTCAGGGATTGTGAAAGAACTGCTTTTGAGGTCGTTATAATAAGCGGCACTTGGCTGGACAGAGAGCCCGGTAGAACGTCAAGAAGTGAATGCAGAAGCCCAAACCCGGCTTGAAGAGTGGCTGCCGGCGTCTTGGGAGACTTGATCTGATTCAGGAGGGCTTTCGAAAGCGATGGTACCTGGGCTTTCAGAAGCACATATGGCCCCTCCTCTACATCCATAATATCCGCATCCCGCTTTCGCTTCCCACGAGCGGCTGTGTCTTCCTTGCTGAACCCTCCATAGACAGCGGTCTGGTTCAGAAGGATGACATAAGTGGCCCAGACTTCAAGCTTGACAGTATCTTCTCGATCTCCAAAGCGTGAAATCAGGACCGGAGAGACATCCTTGTACATGGAAGTCAAGAGTTCGGGACGGGTGGTGATTAGAGCAGACAGAAGTTTGGTGGAGGACCGTCGAATCTTATACGATTGATCCTCATCGTCCTCATATCTATGGCAATTAGTCCAGTGTCAGGAAGTGCACCTGAAAGCTCACTCGTCACCATCATCTTCCTCCTCCTCCTCCTCGTCGGGGTTAGCCATGTTCTCATCCTCATCGTCCTCGGCATAATTTGGATCGTATTTGATGAACTGGATGCTGATTTGCATGAACGAGCTCAGATAAGGCGTCGCTTCGTTAGGACACCGCAAAACAATTGCTTCTAAAGCCTGATATGTATTATATAGATTGAAAGGGATGCATTCTCAGGGAAACCCACCTGCAAACACCCTTCTCGTAATTCGTCGTCGTCCCGTTGCACTGCCTTCAAAATTCCGCCAACGATGTCACCCAGAACAGGCGCAATCTGTAATGGGGAATGTCGTGCGACGGCGGCGACCAGCTGAACAGTTGTCTTTTGCTTCTCGATGTTAGCATTGGGAACAAGATGAGGAAATACATTCGTCCGAAGCAACTCTGTGAACAGCTGTGGTTGAGATAATGGGATGAATTGTGATAGCGTGATGATGGCTCGCTTGCGGACAACAGGACGTGAATGCACCAAGAGTGGCGCGATGACTCTTAGTGGCTGAGCATCGGCTGTTGCGCTCGTGAGATGCGATGGAAACCTGACAATGAGGATTGAGAGAATGGAAAGAGTTTCTACCAGTGTTTCGGATGGTGTGGTCGTCTGATAAAAGTTTAGCTACGCTACGCAAGTAGTCAAGAACATACATTTTGTATCTGCCCTAATAGTTTAGGCGCCAGTTTAGCACAAGCCGTGACGGCCACCTTTCCATCAGACGGAAGTTCCGAAGTGATAGTCTTGAGGGCCAGTGCGGAGATATCTCTGAGTTCATCATCCTTGCATCCCGAAAACTCGATAAGTTTGTCGACGACACTTTCCAGCTGTGGTTCCCGGATAATCTTGATCAGTTGGCCCAAACTAAAAGAATGTAAGAACCTTTCTTCGCAGATTGCTATACGTACCATTTCACTGCTTGATTCTTGACTTCAGATATCTTATCTTCGACAAGGGCAAGCACCTGAATCAGGACTCTGGTCTCCATCTGCTCATCTCCCGTAAAGCTGCCTGGATCTTGCCTGATTTCCGTCATGAGATCGTTGAGACCCATGAACCTGAGTTGGAAGTGAGAAACGCGCTACATCGCTTAATTGTTCACCGACTGCTTACCGGAAATCCTGGTCAGGCGACTGCATCTGCAGAACAAATGAACAAAGACGAATCTCCCAGGCAGACAATGCTAACCTTTTCGATGAGACTGTTCATAAGATATGTTTTCGTCATTTTCGTGATTTTCCAAAAGGACAGAATAAGAAAAGATAGAGAAATTTAGAGGCGATCCGGAAGTGATCAAGGAAGGGGAAGGAGAGAGGGGTGGCACGTGATTACATTACAGGTCATGGAGGACGCGTTGTTTGGGGCTGCTTGTGGACCAGACGCGCGATCTCAGCTGAGTTCCCCGCTCAGTGCGGGAGACAGTCAGAAAATCATTCAAAAACGAAGAAGAAATCAGGGCAACAAAGTAGCTCGAAAAATATCTGCCATTGTTTTAGCCAGCCTGATAGGTCTAGAATCCTTCTGTGAGGCTCTTCCGTTCCCCTGACTTCAAGCCTTATCCCCATTTCCGAAATTTTGTTTTTTAGACCGCGCAGACCACGGCTGCCTCGTCACATAGCCTGATATTAAGTGTGGTCATGGACTTCCGGCAACAATAATACTGCGCTCTATAATTCTCGATGAAGGAGCTTCATCTACTCCCCGGCTTTGTTAAGCTTTTTCGCTGCGTGTCCAGATGCGCCGAAGCTCTCAAAAACGATGCGAATATATTCAAAATGACCGGAGAACATGAGGGCTGGAGAACACTGGGACAAATAGGATTCTATCATCGATCTAGCCAGCCTAGTAGGTCAATATTCCTCCTGTAGGGTTCTTCCTTTGACCCCAACTTTAGAATCACTTCATTTCCCCATCCAAATCCATCTTTCCGCTTCAATATAGCCTTAGCCCAGAATTTAATCCATATAGCCCGCTGCGTAGTTGGCAGTGTAGCAAACAGCTCGTACTGAGGGTCCAGTCCTTGCCGTCCGGCTTCCCCAACGTCTTCCACAAATGTCCACTCTGCGCTGGAGCTGTGTACCCCCTGTCCTCGTACACGAGCTGCCGTTTTCCGAGTATATTGCTTATTCTGCGAATACCCGCCAGAGCTCGATAGAGATGCTGCTGATCCGGGTGTGACAGACAGCCCGAGCGAGATGTTTGATTCCGTCCCAATGACAACTTCGGTTGCCTGTCCCACATCGTCCTTTGGATGTATATCCTTGATCTTCAAGGGGAACGACCGTCCTTCGACATCACCGTCATAACCGAACTCGACTCGAATGACTGCAGATTCAAATCGCGCCTTAACGGTTGAGTCTGGACCAAAACCAACACCGAACAACACTTTGCCAGGATCCGTGTCAGGTCCTTGTATTAGTGTCATGTTGAAGTACGAGTCCCCTTCGTTGGCACGCCCTATCTCTAAGCCGTGATCCTCACTGTCAGTAGGAACAAAGTAACAGTTATATTCCGGGTCATGGAATGACCTGCGTTTGTGAGGCCAATTCATCCATCGGTGCCTATATGGTCTGTCCAGATGTCGGCCCTCACATCGAACACCTCTGATAGGGAGACTGGAAGCGCTGCGAAGAGTTACTGTTGACTGAAAGGGATGAGACTGTTGCGTGAGTAAGGTGCATATTTGTTAAATTAGTACGTACCTCACTAGACAAAGGCGGTGTCTGAATATGAGCAACTGCGGTATCAGAGAGCGACTCTTCGATTTCTTCTGGTTCATCGGTCACCGTTATACTATACGTGAAAGTCAGCGCGTGTTGCTCTCGAATCGCGATAGACTACGCACGTCAGGATAGCCGTGGTCTTAGATTGTAGGTCTTCTGGATTACGATCGGCGTGCTTTACTGGGACGAAAGGTCGCAGCCAACTCTAAATGTCTGTGAGAACCAGAGAAGATTAACAATGCCGAATACCTCACCTCGAACTCGGTAGAATCTACAGCACCGTACCTTTCCGCCAATTGTTTATTATCACGAAACACCATAGTCTGAGGACAGTGACTCTAACTTTGGGTCAATTGACCAGGCCCTACATCGTCGCGAAAGCGGCGTACCTTCTCAATACATACTTCTTGAGCAATGTCCGGATGTTGTACGCAGTCGACCTTAGCAAACTTCATATGATCGTACGAGGGCAAGTCGGCAATGTACAGAAGCACGAGAGTCATAGCTTGTGTGTAGTGGTCATGACCGTCGTAGAAGACACTAACTGAGACGGTGTCTTCTGATATCTAAGAGGATCCCCATTTGTAGTAGAACGAGAAGACGAAAATTCCATACCTACCTGAGCATTAAACTCTTCAAGTGAAGTGATTTCCGTAACGCGCGCCTATGTTTTTTTATAAGTACGGTTAACCTTCCAGTGAGAGAGAAATATCCCTTACGCTGTGACAATTGCGCACATCAGCATTCCGAATGGTAGCGAGATGAGTGCATATCGATTCATCTGACTGTTCCTGGTCATCCTCTGGCTCCTCATCACCAACACCGTCTGCTTCAGCATTATCAGCGTCGTTCGCTTCTTCGTCAACAATATTCGCTGCATCTTGATTGTTTCCTTCTGTTACTGCTGCTTCCTCTTCCACGGAAGGTCCTTCTGATTGCGGCTGCGGTGGATCTTCCTCTGCCTGTTCTTCTTGAGTTGCCTGAGCATCCTCAGCAGGTCCGCTTTCAGTCTTGCTCCCCTCCTCCTCGTCCTCGTCCTCGTCCTCCTCGTCCTCCTCGTTATTCTCTGACTCATCCAGTTCTTCCCCTTCAGACAGATAATCGTCGACATTGATCGGGGCAGAATCTGCAATACTGAAGAAAGGATCTCTAAGCAGATGCCACGAGCAAGTCGAAGTAGCTTACGCGCTTGCTGAAAGACAGTCATCCAACCAATTCTACGGGGCGTCATATAAGTTGAGTTGACCTGTCTGGGGAAGAGAAAGGTTACTCACCGTAAAGACAGCGCCTTGAATCACACCGTCGAACTTAGAAAACAGCCTCCCATCCCGGAATATCCACAATACTGGTCTCTACAAAGCTTTCACGTGAGTTATTGAGGCTGAGACTTATTAAAAAGCGTCTATCTCACAAAACGGAGCCACAGGAGCTCGTGCAGGATCTCTGCCGAATCAGACTAAAGTATCCTTAGTAATAATTACGGCAGAAAAAAAGGCACCCACTTGCTCGACGTTGCAATCAACGCGAAGAAAGTGTATGTCCTTGTATTTAGAAGACTTAGCGGCACGTTTAAAGCAGAATGACATTCCATGCAGTGTGGTGTTAGAATGCAACCCAACAACGACGTGTTTGTGTTGGCTGATCTTTAATGCTTTGAGTACGTATCATCGCCGAAGTACATAATTAGAAACTTACAAATTCCTCAAACTGTGGACCTATCCATATGGATATATCCAACACTGGGTCCTACAACGTTGATTGAGAACTGGCGATAACCGTATACTACCTTCGCGCACCTTGCCCCGTGCCCTAGACACAGACATGTCTATGGGAGGTAACACAAGTCCTTTCGGAACACCTTTCTCAAGGTGCGGGGGTGATCTGCTAGTGGGTGGATGGGAAAGTCAATCATGAAGATGGAATTAAAAAAGCGTCGTACTAACCGAGAAAGTGTGAGATAAGTCTTCAGCCAACCCTATTGAAGACATCGATTAGATACAACCGCACACGCGCTGTGATGAGACCCACGAACTTCTAGTTCTTCATTATCATGACACCCTTCCGTATATCCAAATCGTTCCCCATTTCTGTAAACGTGAATCGTAGGATACTGTCTTCACGTTAACAACGAATTTTCAACGGCGAGACCAATAACGTACACAATGTATCCCAACTTCTTGTTGTGCGTCGGTCTAATGAAGATCATAAAGAACCGATCGCGAAATGAGGTAGAGTATACATACATCCCAGTCGTTCACGTCACATAATACTCCCCCGAAAGTCAGCCCATTAAGCGTTGCAAGTCCAGAGATGTAATCAAAGGCAGGCCTCATCACATGGCAGTAGTAGCACCAATTCGTAAAAAACAAAACGACAACATCTTTATGTTGCGATATCTGCGAAATCTTGTCAGTGATAAAATCAGGTAGGGAAGCCAAAACGCAAACAAGATCATGAAAATCACTCTTTCTGTCGAGGTGCACAACGATAGACATGGGGGCAGAAGGAAGAACGGTTTGAACAATGGCCTTTTCCAGCTGTCTCTAGTTGTGTCGCCGTCTGACGAATCCTCAAATGATTGGCGCACAAAAAGATACATATCAGCGGGTAACGGGCTGTAACGAACCAGCTCATCAGGCCCTGACCCTTAGTATATGAATTGTTTTAGGCACCTACCATACCAGTCCAAAACGAAAGCGAGCCCTCCTGAGCTCTGAGCGCCGTCAGTACTAGACTGGTGCAACTAGAGCTGGTGTCGACGCTAATTCTATCTAACCAGGCTTAGCCAAGTAGTATCGTAGAGGATAATATAACTGATGAATTACCAAATTTTCATCGTCAGTTTTAGATGGGAAATAAAGATAATGATGGTGGCACCTGGTGTCATGTTTGATGGGTATGGGAACAGTTTCAGGAAGGTTCTGATGCAGACTGGCCCTGGTGTGTCATGATAACACCCCTAGACTAAGCAAATGCTGTGTGGATCACGGAGTAAAGTCATTCTGCCACCGTGTGCTCGCCTTGCTGCCCTACCTGAATACCAGGATGGCGCCCGTGACACGCATACACAACGCTCAAGAGCTTCGAAAGACGGTGTGTAAACCAAACATGGAGAAATCTTCCGCTGAGCATGCTAGCAGATCTCAACTCGACAACAGATCGTCGTATTCTTTCATCAGCCATGGTGCTCACATTGTAAGAAAATGAGACCGATTCTTGATACAATCGCTAGTTTGGTTGAGTATAAGGAGGTCAGCTTTTATGAGTTTGACCTAGAAGAATGGGAGGTGAGCACTCTGTCTGTCGTTCAGAATTGGCTTACTTAGTAATTCAAGGACGTCATGGAAGAAATGGATATCAGGACTGTTCGTATACAGGTTCTATAAGCATATTCAGACCTTATCGACGTGTTTCACAGTTTCCGAAAATCTTCCTCTTTCGCCAAGGTGAGAAGATAGCCACAACTGGACCTTGTGAGCCAGAGGCGTTCAAGGTAGGCGTATTGACAATATTGCAGTATATCGCCTGATATTCCTCGACAGACTTGGCTTTCGACAGCGATGGCACATCGGGAGACTGTTGATACACCAATCGAGTGCGTTCGTTCACTTCAAGCATTGTGTTGTAATAATTTGCAGTTAATAGCGAGGGAAATACTTGTACCGGACGGTATGAGGATCGAAGACAAAATCTTGCCACATTGCTGGGAGGAAGCAAGCCATTCCTCGACACAGAAAGCGGTTGCGTATTCCAACCAACACCAGAATCCAACGGCTTACAGATTGGAAGAGCCAACCAAGGCACTTCCTACTTCCTTATCACCATGTGGAATTCAGAAACCGATGATCCCAACAAAATATTCTTCGGACTTCATTTCATGCCCGATCCCATACACAAAGCTCGTTTTGAATCGGCAAGGTTCTGGGTCACATTTGGTCGCGATGACGGGGAGGAAGAGCATTTTCCACTGAACGTCCTCGAGCTCACCCCGGCAAGTGCTGCAGACACCATTACCACCTCTCCGATTGAAGCAATAGATAATTCCAGTATCTGGTCAGGTGAAGAACCCGTCCGACGAGGAACAGCAACGGACATTCGTGGGCAAGGCCTGCACAGCCCTACGGCAGTCTGGAGCTTAGTGGAAGGAACGAGCCGAGGTCTTGACGCAAGCTACACACTTTCTGTCGTACTACCGACGACGACAAGAGTCTGGATGAAATTCTGGGCCAAAGCTGTGCTGATCCGTGGGGATACAATACCGCTTGATCTACGTCACAAGGTAACATTAAAGACGGGGACGATGGAAGAACCGTACCAGAGGATCTTGGATCTGAGCGTCGCTATGGAGAGAGCTGAGCCAAAGAGTTAGAAATGAAGCCGAGTACTTAGCAAATTGCTGATTGGGTTTCTCGGCACTTGCTGATATTTTTATGTAATACCATTCAAGTGGTGTATGCTGCGGAGGAATTGCTGGAACAAGGCCATAAGACCTTACGAATCACCGCCGCTCTAGTTCGGCGGGATCTAAATGAGGAGTAAACTGGAGTAAATAGGACTGGTGAACTCGGTGATATACCCACTATATACACATGTGATCGAAAACATAAACGGATATTGGGAACCTAACTTAGCTGGATTTTTCAACACACCCTGATTACCAGAAAAAAACATCTACAAAAAACACTAATGTTGTTATCATCTGTTTAGATATACAGTTCTGGATACGGTAGACCGGATACATGATCTCAACGTGTACGTAGAGCATAGTGGGAGCTTTCCATCCAGATTATGGATATCATACGAGTAACGATGAGAACAATATAAGGAAGTCATGTAAGCTATTAGGAGGCCAAGTTCCTACATCTGTTTTCCAATCTAATCTCATAGACAATGCTCATTCTGTGCGTTGACGCTTTCTTCGTGGGGCCGTGACGTCGAGAATCAAGGCGGCCCAAGCATTCTCAATGTAATTCGAGTCGGGATATTGAATTCTGGGGCGACTTGAGTCAGTGAAAGACAGATTTTCTGCGATACTGTTCCTCTGCGATGCATCCGAGGCAACACGAGGGTCCAGTGACTCCTCTCTGACTCGTTTGCGCGCCTGCGTTTTTGATTCGTCTGGAACAGTCGACGGTATTTTCCTAGGTCGACCCGGTCCGCGTCTATCGAATATTAGGCACATTAATTCTTGTAGAGGACGCCGGCTTACTTCACAGTCACCAACGAGGAGCCACGCATGGCGTCCGGTAAATCTATATCATGCGATCAATCCGTGGGAACAAGGCAAGAAGCTGACCAAACAAACCAACTCCAAGCTGATTACCCAACTCAACAAAACATGCTAATCGTTCCTCCCGTTTCAAAGTCTTGGATAGTAAGTTCTCCGCCTCATCACTGAAAAGATGACATAACGCGTCGTGTATCTGTTCGGACCGAAAACCGAGATTTTTTGATTCACCGGTATCAAATATTGCCTTCGCAACCGAGCGAAATGTATCGGTGGTTGAAGAAGGTAGCTCTTCCCATTGTCGTCTCAAGAGGTTGGGCGGAGAGCTAGACTCCGAGTCGAAAAGAAAAAGATACATCGCATACGCTGCAGTACTGAAAATAGTCAAGGAATATGGAAAACACTGCGCCACTGATACTCACTGGACAAAATTTGGTATCGTAGATACTTGCAGACGTTCCTTGCCGGAACTCTTGGGTATATACGATTGCCTGCACAAGTGATTAAACATACTGAAAAGCGTAAGTTGAGGTCTAAAGAAGATTTAAGGACTACCCACCTAGTGCACCGCAGATATTTGCATTAGCCGGGCGGGCTATGCCTATTGTATTATATACAAGGAACAAAAACACACACACGATAATTTTGATCAGGTGGGTTTGTGGGCGCTTATTGACATACTAAGGCCACGTCAGGACACCTGTCAGCAACATTCCGCTATTTGTCGCCTATTTCTTTTGGAGCCCGAGCGAAGCATGCACGCGCACGCGCTGGTTGCCTCCGTCCATTGCCAAAGGTGGCTGCGTTGTCCCAAATCGTGGTCACGGACCTCAAAATACACGCCAAGACCATAATATTACACCCGCTCAAATTACACAAATTCATTAATGGTTAAGATCTATGCACCGTCATTACCTGGTGGCAGAAGTCAGTTGCTTGACCCTGAAACAGAGACTAAACATACCTGATTCTCTTGTCCACTCGTCGTGCCGCCGAATATCCGCCTCAGTGACGGTGGGCCGCACAGTAGCCAACGACCTCAAAAAGTCATTTAACCTCAAAGGAGGCTCTAAAAGCTCATCAGAATCAATGTCTGACCACGTCTTTTCTACAGCATCAGGATCTCCAGGCGAACAAGGAGTCCACTTGTTGAAATCGTTGGTTTCTGAGGCAGGGTCAGCAACACGTTTAAAGTGTGTGGCCGATATCACTTTTCGGACGGGCTGCATGAGAGCGTCGCGCACGACGATCGCTATATCGGAACCGGAGTAGCCTTCGGTCTTGTCTGCCAACTGCCGATAATCCTTTGCCGTTAACTCGCAAGGCGTTGAACCTACATGCAGTTGGAACATATGCCGCCGCGCGTCAGGGCCGGGGAGGGGTATGTATATCCGTTTCTCGAATCGTCGTTTGATGGCGTTGTCTAGTTGCCATGGAATATTTGTCGCTCCAAGGACCAGCACACCCGTATCGTCATGCCCAACACCATTCATTTGCACTAGAAACTCGGTCTTTATCCGCCTCGAACCCTCCGATTCACCCTCATTACGCGAGCCCGCCAAAGAATCTATTTCATCAATAAAGATGATTGATGGTTTGGATTCACGCGCCAATTCGAACAACTGTTTTACTAGCCTGTAGAAATGAATAATCAATGACGCGCCGAATGACATGAATACGTATACTCGCCTCTCAGAGTCACCTTGCCACTTACTGACCAGATCACTGGAGCTGACGCTGTAGAACGTGCTTTTAGCTTCCGTAGCAACAGCCTTCGCGAGGTAAGATTTTCCCGTCCCTGGTGGTCCATATAGCAGTATACCCTTCCATGGCGTACGCTTTCCGGTAAACAGATGAGGAAACTTGATGGGTAAGATGACAGCCTCCTTGAGAGAAGCCTTAGCACCTTCCAGACCTGCTACATCGTCCCACTTGACATTCGGCTTCTCAGAGAGAATCGCGCTGGATAGCCCTGCTCGCAGTTTCTTTGTTTCAGGATCCTGATCATCGTCCTCGCCATCTTTCCTAAGGTGCATACAATGAGTTTGCCGTCGAAGGAGCTATCGGGAACTCACTTCTTTCCTCCACCACCAATGCCACCACCAGACCCATTCACGCCCACTGCATTTCTCGAACGTGATTCATTCTGGGACACCAAATGCTGCTTGAGGGTTTCTGCACGAGCCAGATATTCATTGATCTTGGTTTTAATCAGTTGCTTTGACTTTTCGTTTTTCTCATCTTTACGCGAGAAATGTTAGCAGTTCCTGATGTGGGGTGGTAATATAGCGTACACTTCATGGCAAGCATGAAATAATCCAAAGAATTCGAATATTGCTTGTATGCTTCATTATAGTTCTGCTTGACATCTTCGTCGATGGCCTTTTGAACTATTTCGATAGCACGCTGGGACAATGTCAGAGATGATTTTAGAGAAGACAGTATCGACACACGTCAAGACTGCTCGCGTTAGCCATCGTAGAGGGTATCAATCCAAGGTAATTCAACGGTCGTGACGGCAAGAGGCAGATCGTATTTGGTATTATTATGAATGAAAGCTTCCGGAAAAACGATGAGACTACATTGCATGTTATCTTCGAGGTTTTTGTTCCCTCTTAAAGTTCAAATTAGGTTTTTGTGTTCGTTAGAGTAATGAATCCCCATGCAAGAATTCGGTGGCCCGTGGATATCATTTTTCACAGCACTGCCCTTGCGGTCCTACTGATTGGCGACCAGCTGCCATGCATGCAGTGTCACACGTGTACGCCCTCAAAGACTCACGGATTCGCTATGGGACCGGCGACAGGCCTATGGCCTATACGTGTTCAACTGAGGAACTATCTGGATAGATTATCATTATCGGCCTTCTTTGGCACAAATAATGAGACAAGACGAATGTCAAATGGACCAGGTTTCTTTTCTTCTTTTGGTAACGACGCTGTTGTTCTTTTTGTGGCAAGGGGATTTTACGTTAGCGCCATCTCTGAACAATGGAGCTTGCTGTGAAACGATATATAAAAGGGGCCTTGTCTAACAGTTCCCCCCCTCATCAACGGACTATTATCTAACTCCACGGTTCCCCTCTGCATTCTCCACCCCCGTAATTTCGTGAAATATGACGTCTAGTATACAAGGTCGCCGACGCATGCGCAAGCAGCGCAACGAAGTTGTAACCCAGAAACTTCGAGCTGTTACACCAGAGGAACTTGACGCCTGGAGCAGTGTCTCTGACGGCGAGTACGACCCAAATGACCCCCAGCCCTCTGATCTTGACGAACCTTGGCCATATATGTTCCAAGTAAGTGGTGTTGCTATCCTCCAGCATAATTATATTGACGGATCTTACCAGGCTGGTGATCGGGTGTGGATCAGAACCGCTGGTGGCAACTGGCACCCAGGGAAAGTGTCTGGTCAAACAACACGGAAAGGTCAAACACGAGAGGTTGGTCAAAATCCCCCGACATCGCATCACTTCTGACATCAATCAATCAGAAAGAGGGACTGTTCTATCCGGTAGTATTCAATGAAAAACTACGGAAATATTTTGCACCGCTAAATGGTGAAATCAAGCCCAACAATCGATATATTCGAGGGTTGCTGGCTGACGCGGGCTGGTTGTAATCGTATCTGCCTGACGTGGACTTCATATGTTTTCCTTTGTATTAATGGTGTACTTATATCGATGGGGTTTTACGGTCAATGGAACAATACCAATGCATCTGCTAGAAATTGAAATAAGATTTTCAAGGTGTATGAATGCGCCAAGTCTACAATTGTCTACAATCTTCTTCTCTTCGACGTGGCATCCCCAGCCAGTAAGATTTAAGTACGAAAGCCCACAGCAGCCACCTTGCTGTCAAGAAGCTGTTGCTCCCATCAGGAATGCAATGCTCGCAGAACCTCATCGACAAATCCGTCTCGTTCATCATGAATCGGAATGAAAAACTAGGAAAGATTTTACACCGCTGAACAGAGCTAAGCCCAACAAATGATGTATTAAAGGGCTGCTGGCTGATGCGGGTCGGCTGTAACCTTTGCCGCGTGACGTGGTTTTGATTCCACATCAATATCTTTTCCTCTGTATAATTGTGTACTTAGACCGATGGGGCATTGTGATCAATGAATGATACCAATCCATACCCTAGAAATTGAAATAATAAGAGTTTCAAGGATGTATGAATACGTCAAGTCGACAGTTGTCTTCAATCTTCTTCTTCTCTTCGACGCAGCACCTCCCAGCTAGGAAGATTAAAGTACGAAGGTAGTTCATCCCACAACAGCCATCTTGCTGTCAAGAAGCTGTTCCTCCCATCAGCAATGCAATGCTCGCAGAGCCTTGTCGACAAATCCGTCCAGTTTACCATGAAACGGAATGGTGTCGGTATTACCGAGTCACTGAAGAACTTCTCCCATATCTTCAACGACATCAGCCTTCCTTCATCACACTTGGCCTTGGTAACACATCTCCCCGCTCCCTTTCCTAATATGAACTCGAGGAGCTTGCCTCGTACAGCCTGTATGAGCTTATCTCGGGCTCGAATACATTTCCGCTTTGTATCCCAATCCAACTCCACATGGCTGCCGTCAAATGACGGAAGTCCGTCAAGAACTGCGTCCAGACCGATCGCCCACGAGTACGCCATAGCCGAAGGCAATAAAATTTGGTGATTCGTTTCTTGCGCGAGGTTAATAATTGCTATCGTTCGACCTCGGAATTTTTGTATGGTGTCATTATCTGCACGCCTGTCCCATTCATCGATGGTTGTGGGGAAGATACGCTGGAGATGATCCACCGCCGTTTTCTGCAGTGTCTGGACTTGGTACTTGGTGCTCAGACGCAGAATGCCTGCGATTACAGCAAACGGGGTCTCCCTGGTTGGGTCGTAGGACCTGTACTTGGGGCCGACACTAAGTCAAAGGCCAATGGAGTCTAAGAATATTCACATACGAAGGATCATGTATAGCTTTCAAAAAATGCTGCCAATCCACAGCCGAATCGTCCACCTTAAATACTCTGCAGCCACTAATCACCGTTTCCGACGTGGATTCGGGGCTGCCCTGTAGGATCATCTGGAGCAGGACGGGAGAGTGATATACGAGAATGCCGCGGGTGACGCGAAACAAAGTAGATTCGGCTTTGAGGATGACATCGCCCTCCTCCAACCAGAATTCCCGGGAGCGTCGCAGGGAGGCAGAATCCATCGTATGTTGTAGAAAGGTATCTGTATAACGTGGACGTGATCAAGGGAGGTTGAGGGGCGCTTCAGTAAACTCGTAACAGATGGAACTGGTTCGATTTCATCCAACAGAATCTTGATGCGTGCAACGAGCTTCATGAGCTAAGAAAACTCTTGATTGCCGGTAAACTTTTGAAAGTGCGGGCCGGCGGTACCGCCAGCGATTTCAGACTGCGACGCAATTCCTTATTGAAATGTTAGGACTCGCAGCATATCACATCAGTATTTCGTGTGGTAAAGCACGCATAACAAAGGAATGAGAGAAAAAACATCGTGTCGGGAGAATGTGATGTCGAATGATTAGCAGCGCCGCTGGTATTCGCAGGATAAACCATACAGTCGGCAGCTTGTGTGCAGTGGATAATATTCATGGGCTATGGCTATATTGAAGCGAAATTGTTTACCACAGATCTATCAATGGTCGGAAGTGATCTGGCACGTCGCTCGGAATATTCAGAGGACACATTTCAATGAGTTGTTACCATCATACGACTGAAGGAGGTGTAATGAAAGACTGAATGACTGTTTCACTGAGTGGAAACGGCTCCGCTACATCGGGCCGACTAGATAACCGGAAGAGGGTTTAGATATGCCGAAATAGGATATGCAATTGCCAGATTTGTCACACCCCATGGGGTGTCCTTTGGATCCGTACCGCCATGTTGTCCCGCTCTTTTCGCCTAGCAGTGCGAAGGCCCACTTTTCCCTCTTTTATTCATAGCTCTGCTGTTACCTGGGCAACTAAGAAGTCGATAAAGCAGTTCAAACTCGCAGATATCGGTGAAGGGATTACTGAATGCGAGGTCATCAAATGGTTAGTGATTTCCGTTCAAGACATGAAGATTCCGTTCTAATGGACCAGTTTGATTTTGTAGGACCGTTGAACCAAAGTCTACTGTGCAAGCCTTCGATGCACTCTGTGAGGTCCAGAGTGACAAGGCAAGCGTGGAGATTACCAGCCCGTTTGACGGTGTTGTTACCCAACTTTTGGTACAGGAGGGAGAAATTGCGAAAGTTGGCGCTGGATTGTGTTTGATAGAAGTAGAAGAAGAGGCAGACTCCGAGGGCATCGTCAAGGACGAAGCGCCTGTGCCGTTAGCAGAAGAACCGTCTTCGGACTCGCGTCAGGACGAGGAGACCCCTGTGACGCGACGACCACACCCTTTAAATCCAAGTCATCCTGAACCGAAGGCTGACAATGTTCTGGCTACTCCCTCTGTTCGGCATTATGCTAGGAAGAATGGTGTCAAATTGGACAAGGTCTCTCCAGGCAGTGGACGAGACGGCAGAGTCGAGAGGCAGGACATTGAGAGATATCTTTCAAGACAAGCTCCTACACCATTGTCTCAAGTCATGAATGACCAAGATGTGATTGTGGAGCTCGGTCGCACTCGTTACGGCATGTGGAAAGCTATGGTTAAGGTGAGCGAACTAGTTGGTTATCACAATATATCGTTTGACGTTCCCGACAGAGTCTAGAGATTCCACATTTTGGTTACTCAACAACTCTCGATCTCACAGCCTTATACCATCTTTTACCTACTTTGAACGCGCATATACCTGAACATTATAAACCTTCGCCATCTTCACCCTCGCCGCCATTGGCAATCTCTCCTTCCTCAGTCTTTCCAGCACCTACTTTCCCACAAGTTGCATCTTCTCAGCAATATACACGTCTGACGTATCTTCCTATCCTTCTCAAAACCCTTTCCAAGGCAATGCTCGAATGGCCACTCTTCCGTTCTTCCATCACGCCCAGCGCATCCGATCCAGGCACGAAGCCTACTCTGACAGTACGCCCACATGCCGACATTAGCATCGCACTTTCCACTTCCACAGGTTTATACACGCCCACTCTGCAAAGCGTCGATACGTATACCATGTATGGCCTCGCATCATCTCTGAAGCATCTCTCCCATTTAGGTAGACAAGTCCCATGCGGACTCACTCCCAACGAGATGCCCAAACGAGGCGGAACGCTGACCGTTTCCAATGTTGGAGCTATTGGAGCCGGGGAGTTCGCGGCGCCAGTGCTTGTACCTGGAGGTGGCGTTGCGATTGTCGCTATTGGGAGAGCAAAATGGGTCTGGGATGTAGAAGTTGGAAACGGAAATGGAGAGAAGAGACTGAAAGTTGGGATAAGCTGGAGCGCTGATCATCGTATTGTTGAAGGCGCCGAGTTGGCAGCATTCGTGGAATGCTGGAGAGGATATGTAGAGGTTCCAGAAAGGTTGATCGCCGATTCAGTGTGAGGTATGTAGCATAGTTTCCCAATTCTCTTCGACGTAAGAAGCACTTATGACCTGTATCAATATTCAACAAATTACCGTTGCAAAGCATCAGATTGTCGGCGAAGTAGGGGACACTTGTCAGAATCCTCGTGCTGCTGTCTGATTGCCCTATGCGTAGTTCTGCTCAACATGAACATTCAACGTCTTCCGAGTCCTGCTTGCCACTGTCTCCTACTCCCTCTGCAGACAAACGTCGGTATCCATAATCAGTCATGCTGTAGGTCCTTTGAATATGGGCTCCTGCTGGTGTGCCTCGCAATGATGACGAAACGTGGGATACCTCATGTTTTCCTCCTGTACATGAGTTTTACACCAGGCACGACCCTTTCTCCCTTCAGCACTCTCGCCGGCTCGATCGTCTCACTCAGGCGTCTCAATTTTCATCCATAAGGGCAAAGTCGGGAAACCCTGAGTTCTGGAACGAACCGACAGTCAGAGGAACTCATCCCTTCGAGCACACAGGAATTTGTATTCCGTCTCCATTATGAACGCCACCGATATCGATAACTTGCACTTTGTCAATCCCTCTCTGGAGGCTCTACGACTGTAATCTTATTTGACGCTATGTGTCAATCTCTTATTAACTGCCTCCGATGACATTATAGCTCCCTGCAGTACCGTGCATTCAAATTGTATTATGGCACCGCAGATTTTGCCACCGTTTCTCCTGGCATCCAGACAGCATTTCGAGAGGTTGCAGAGGACGTTGCAGAGAACGTTACCCAGGCGATGTCTCCCGATGAGCGGGAAAAACTATCTCCAGCGACTTGGGATCAAATGATCAAAGAGCATATAAGAAGAGATCTCAGTTTTCACTACAAGAATGGTGTCTTGGATCACATAACTTCAAAGAAAGGTGGGAAAGAGTACTTTGCTCAGGATCGTGGAGCTGGTGATTTTATTGCCATGGCAGAGTGAGTGCTGTCTCTCTTGGCCAATATTGTGGCGCTAATTTGTGTCAGATTTGGAGAGTAATGGCGCCTACACTATCCTCGGTTAGGAACAGCACTAGATTTCAAATCACAACAGACGGCCTTTATCGCACGTAGAGCCTCGTAATGGATACTAAACACCTAATAAATATTTCTGCGCGAAGAACACATTGTACCATTGGAAATTGGTATACACCAGAAATTTCGAACTGTGGCGATCTTTAATCAACGCGAAGAGTGAAATAAGTTTGTAATGCATTTCCCCTACTGTATATTCCTCAGTATTCGCGACGAGATCTCACCTGTAGATGAGATGAGTCATGCCTCAAGGCTACAATGCCTGCTGTCTGGAACGTTGCGTCGCATATCAGGAGCCCTGAAAATGATGCATGCGAGTGCCGTGGGAGCAGCCCGTGACACAAGCGCAAGGCGTGCATCCTCACACAATACCTGAGAAGAAGGACAAGGCAGCCGTATCGTCTAGGTGCAGACGGGGAGTCCAGCCATTCGTATTTCTCGCGTTGAAGATGAGTAGCTCTTCTAGTGATACAGCACGCGCCGATCTGATAAGGTAAAGATGTATTTCTAGGCACATTTTGACATTCGCATGCTAAGTGTCCTCTTGTTCCTTCAAGGTCCTTCGCATATAGGGCTCTCAATTTATGCTTTCCGACGATAGAAGGAGACCTTAGTGAGGATCAACGAGGGCTAGTGCATACCGCGTTGCAGGAGCTTGCAGAGAAGATAGTGAATCAAAGAGATAGATGGATGCCGCCAGAGTCGTTTCAAGGAGAGTTTCCAATGGATCCGATAATTACCCGCTACGCAAAGCGGAGGTTTGGCTCGTTCATTTTCAACCTCGAGGAAACGAGTCGGCTGCCATATGTAGTTCCAAGAAAGAGTAACGGTCGGGTTAGGCGGAGATGAGACTCAAGGTAAGTTTACCGCTGTGCTTGCGTGCCATTTGTCTCACTGTTGTAGGACGTACCGGAGGATTGTAAAGCGTTGATTTCTGGAGGCTGTACGACGGGCCATAAAATCGTAGAACCAATAATCAAACCGACCGAGTGATCGTGTAGGTTACCCGAGTATCATCTAAAAACTTGGAGCACGGAACCAGGCTACGCCATCTGAAAGGAACAGCGCCAAGAGGTCAGATGGCACGAAATTTATTAGTGCTGTTTCATGCACCTCGGACATCAAGAAGTTATCGGACAGAACAGCAAGTAGGAGCCCCGTGAACGTGGACAGACGAGCTCTGTCATTCAATTGATGTTTGACTGTGTTGTTGAAGGAATATATCGGAGCACTGTAGATACGCTTCATGCCTTGGGGCGCACTAGGGAGCATTTTAATCGCGGCAATCGTCGAGTAGATTATCATATAGCGCCCTGTACATAGAAATAGCCAAGAGTCTCTAAAGTGAAACAGAAGTTGTTCGTCGGATTAGGCCCGGAAGTATAGATATCTTGTGCAGTGATCATCGAACAAGGACTCAGACCTTTCAAACGCAGTACAGAGAACGGAGAGCAGCCCCGACCTCGAACATAAATTCTATGGCCTGAGAAGTCGTCGTTCTTGCTGTTCTCCGTATAAAGGATAGTGTGGGATGTGGTGGTTGTCCCGGTCATTGTTAACGACGGAAGTAGCCGAAAGCCAAAGCGACAGTTCGCCGGATCTCGGCAACTCGATTCGCTGATTTTCCCAGCTATGGGTAACCTCCGGCTAGTCGATATGTTTTTCCCAGGATGCAGATTATTGAAGTCAGCCAGGAAACCTCGTTCACCCTCATGATTTTGATCGTTACCGGTTTAAAATGCTATCTACCGGGCAAGATAAGTGTTACAAATACAACAACAGCTGTGTACTAGTGGATACAAAGAAGCGTCCAGCATCATACAGACAACTATACATACGTAGACGTATTTGGCGGTAGAGATAATGCGAGACAATTATATGGCTCCAAATCCCTACCCGGCATCGTAATTCCTAGCAGGAATCCGTTTCTCTGCATTGCGTGATCTCGGTACAACTCCCAGTTATAATATCCCATGTCTCGAGTGCTCACAAAGTCGTGTAAGCTTATAACTTCGATCTTCGGCCCGGGAAGGACGGTATAGTCCAAGAATGTCAAGATGGAATAGTTCGGTACAGATGGGTTGGCATTACTGTAAGCCTTCCGCATAGCATCAATAGCATC
The DNA here is from genome assembly GCA_028551335.1 of Armillaria sp. CMW 4456. Lineage (NCBI taxonomy): Eukaryota > Fungi > Basidiomycota > Agaricomycetes > Agaricales > Physalacriaceae > Armillaria > Armillaria sp. CMW 4456. The sequence continues at coordinate 295,921 of JANDKJ010000142.1, forward strand.
TTTCCACAACGTGCGGTAAACCTCGCTCTGGCCAATGGTGATGAACCACCCATCCTCGGAAGGTGACATGAGACGGGGGTATCCTTCTATCATCCAAATTAACACATTAGTGCTAGCTGTGTGTCGCAGAAGAGGACAGCCAACCTCGAAATTGCCGTTGTAGTTCAATGCATTGCTTTCGATGTCCGTCTCTCCATCCAGCCTTGGCACATTCGTAGGAGCAGTAATAAGCATACTGGCATCCAGAACACCGCACGTCACGTGTTGTCGATGTATTTGCCTCTCTGGTTTTGCACTGTCAAGTCATTAGTGACATGAACCACATTCTGAGATGAAGCGAACATACGTTATCGCTCATGCAAGCAGTCGTCCCATTGCGAGCCATAGTATGAACTGGTCTCAGAGCCCATAAGCGGTCTACCTTTTCTTTCAGCCTCAGCCAGGCATCTTTAACAAGTTTTGGCGCATTCTCCATCGCCTCAGCCCTCCTCAATGACGTATGGGCACGGTGCAACACACTTCTATAAACTGCGAGCAGGGTGATTGTATCTAGAATAATCACGATTGCTGCCTCCACCGTGAAATTTTCAGGAATGGACTCCTGACGATCGTATTCGATGTACGGCTGCGCTTTCACAATAAAATGCAGAATCCCTTTGTCTAGGGCATCCGAAACCCAGGTAAATCCAAACTTGAGATTCTTCTTCAGGTATATGACGGTCAGGTAGATGGCCCGACGGGCTGGGGGTAAATTTGAAGGTTCGAGATTGCGAGGTCGGGTTAATCGGCCCATGACAAATGTCACCCATGCCACGGATTGCTTTGAAAATAATTGAAGGCGAAGTCTTGGATTGTTTCCCGAACAGAAAAGCAGGATCTCTAAACGAGCGATGAGGTCGTGGTACGAAATTCTGGGGTTTTCCGCAAGCTCAATGAGTCGTTGGATTGTTCCAAGCGCGAGGTTATCAGGCGCCTCCAATGATAAGATACGGGAAGCATCGTCTTGCCAGCCCTGGTCCAAATCCTCTGCGGCAGCGGAGATGATAGTAGTGGTTTTTGAGGTAGCTTTCAGGATCTCCGAGTCGTAGTCCACCGAAGCTGCGATGAGGGACATTTTGAATATGCATCCAACTAAGTGAGGGACGGAAGCCAACAGCGGCATCACCTGTGGTATCTGAACGAAGAGGTGAACCAACTTCGTCGACTTCAGCAGGGCTTCATGGTCATCGACGGCTGCTTTCGTGAGGTCTAAAGAGTACTGGGTGATGAAAAAGGATATCCATGGACAAATAGAGTGCCAGAGTGGAACAAGAAGGGTGGGTGTATTGCCGATGAGAGAATTCTCAAGGCCATAAATCATAGCTTCAAAGAAAATGAGGGCCACCTTGATGGATGCTTCATTTTGCGAAGGCACACTTGAGAGATGTTGTTTCATGAGGGGAAAAATGTGTGCTAGACGATTCTCTCTCATTGCCCTGTTGGCAAGTTCCTTCATCGCGGGTATCGAACCATTTCGAGCTGCTCGTTTAAGTGACGCGATGTTCATGTCCTGTGTGGAGGCTTTGAGCCGAGTTTCTTTAGCAAAGAAGTCTTTTACATACACATATGTTCCCCACTTCATGTTGCATGATGTCTCCAGACAAGGAACGACCAGACTGTCACATCCACCAACCAGATGCCGTCAGGGCGGATGATCAAAGTTTCGAGAATGATGCAAGAATGATGATGATCGAAAAATTGCGATCGAGTTGTTATTTGTCTGTGGCTACGGAGACAAACACTGACGCTTTGAAACCCGAGTCTGGAAAGCAAGTATTATGTAATCAAAGTCTCTGCGCTCCCACCAAGAAATTCCTGGGCGGGCGAGCTTTCTTTTCGACCAAGTCATACTACAACCGCCGCCCACCTTCTCCTAGGATTCAACAGCAACGCGATCAATATTCAGATACACAGTCTACTCGGATCATTCACCAATTACTTCACCCCAACAAACGCGACGCGCTATTAGTAGGATGCCCTTGGCCGCTGCACAGAAACAGGCCATCGAAGAAGTTGTCAATGCCATTACTTCTGCCACTGCACCAAAAGGAAAACGTCTGCTCTCATCCATGTTCATGAGCCTCGTCGATCCGAAGGAATGGCCAGAATATTACGAGGTGTGCTCTTTCTTCACTTGCGGCATTTCCCTTCATTGTTGTAGATTATTCCAGACCCTCGGTGTATCAACAATATACGTACGACACTAGAAAAGAATCGGTATAGAGCAGCCCTCGACGCGTATACGGATCTGTCCCTCGTTTTCTGGAACGCGCTGTATTATAACGAAGCAGGTAGCCAGATAGCATTGGATGCTGACACCCTCAAAGTATGTCATGTCAATACTGCACGAATATCGTTTCATCTTGTGCTTACTGTAAACTCTAGCGTCTTTTGGAAACTGAATGGAAGAAGCGACCCATCCTCCCCACTCCTCGAACGTCTCCACCGCCCAGATCTGCTCAGAAAGTCCACAAAACGGAAGAGGAAGAGGAAGAATCATCGCCTCCCCCGGAGAATCCTTCTGCTCCTGCAGCCACTAATCCCGCAGCAGCTCCAACAAAAAATACGACGCCGATCATTGCTACAACTATGCTAGCTTCAAACGGTACATCTGCCAACCATCACGTTTCCAATGGCCGCAATGCTCCTAGGCTGTCATCTCCCGAGGAAGAGGTAGACGTTGGTAGTGTGGCAGATCTTCAAGTGCATGTACCCACGGAGAGAAATGTCGCAAGTAAGGAAATTATCCGTCATTTGGAAAAGAGTTTGCCCAGGTGGCCCGGCTTTTCAGAAGAGGGCTGGATGGGGAACATCAAGGTGATATCTCCGTCTGTTGTTGGATGTCCTTTTTCTAATGGCCAACGGCATAGGCTTCCTACATGGATATAGTCCATGCCATCAAAGGCCACAAAGACGTTATGTATGCCAAGCGAATAGTCGTTTGTTTTTTGACTCATCATATTTAGAGGGAATCGATATGCTTTTGTTCTGGAGTCTGTGCCAGAAAGCGCCGAGATACCATATCTGTCGCTGAACGTTTGTGCTTGCCTCTTTTCTCTTTTTCAGGTGTTGTTGATTTCTTGCAGACACCACTTTCTTTAAAATCTATTGAGGTTCATGCCTACCAATTTCAGTTTTCTGATTGACTGAATTTTATATAGAATCGAGCGCGGACCAAGGATTATTCGACTCCGAGAGACTTTGACGCTGACTTCTTGCAGCTCTTCGCTAAAGCGAGAAGGTGGCATGATCCCGGTTCCGATGCTTATGGCCATGTTCTTCTTCTTCAAGTCCGTCAATTTTCTTAATCTCGGTTGCGAGCAAGGCTCACAACTTTCTAGAGATTGTATCAAGCTTTGACTTCACAGGAGCCACCGCATGGTCCGCCATATTCTTCACCAACCAATTTTGCGTCTCTGCGTGCCGGACCCGGTGCATTCGATCCTGATGCAAATACAAGTGTAACTAGTGATCATATTCCCACGAAGGACAGGAAATTTGTGGATCTACATCATTACAAAGGCTGGACCATCAAAGTTGGTGACTGGGTGCACCTCAGCAACCCTGATTTTCCAAGTCTCCCTACCATCGGACAAGTGCATAAATGCTGGGTAGCTGAAGGAAGGCATGGCCGATATTCAAGACTCAGTTGACGAGATGCTGATTTCAATTCTTAGATCTGGGAAACGTCGACAAGGTGTGACTGCTTGCTGGTACTTCAGACCAGAGCAGGTACATATATATTTTTCTTCACTATCTTTCTGCCTAAAATGATCAATAGACTCATCATACTTCCGATCGGACGTTCCTAGAAGGCGAAGTATTCAAGACTAGTATGCTCGTGCTGTTTTCATTCTCGGTCCCTTCTGATTGTCTTGTAGATCACTTCGCTGAACATCCGCTTGAAGACATACTAGAAAAGGTAGCGTGCCAACCTGCCATTGATAATTGTCATGGGCGACCTAGGGCACCGTACTGGTATCCTGGGTTCCCACTGTACGTATGCGAATCTCGATACGACAGCGGTAGCCGTACCTTTGTCAAGATAAAAGACTGGAGCTCATGCATGCCGGAGGAATCCCGGCAATCGGTGCCTATATATCCCTTCGAAAGAATCGTTCCTCCGTGTCGGCTTCCCAGTCCCTTTGTAGGTAAGGGAAAGAACGGAGCCAAGGCGTCAGGAGGCCTTGTTGGCGGTTCTATCGTTCCCAGCAGCAGAGTTACCCACATCATTCCCATATCTACTTCGGCATCAAATGCTACAACAGCCATGGATCGCTCTATTTTATCCGGTTCTGGACTGTCCTTGGGAAACAACGCACAACAGGAAAAACTTCCTCCGGAGACTAGTACGTGATGTACTGACAGCTTGAATGCGTTGTTCATTACATACTATCTCTCCACAGCTAAACATTTTGACCGCGATCCAGAGACCGACGAAGTTCTTTGGTTTGGTGCTCCGCCAATCAATGTTGTACCTGCACCTGTGCCCAAACACAGCTTAGCATACCTTCATTTTCTCGCAAAGAAGCGAAAAAATGGCACCGTTTCAAACCCTCCAACCAAGAAGGTTCGGACAACGTCATCTTGATACATGAATGGGTAGAAGTGTAAGCTAGGTTTCTCGATAATTTGCTCTCCTGTATCCCTCCAACGCTGTATCATCTAGCTATATCATACGATTCTATCGTACCTGGGCAATCTGCACCACCGCTCAACTTTCTCATGATGGTCACCTCAACCGGCACTGATTCCTGCCTTACATAGTCAAAGGGTCCAAAATATCTGGACCCATGACAAACTGAAATCGCATGCGTTAGTCTGCCGACGCAATCTTTTGATCATCTATTTGCCTATGAAGCCGCGAAGTCATTGTGATATTTAGCTTTAATATGGCGATGTCAGGGCCTCGTCTAGGCTGTCGGTCTTCGAATCAGGCCGCGGTACACAAGATTCATCTGGTGCGGCTCCGACGCTCGTCTCTGTTCTCGTAAATAAACTCGCCCTTTTTCTAATTTGAACAAGATGAACGATCCGCCACTGAGCCGTCGGTTATCGGTGCGATATGTGGCGTGCTTTTCATTTACCGGCATGGTGTTCTCCGTACCCTTATGCATCACGAAGTCGAACATCGCTATCCCACATCACAGACACACGCTAGGAGAAAAGAGCACATGACTACATTCTGACAGCCATTCTACTGATTGATCATCTTCGATATAGCTAGACGCCCATTGAATCAGGCCCGAGGTATCAGCAACAGCATCCGAGATTTTCATACATCGTCGTCCGGCTTCCTACCCTGCTTGTACCCTTACTTCGCCCATCCAGTCCAGCCTCTCCTCGCCGGAAGTGCTTTCTCTAACTGGCCTCATGCTCTTCCGAAGACATCTTCCCAGTCTGGCATGGTGGAATCTTTGTCTGCTTACCTCATCGACGGCGCTTGTGTCGAGGGGTCCCCAGACGAATGCAACATGCATGTCCGACTTTACTTGGGCCGACAATGCAGAGGAATTGAGTCCATGTTATGTGCTGGCGTACGTTCTAACTCCTTGTATTAGCACAAATAGTGAGTGCCTGCGTTGTCATTGACTTCCTCGGAATGTTTACAACTTGAGCTGAACAGCCTACAATGTATTTCCTTTGAGCAATAATACACACTATGATCGACCTGGGGATGGTACAATTACAGTGACACCTTGTTCATGGTTGGTTCCGCTGCCTTTGCATAGTGAAATTTTGAGGTTCTGATTTTTGACGCAATAGTTCATGGGCCGCATACAACCTTTTCGGTGCTTGCACAGCGTGCCAAAGTGGCGATCATTCCATTTGGGGGTGTGTTCACCTCATGTTTCTTATGCTCTCTCTGAAGACTACTCTTTAGCTGGGCAGCCTATATGGCAAATTGTGGTGATAATTTGTCCACGACAACGTGAGTCTATTGATAGTACATACGTGATATCAATAAATATGCATTGCAGCTTCTTCCCATATGATAGAGGTTATACTCTACCTGCAACCGCTTCTATTCCCTACTGGGCAGCACAAGATCGTCAGTGTGCCTTGCGTCACCTCTAATCAGGATATTTATCATCTTGAACCTAGCGTCGACTTGGAACAATGGTAAATTTGATTCCATGCAGGCGAAAAATTTGTCTATGGAAGGTGAGAAAGCGACAGGTTATTAAGTGGCTTAAGCTTACCTGCTACCTAGGACACGCCGACTTAAATGGCAGCTCAAATGACACTCATAATGATTCTGGTTCCTCGACACATGTGGGTGCTATCGTGGGAGGCGTGGTTGGGGGCGTGGTCGGGGTAGCAGGTGCAGCAGCAGTTGCCTTCTTCCTCTACCGTTGTTATCGTCGACGTCATGCCCCTAGGGTCCTGGAGAGTCGACCAAGTCATTTCCGCTCACAGTCTGACTTGGCACAGAAGAGCGGCTCTGTAATGTTCTACAACAATCCCCTAAGTCAGCGTCCTCCAACACCGATTACTCAAGCCCCTCGCACCATTCTTTCGCACTCTGGAGAAGGGACCGCACTTTCATATTTCGGTTCTGTCCACGGCTCCTCTGCTTTCATGTCTCCACCCACTTCTCCGACACGCCAGCTAATGTCCCCGCCAATGGTTATGAACCCCGAGGATATCATTCATCCATTCACTGCCAGTTCCGTGACTTCGCCGCCCTCGTCCTTTGTAGACAGGAAAGGCGGGGAAGTTCCGGGTTCATCATACACCCACCATCAACGCCCCTCGGTAACCTCCGTGGACCCAATATCGTCCGCTCATTCTGCGACCAATTCTGCCAGTGTATCGAGGCCACGCATAAACCCTCCCGCTTATAGTGCGTACCAGGATGTATCTTCTAATCCACATCAGACGCGGGATGGTACCGGTACCCCTTCACGAGCTCCGACTCCCAGCCGGGGATACCGATCTGAGAAGGGTAGCCAGGAGGCCGTCCTACCTTGGAGTCCAGTTGCGCCCAGTATGCAGGTGCGAAACACCGAGAGCCGGTCAAATTCTCCCAGACATGAAGAGTCTGATATTGCCCTGAACACCACTATACGACCCAATGGCACACCCAGTGATATCGACGTATCGAGGATAGCATGATCTATCTTTCCGTGTTCATCATCAGAGTTGTGATATTTTGTGCTATTCATATGGGACTTATCTTCTTTGGTTGTCGAACTGAGTACTTGTAGTTTATTACTAGATGACCGAGGGATCCAGCACATCCTTGGTATGAGAACCGCGCAGAACAGGAACGACTGGCCAAAGGTCGCTTATAGTACCGATAGTACATTCACCAGCCCTAGTGCATCGCAGATCAACTAACTAGCTTCATGTCGTAAGTTATGATTGTATAAAGTCTGGCACTCAATGTGGCTCCAAACTCGTCTCCGTGAGTTTGACCTAACAATGACTTGATAGTACCAGACTCCAGAGACCATTCTGTCAGGCGAAGGCGCGAAGGGTGTGGTGAAGAAACTTGCCAATACTGAGTTCCACGATTCAAGAATCGGATTGAGCAGCTTGTTGAGCCTTGTTAGTAGGGCTGCTCACGTAAACCCGCAGTTTCGGTACGCTGGGGTTTCGGAGCGGTAAGTTACAGGGGGTCAGAGGAGGGTTTTTGCTTGGGTTCACGCTTTGGTGACGTGTCCGGTAAGTAACAGTAACTTACCGTTTCAATACTAGGCCCCTCAGAGGAGGGGATAAGAAATGATAATTTACACCCCTTGGGAGTGCCCTACTTGTTAGTTCCAAGTCACTAAGTTTTAACAGTAATAAGCATTAATATTTAAGTAACTAGACTCTACAGACTAGACTAGTAGTGTCTTGACTCTTAAGTCTTGCTCAGCAGCTCAGACTTGCTGCTTGAGGGCTTGAGGCTTGAGGATCGAGGCCCGAGGCATGAGGCCTGCTCATTGCTGCAGCCTTGCATTGCCTTAAGGCTTGCAAGTTGCAACCATATTTTTATTGCCTAAAAATTCACGTAAAGAACAATATTGAGTCGACCCAGGTTCGAACTGAGGACCTTCTGTGTGTTAGACAGATGCGATAACCAGCTACGCCATCGACCCACGCAATGGTTTGCTTATCTAATTGTTAGAGTCCAAAAATATACGACATATCGAAGTAATCTATGATATAAATCAAATTTCTTTAGACGGACATGCAGAGACTACAGTCTTTGAACTTTTCATTGATAATGTACACCAAATCCGTCCACCGCCCACCCATAATCGGAATACAACAACCCTGCCAGCTCTGCCATTGTTGTCTCCCCAAGTGTAAAACCTGGACCATCAAGCGTAACATCAGGATACAGTTTGAAACCTGAGCGAGGCATTTGGAAAGACGGTATGATCGCTGCGGGTGATGCGCTAGACCCAGAGCTAGAACCAGCGGACATAGACCCAGGACTACTTGAGTTTTTGGAGGCGTCGATAATCATCCGCTTCGCAATGCGCCCAAACGGCTCTCCTTCACTCTCATCGTCTTTCTTATCCCGCGCTCGCTTCTTTGAAGGCTTCGATGGGAGATCTGGTTCGGCAGCTACGATGGCAAAGCAATCAACAGCAGGAAGCGGTGGAACAAAGAAGCAAACTTCACTTAGTAACCCCTCCAACAAAGAGATAGCATTCCTCGAGACCACGGATATATGCTCTGCAGTCTTGAAAAGATCTAGTGCCTGCCGAAGTTCCGCCCTCCGCTGATCCAGACGTTGACTGCCATCGGTCGCTTTCTGATGACATAGGTCAATGAATAGCACCACCGCAGCAGCGAAACCATAGAACAGTACGATCCACCACTTGAGCAGGATAGCGGACTGCTCGTCGTCAGATTTTAGATGGTCTAATATCGCCTGAGCAGATGCTATGCACTGTTCACGCGATTTCACCTTCAAGGGAACGTAAGAAAGGAATGTATTCGAAGAAGTACTTACTCACATATTTCCGATCTTTATACCCACGGAACAGATACGGCCTATGCAGCCTTAACCGCCTTGTCTCCCCCATGATCAAACATAAAGTCAGCTCCAGCCCTTTCACCCCCACATCGACTGATAAGCTATTGTTGTTGGCTATGAAATACTCAGGGACGTCTTTCAACATTTCTTCTAGCCGCTTGTCCATCTCCCTAACAAAACTATATCCCGTTGGTGCCTGCATTTCATCCACAATCTCCCGATACAGAACAACGAACCGTAGGCGTGCGAGAGAGAACGTCATTTCTGTATATTCTTTCATGGGTTGGGGACGCAGTGGTCGGCCATCGTCGAGATCTCTGTCGTTCACATTGGATGGCCATCCCGTATGGTTCTGTGAAGGGTGTATAGAATATGTACCATTATGTGCTGCTGCATGCGACCAGTCGTTGAAAACCTGATCACTGTAAGAGTGATAAGGGAGGGATGAAAAGAGACGTACAAGACTCCACCATACTCTACGTGCTGTCTCCCGCTTGACTAAAGATTTCCACGTTGCGCTATACGTCCGCTGGTCAGATTCAGAACCTAACCGAGACATGCCAAGGTTCTGGGCAATCTAATTAGTAATGATTAGTACTTGTATTCTCCATGGAAAAATAAATGAACCTTGACGGCCGAGCCCAATAACGCCCAATGGGTGCTGTCGATTTCACCAGTAAGTTCACACTGATTATGTCGTAACTGCTGCAAGACGTACTCAGCTTCGTCTAAGTTTTGTTGGTAAACACCCATAAGTCTGGAGGATTGAATATATAAGCTGGATCGAGAAGCTAAAGTAAAATGATACACACAGGATGCATTGTAAGTGCTCCAGGGAATGTGCGCCCAGAAAGTCGTCGTAATGTAAACAGGCTTGTGCTGCGGAATACATTCGCTTTGACAATTCTGATGCCGTGGATAAATCAACGCCGATCCTCTCACAAACATACGGTTCTATCAGGTGTAGTGATAGGCATAATACCATAAAATACACCCCAAGAAACGAGACGCGGACCATGCCCAAATTTTCGCTGGATTTTTGCATTAGAAGGACATTCAGCTGTACAATAAATCAGCTGATAATCCGTATAGAGGAGACGAGATGTACCTCACTTATGAAAGTCGGCGCGTGTAAAACTTTGGAATACCATTCCAATTTCTCAAACTAGAGGACTTGATGAGCTGCGACTACTCAGAATATGAAGTCATACTCACGTAAAATTGCACCAATGCACGGGTCGCCATATCGTCAGGAAGCATTGCTACAAGCCTTGCTATTATATTCACATTTGGATCCAATAGAAGGAGTAAAGGATGTCCACCGGAGGGGCTGGCAGACGTATATGGATCCTCAATATTATTGGTCGTGTCAAAATCCTGCGTCGCTCTACTTCGATTAACGCGGTGTCCCATGGCAAAGTCCTCTAACATCATCGCGATGTCCTCGTCGGTCGAAGTAACGCCAAATGAGGACCTAATAGCTGAACGGCCTTTCTCCTTGTCCTTAACCTTTTCTTTGTCCTTCCCTTGGTCTTCAGAAGAGACGAGCTTAGACACAGTCTGCTCAAGAGTTTCCAAGCGGCTAAGTACGTCGTCGAGAGTTTCTGCGGTAGTCTTGCTTGACCTGTATAGCCGACGTTTATAGAAAATGTAAAGGAATAAATTGAGATGCATACGCAACAGCATTTCGATCCACTTCTTTGCATTGAGCACCCTCCCCTCTTAACATACACGGGGCGCAGGGGTATGTCCTGTTACCTGTTTGGCGTCAGTAACCCCCTCGACGATCTATGCAACTCGAAATTACCACGAACATTTTATCTTACGCTTGCGGCCTGGCGAGCATCAGTGACATTCTGAATAAGATGGCGCGCTGAACGTACATTGAAAACAACTCTGTATTGGCCTCGACGATGTGCGAACTTCTGCCATAGGACATTGGGAATGGATGTCGATAAGGAACAAGTAGTAAGCCTGATCAAGACTTTGAAAATGTCGTACCCGATCTCCGACCCTCGGTCCGTCATCCGTTTCGTTTATCAATGCCGACTCGGATAAGGGGACTGTCAAGTAGTAACAGCAAGAAAGTCACTGATATTACTCCTTTGAATCCACCCATCGCGTCAGATATTTTTTAGAGGGACAGTACGAAGACTCATACCCATCGCTTGCTGGAGATGCCACAAGAAGTACGTGATAGGTGAGAATATTGTCAATGATCAGGTGCTACCCCAGGAAGTCCACGAAGTACGCAGCTAACCTAGGAGATGAGAGTGATGGGAGGCCAAACATGACTCCAACTGCACCACGCCGTGGGGAACACCGTAGGCGCTCTATTTTCAAACAATACAATCGCTGCGGCGGTATAAGCCCGGATTCGACCTGGCGCGGAAAACAGTCAGGCTCAGATGATTAAAGAACTATCCCTACTTGGCCACATGCCCACCTCGAAGTATATGCCGAGCTCTTAGAGCCGAATATACTCCCATGGACAGGGAACAGCGGTGCGGTTGTAGTGATGAAAACTGGTGATTGATGACTGTGCATAAGGCCACAGGTCACGATATATGGCTCCACCAATCATGGGAAGAGGACAGGTCTAAAAGGAAAGCGTTATGAATACATGTTTCAAATTGTGTGGAAAAGAGATTTCCTCGTGGTATTTTGAATCAAAGTGAGATCCAGATGGAGCGTATGTGTTGAATATACGAATATAAAGATGTTGAAGAGCCGCATAGCCTGTAGCCCTTCAGCGGTATTCCACGAATCTTGGGTTGCATGTTTGTTCCGAGTCCATACTTGGCAATTTGTTCATAGGAACTTGGGCTCTCGGCGCCGGACCGGACAGCCGTTAGCTTGAGGGCCAGTCGATCAAGATCGACTTGGGGGGAGTGAGCACTGCCACACTGCAAAGTTATCTCTAGGTCTGCCGCAGTGCGTTAAGACTGCCTTCTCTACAGTACATCTCAATTGATGAGCAAAGGATTTACACAAAAGGCCTCAACCTCAAAATTCTTTAGATCTCGAAATCTAGCTTGCTTTTCTTGACCTGCACCTGGGATACACCTCTGTCCGACGTTGCGTATTATAACATCGATAAGACGATTGCCTCGTGTTTCAAGCAGTCGGACCACCAAACCACCATCTATGTCGCCTACGTGTCGCCGGTAAAGGTGGAGCTTTTCCAAGTCTGGAACTATCTCTGGGTCTACTAGGGCAATCAAAAGCGCGTCGGATATTGGTCTGTATGGTTCGAAAACCGGGTGCAATGAGTCGTCGATGCTCAGCGATGTCAAACGGGGAGTCATCCAGAGGATGTCCAGCAAATCCGGCAACGGAATGGCGAAACCCTGAAACATAAGCTGTTTCAACGAACAAGTCCCTTTCAGTACCCTACGTATGCAAGACGAGCGAAGTGGGGGTCCCGTGATATGGTGATGAACAAGTTTCAATGATCTGAGGTTCGGGAACTCAACTTTACAGAGCATCTCCTGGATCGTAGCAACTGTGCTGAAGGTGACAATAACCGTCAGGCTTGAGACGAGGGTACTGTGGAAAAGCCTTCCAGTTACAGGTCGATGCGGGTTCTCTACGAGTAGTGTGACCATCATGACTTTGCGGAGGCGCAAAAGGCACTCTCCGGGCTCGTGAGTCACCAATTCTACACTCTGGACTGCGAAGTCTTCGATACTCGGCTCGATTGATTCTGTTCGTATCATCTGGAGTTTCTTTATGGACCAGATGAAGGGGAGATCTAGGAATTTAGGTATAGTGAGACTCTTGAGCAGGGGCATTTTCAAGTCTGGGTCGGAGAGGAGAGACTGTACATGTGGAGTATAACGGAGAACCTGAAGCTCGTAACATCTGTGCATATGTTCGCGGAAAAGCTCTCTAAGTTTTTCGAGTGGTAAATCCCAAAGCGACTTGTCGTTCTGGATATTATGTATCAAGTGGACGGAAATGGCGCACGTCTTCGACCTCGTCAGCTGGAGCTCCACCACATCCCGTAATATCGAGGTCCATCGCTCTTCTTCCACGGACCCCTCCAAGTAGTGGGAACGGAACGGGTCGCCTTCGATGACAGTGCTGACGGGGACGTAGATCTTCGACCAGAGAGCGGGCCAGTCAAGTGTTACAGCGTGCCACCGCGAGCAAACACTGCCAAGGATGATGACGGGATATGAATGCTCTTGATGTGAGTTTGAAGTAATGAGCACAAATATCTCAAAGAGACATTCGTCTGGTAGAGTGTTGATATAGTCTGTCGTGCCGCTGGTGGGAGATCGTCGAAGGGCAATTGACATACAGGGCGTGTGCAGTGTGCAAGCGATATTTCCGAGGTTAAGTGCTTGGTGGGGGAGAAGGCAAGAATAAAGTTACGAGTGCAGAGAGAATATTTATAGATCCCTTTGTCTGATAATTGCCTTCTTGTTCTGATAATTGTTTTGTCATTAGAAAAAAAAAAAGATCATGACTTGATTAGGTTGACTAGCCTGACCGTACTTTTGAAGCCAATTGTCTTGATGTTTGTCTTCACATCAACACTAGTGCCACTCGCATGATAAATTACTCGCCCGTCATTTATACAGAGCGCTTCCTTCAAGTTGAGATACCATAGAATTGAAAGTTGACTCTGAGTGGACATATCCAGTTTTTGAGTCTCCTCGAGTAATCAATTACCCTGATTGACCGGGGATGCCAACGCTGGAAACGTTATTTATGATAAGTATTACCCCGAAATCGAAAACAATGCCAACGGCGAAGGATCGGGCATAGCGGTCCGGGTGCCTGCCTACTAAAATTGCGGAATCCATTCAGTTCCTATCTTGCTTCCGTCCCTATCAACCTACCGTATGAAACGTTTAGTCTTTCTCCATACAAACTTTGCGAATAGGAGAAATACTCAGGCATCCACTGAGCGCCATGGCCAAACCTACATCTTATAACTCTGACTCACCCAACGAAAAGTATGTTCCTTTGCCATCGGCGCCACTTCTTACTTTGAGCGAGAATGCGGTTCTTCAACCACCTTTGACTCGCCGCGGAACTGGCCCTGGAATGATTATTTTCCTTCCTCCGGCATCAGCATTCCAAACCAACACCCAAGGTGATAAGACATTGGATCCGGATCCGGTACAGAAATGGGCTGAGGAGGGCTTCGCTGTTGTCGGAGTTACTCCATCTGCGTCGGGTTGGTCTATCGAAGAAAGCATAGCAAAGGGCGTAGATGCCCTGCTGGATCTGCAAGAACTTGACATTAAGAACAAGTTTGCCGTTACCGGTGCGTGACGACTCGGATAAGGGCGACTTGTATTTTTCTATTTATTGACATCCCACCTTTCAGTCTTCTATCCCGATATCCTGTGCACTGTTCTTGACGCAATATCGAGAGAGTCGCGTATTTCATGTGTTGTCTCATTTGGTACGGCGGCAACAGCGACGTCTACTGTCCCCATAGCTTTTCACGTCCCGACATCATATGAAGTGTCTGAAACCAATACGTCAAATTCCGTTTACAGGTACAAGACACCGTCACCATACTTTGTTCTTCCCCAGTCTGAGGATTATAGGCCGTCGTTTGCCTCTGTTGCACACACGCGGAACGTTGTCTTTCTCCGGAAGCATATTGGCGGTCCCCATTTTGATATCGAAGCAATTTGGGATGAGCACACTTATTTTGAGTTCGAAGTTCGAAGTGTAGCCCAGACGATGGGAACGATGGTGGTATGCTGTTTACTTGGTGGTCTCTTCTGAGGTAATCTGAAGTGTCATGGTTCATAGCAAGAACCATATGTCAATCACGTTCCCACTGTAAGTTATTCTCGAATGACATCTCACTCGCTAAATCATTACACGATCTCTAGATGACCGGTGGTATTGGCCGACAGAATTTGACTGACTTTTACCGAGATCATTTTATCTTCGCGTAAGTTCATCTCGCGAAACCTATGCCAACTTTTCGCCTTATCCCGGTCGTAAGGAATCCAGATGATACTGAACTTGAAACTGTTTCACGAACTGTTGGTCCTGATCGCATCGTCGGTGCGTATTGTAGCGCTTGATCATCTTCCATCACTTCTCTCAACGTTTCCTGTCATAGAGGAGTTCATCTTTAAATGCACCCATGATAGAACCATCGACTGGCTTTTACCTGCTGTTCCTCCGACGGGAAAAAGACTAGAGATCCCCATGCTGGGAGTGGTGAACGTACGTGGTGATCGGCTATATCACGGTTAGTGTCTCTGTATAGTCATAGTCTGTTTTTAATTCCTTCTTTGTTAGAACACATTTGGTGGGACCAAGGAACTGCTCTACTTCAAGCAGGACTTATCCCCACGCACGTACCATTTCCCCTTGAAGACGGACAGCAAATCCTTCATCTTCCTGTTGCCGGACAGGAGTGTGCGAGACTACTGGTCAACGAAAGAGATGGGAAAAGTAACGAAATGTTTGAATGGGGTATTCAGGAGTAGGAATGAGAATTATTAACCAGATTTGTATCTGTACTATCAGTCTCTTGTTGGAGCGTAGTACATAAAGTGAGTAAAAGACGAGACTTTCAAGATGGTTTTGGAGACTTCTGAACATCTTTGATTCTTGTGGCTTTACCTTGGATCTAATCAAGAGATGTCGGAATCCGAGCTCTCAAGATGCACCCAAACCCATTAGAGTGCATATGCGAACGCGGAAACCTGCTAACATTAAGGATTTCAATCATGAAAAGGAAGGGAGCATAGCGTGAGACACGGGGGGTCAAAATTGTCTAACGAGATATCATACAAACATAATTACTTGTAAGACTTTTATTGTTTTAGGACCGGTGGATTCGAAAAATGGAACACCCAAAATTAGAATCCTGCCAGAATAACTGTTGAGGATATGTGCCACCTTTTGCTTTACTCTATTATTGATCACAACCGCATCTCTGCTTCGCACCACCTACATATATAACTGTGCCTTCCACTGTTTCTTCTCAAGGATAACTTCAGATTTTTCTGTAGTGGGGGTGACGTCATGGAATGATCGAAAGTGATCCGCCCGCACGTGATCGTGCCACGGAATCAACCACCATCAGAAAATACAGCCTGGCCCCCAAAACCGAAGTCCGGTATGTCTCTCTGACCACAATGTATCTTATGATATCTCTCATGGTGAATATACTTCTCTACGGCGTTTCTCTGGGTCCGCCTGGACTATTGCTTGGTTCTTCATCTACCTCGTGGATGGACTGGAGTATTCTTATCTGATGATCATTTCTTCGGCCTATTCGGCGCTGATTTGAACGAGCGCAGGAGACAGTTAAATTTTATCTTCAATTTGAGTCTCCGATGGAAGGACTCCTACCTTCAGACTTTCTCCTACGCCGACAATTCTTGCTCGAAGGTCCAATCGAGTGTCCATAGATGAGAGGGTATGAACTATACCTAACTCTGAGTAAGGCTTGAACAGTCTCCTCTTTGATCATGGCACTCTATCTGAATGGCTTAAAGTCTTCGCATCGGGTTTCGGATAATGCTTCTTTCTGAACAGTAGCCCCTTTTAATTTCACTCATCTTTCTCCCTAGTTGGAGTTAATCTTGTGCTACATAGCCCTCGTTAGTCTCCCATACCCCGTGTTGCTTCTGCGTGTGTCTGATCTTGACTCGTTTTTCTCCATAGTCGGAAGTGGTAGGAATCAATCTTGTGCTACAGAACTCATGTGCTCGGTGTTGAGGTTGTTTCGCCATCAAGGAGCCATCTTTCTGATCTTCCAATAGCAAACTCTGCCGTCAAACCCTCCGCTCGCACTCTGTATTACAACCAGTGCTCGCTAGATCAAACCCCGATATTCATTCACAACCTAAAAATGACCCTTGCTTTTTACGGTTCTGCACTCCTGAAAGAGTATTAAAATACGTCTCATCCGGGCTCGATGCATTAGCATTTGGTCTTGTCACCTCGTAATGTGGATCTCACAACTCTCGCTCGGTATCGTCATTAGTTCAGTCCTCGTAGCAGAGGGTCTCCAGAGCAGAGACTCAGATGCGCCTCCCGATAGATTGGAAGTTCCCATTTCGGTTGACAGTAACAAGAAATATTCTGTCCATGTAAATATGGTACGTCCGAATTGTGCGTTACTTAGATGCGTTCTCAATGGTCATCCAGTCTCCTGGACCAGATTCCCAAAACTTCACGTTTGCAGTCAGTTTTGGAACAGGATACACTATTGTTGCAGGAACGGCGTGTGATGACTGCGCTGGTGTCACGCCGTTCGTTCTTCTTTACTTTCGATGATAAGCACCAGAAATTCTCATTTATATTTCTCTAGATATAACCAAAGCGCGTCTGCAACCGTTGAACAGCTCCCAGGCAGTCGAAATATTTCCGTCATAAATAGTTCTGCAGGAGGCAACCTCATCACAGAGGATTGTAGCCTTAGGCTGAGCAATGGATCTGGTTGGTTCTACCCTAATCAAACTAGTAAGCACATTAAAGTTCTAGTGTCTCACGCAACGTTCTCATGACCCCAGTTATCCTTGCGAACCAATCCGATTCGCTTATCTCTTCCGGACACACTGGAATCATAGGTCTTGGTAATAACGCTAGTGAGTTTTCCGATGATCGCGTTATCAGACTTGTGCTGACCGACCCATGTGTAGGGGATGGCGACTTTGATGCCACAGTCTTTGGGGGTTTCCTATCACAACATCCGTCTCAAACTAACTTTAGTTTCGGCATGGCACTCAATGAAGCACCTGACGATACGCAACCTATTGTGTCCGACTCAGATGGTGGCGTGTTCCACTGGTTCCAGCCGGATCCTTCGTACTACGATGGCGATGTGGCATGGAAGAACATGGTCCCGTCCAACTCTACCAGTCTCGCTGCAGATTTCCATGTGATTATGGACAGCTGGACTTTTACGACATCTTTGGGGAACAGTTCGCAGAGCGGGGATCTAGTTACCCTCATCGATCCAATGTACTCCACAATGACTTTTCCTCAAGGGGCTGCATCCCTTGTGTGTGGGTATTTGTTTTCATCTCCTCCGTATCTACTTCATTGAATATATTGTATCAGATGCCGGTGTTCTTGGCGCTTCAGTCGTGGCCAACACTTCGCTTACTAACATATGGGGTGTACCTTGCCTGTCTAAAATGAATCTCACACTCACATTTGGTGATGTCTCGTTTTTGGTCGACGAATCAGTTCTTGTGAGAGAACAAAGTGGGCAGTGCTTCGGCGCCATTGAAGAATGGTCATCGCCGTCGACCACGGAATATCTTTTGGGATCTAATTTTCTCTCTTCAGTTTATGTGTCAGTGACTCCGTTTGCCTTTTTCAACGATTATCCTAATCTGTATCTTCCTTGCAGAATATTTACCGTATCCAGCGCGACTGATGGTATGGTCGGGTTTGCACGGCGAGCGGGGAGTGTCAGTTCAAAAAGGCTCAACGCGGCCTCCATTGTTGGCGTCGCTCTGGGATCAGCCGCCTTTGCCATTGCGATCGTCGTAGTCGGCGTGTTGATTTATCGCGTCCGACGTAGGAGAAGACCAGTGGAAGCTGAAAAGGAAGTTACTCCATATACTCCCGACACACCTCTCTCCGGTTCAACTTCAAAATCAAGGTCGCCACCTCTCTCTCCGGGGATAGTAATGGGCTATACGCCACCTTCCACTAGTTATGGTCCTTCTTTAGGAGCTACTCGAATCGGTCAGATTCACCCGCACAAGGAGCACTAGATCATCCGCCGCCGTACTCTGGACAAGGCAGTGGACTCATGCAAGTGGTGGAAAGGCGGAACCAGGAGGAAATTCCCGCCGTGTACATTGGACCACCACCTGGAGGCAAACGAATTAGGAATAGTTCTTCCGCGGTGAGGGTGGTGAATTGACGCAAGTTTAGCCCATGCAATTTTCCTTTGATGATCGTTTGGAAATTATTTGTACCAGTAAAAATTCTACTTCTAATTTTGTACAGACAGTTCAAAGGATATAGGGACGATTAAATAAAAAATTTACGGTCTTTAACGAAATCGTGACGAAATGTTGACAAAATGTAAGAAAGTTGGTTGACGCGGTCACGTGTAATTACATCGGCGAAGGCTCCTGCCAAACAGAGCACCATCATGGGTTCTCTGAATTTCAACCTGTACGTAACTCCGGTTCTAATCACACCACCACCATGAGTCTTAGCAGAGGTTTCATGTACTTTGCCATTACGAGCAGCGAGGCGTCGCTCGGAGCTCATGGGCCATATGGTCGGTCTCCGTCCATGTTACAGAACTGTTCCTTGATAACAATATCCGTATCTCTTCTGTTTTTCTGGTTTTGGTTATTCCTGGAAACGCCCTACGAAGTATCCTCTCTTAGCAAAGCGATTCACATATCTCAGCACAAGAATGTTCTGGACAAATCCAAGATATTTGTCATCTCTCTACCACGTCGTCACGACCGCCGAGCGCAAATGGAGTACCTGCGGTCATCTCTGGGGCTCCAGTGGACGTATTGGGATGCTATAGAGGCGGATGATAAGCGGATAAGTGCTATCCTCGACCAGGTACACTTCATCCGCAGCGAAGCTGCCAATCTTAGCATCGACACCATCTCTGAACGCATTCGATTACCTTTCCAATGGCCGGGCAATGTAGACACTCTTGCACGAAGCAATGTATCGCTTGTTGCTGCCGAAACGTTATTCTGGACTTCATCTCCGTCATCCTCTCCCACTGAGCATAATGTATCCCGCCCGCCTCTGACGTGCGCTATCGCCGATTTTACCATCTTGCCTTACAATACAGATATCCCGGAGCACAAGATTCTCAATGCTCCGCGAGTCGCATGTTGGGAATCTCATCTCTCTGTTATCAGACAGATCGCTGGGTTGGGGAAGGACACCTTTGGTGTTATTTTGGAGGATGATGTCGACCTAGAGAAGGATATTAGAAGCCGCCTAGACCGCGTCTGGTCATATCTACCAGACGACTGGGATATGGTATACCTAGGTCGATCTCGATCTCCCTCTTCTGGCCTATTCTATTCTCACATTATTACAGGACACTGCTGGGGCAACGAAACTTATTATCCCGCACTAACGCCCTTCACGGCTTCCAACGAGAGCCAACTGCATCCGTCAAAGAAACCCAAATGTACTCATGCTTATGCCGTCTCGCCACTTGGAGCCCGACGACTATTGCTCTACCTTACCCATCCGCCATTCGCCTATTCGCGAGCAATTGACCAAGCTTATGCATGGTTGATTAAGACCGAACGGATCAAGAGTTTCTCCCTTGTGCCAAGTGTTGCCGTTCAGACGAAGAACGACCTCAGTGATATAAGCCAGGAGAAATCTAGCGTTTGGAAAGAAACGTTAATTGACGGCGTATTCAAAGCCTAATCCTCATTTCTGACAAT
Source organism: Armillaria sp. CMW 4456 (assembly GCA_028551335.1). Lineage (NCBI taxonomy): Eukaryota > Fungi > Basidiomycota > Agaricomycetes > Agaricales > Physalacriaceae > Armillaria > Armillaria sp. CMW 4456. The sequence goes on from JANDKJ010000142.1 coordinate 316,336, forward strand.
CTTCTTGAATTTCCTTCGTTTTGAATATAATCTGGACGGTCTTTGTTGCATTGTTGTCCTATTATACCGTCTCAACGGTCATTAGCTGTACTTATAGATACAGTACTTAAAGTGGATCCCTTACTCATCGAAGCACTTCTCATGGAAATGTAATAATATCACTTTTTCTTAGCACAAACTATCGACTCGGAAAAGGCAGACTCGGTGACATCCTCACTCCTCACTTTGCGGCCTTTTCACTGGCAGCCGATTGCCATAAGACACCTTCAAACAATTCCTGGCGAAGAGTTGACCTTTGAAACTGGGGCGTTTCGCATAGTCAAAGGACCTTGTGGAGTTAAATTCCATCGACATTCAGCATAATCCTTTCGCCTAGTGACAACAGACGCGTAATGCATTTCATAATTGGACAAGTGTACACATGCATCCTCGGCAGACTTAGTAGTTAACTGTCAAGGTTCATACTCATCTCCCTTCTATTTGCATTGCACGAAAGGCAAATGCAGTATAAATTTGCTCCTATGACATTTTCGCTTAAACAAGTTGCTATAAGAAATCATCAAGCTGAAATGCACTTCAAAAAATTCAACCGAAGAAGACATCAGGATTCGCCTTCGTCCAAACACATTTGATGTGTTTTCTTTAAGCAGTCTGACGGTAATCGAAGGATCCATCCCATTTCTGGAGAGGGTGTATTGATGAGAAGCTTAAGAAGTAAGATCAGAGCTTGACGCTGGGAGCGTAGACGAGGTGAGACGAAGGCGGATCTGTGCTGGGTCACGAAAGAGTTTAGGGCAGGGAAATGGAGTTTCCCCCGTGTTCGTAGTTAGCTTCCACTACATCACACCTTTCTGCCGAACGGACCCCGCGATACGGCTCCAACGTGCAGGAGACAAAGCAAGCAGTCAGGTCTAAGGGGAATGAACAGGTGATACTTCACGCACTGATCGAAGCAAAGGTCAAGATGTGTCTTGAGAACTATTTTAACACGTCCGAAGCTTAACGACGCAAAAGAACACCTTGTGATACGGTCTGGCGCAACTAGGCGGAATCCTATAGTGACAAACCTCATGTGCGAGGCTAAATAGTAACATTTGAGTGGCATATTTTGAGGATCAACAAATGTCGCTCTGGCAGTTCAGAGGGATCGAAGTCGATAGCTGTTCCGAGTCCTTTGTGACTCGGTTTTAGTGGTGCAAAACCCCATTTTGAAATTTACCCAAAGTGATAGATTGATTCACGGGAATTGTCGGGATAGATAAAGAGTAGATAACGATTAATGCCGATGTGCCGGCTACTATATATGGGTTATATTTTAAATATATTTCCTTTTTTATATGTGGTTGCGATTTCCCCCGAGCAGCCGACATGCCGAACCCATTGGGGCACAAGTTATTTCAAATTAATTTCCTTTTTTTGCTTTAAAAACCACGGACTTTGCCGTGCTATTTGATTTATAATGCTGACAAACTGCTGATTGATATAAGGTAGAGGACATTCACAAACTGCAAACGTCGTGTGACATTACCAAAAAAGGAGAAAATATCTTGTATCATGAATAGATTTAATACAAACACGATATCTATCAATCGAAAACAACAGTTTTATCTCAGAACATATACTTAACAAGTTATAAATTACAGAATAAAAATATCTCAATCGGTCGAAGCATTATACCTGGATTACTGTAAGGTAGATGACGCTGTCACGCGTGACTGGCCACTTCCGTATGATTAGCCTACTGTAATTCAGGTATAGTGCTTCGACCAATTGAGATATTTTTATTCTGTAATTTATAACTTGTTAAGTACATGTTCTGAGATAAAACTGTTGTTTTCGATTGGTAGATATCGTGTTTGTATTAAATCTATTCATGATACAAGATATTTCTCCTTTTTTGGTAATGTCACATGGCATTTGCAGTTTGTGAATGTCCTCTACCTTATGTTAGCATTATTATGTTATTATATTATTATATATATCTAGCTATTAACAAGTTATCAATCGTCTACACGGATAAGGACTCGGATCTGCCGCGTCCCGGCCGCCCACTCCTACTGGTGTCTGTTTCACGGCAGTACTAACCTAATGCCAGGCGTCGTCAAACGATATGATGGATCGTAGGACGTACGTGCACAGTGTCATTGTTGGCCGATTTGGATGAAAGAAGTTATAAGGAGCAAGCTATCTAGGATTTTGTTTGACATTAGCGCCAATTGGCTTAAACTTATTATTTATGTGTCGATGCAGAGTAGAAATTCTGACACAAACAACATATGAGCAACCACTGAAAGATCGAAAGGAACAGATCCACAATGGAAAGGCCGTATACCTCGCGAAATCGTTGCCAGTGACTAACATGCACGTGGTCTTTCAATGATTGAGACACAGATAGTTCGCCTCAAAGGGTCGTATGTATCCGTGAATTATTCATTACAGTCATGATACCGTCAACTCTGTATGCAGTGATGGTAAAATTCTGATAGCATTGTGGTGGGGGCAAAAGAGGGGAGCCTGGGAATAACTTCCCTTTGCCAGTTCCCAGGTCAGCCTGCCCTCGATACCTTCCATACCCTCCTGATGTTAACAATGCAACATGGACCAGGCAGCGATATCGCTGGCCAAGTACCTTGTTGATAAATTGCAACAGTAGGTACTCGTCGGCAGAACAGAGCACTGTCGTTGACGCCGTACAGAACACCGACCGATGGCCGACTCCTGGTAGGCGTCTGCGGGATCCCAGCGTCAGGCAAATCAGTATTCTCTGACCTCCTGGAGCGACACACGAACGAGGTACTGGAGAAATCTGGACATCAATCTCGTGCGGTCCTTGTCGGACTCGATGGATGGCACCTCACTCGGGCTCAGCTGGACCAGTTTCCTGACCCGAAATTGGCGCATTCTAGGCGCGGAATCCACTGGACGTTCGATGGTCCAGCATACCTTGCATTCGTGAAATCCCTTCGTATACCGGTGAATGCGTCGCCCGTCATCACTGCTCCATCTTTCGATCATGCAGTCAAGGATCCGACCCCAGATGCGGTCACCATTCGTCCTCACCATCGTATCGTCATCATCGAAGGACTGTATACCTGCTTGTCTGTTGATCATTGGGCAGAAGCGGGTCGTTTGCTGGATGAACGCTGTTTCCTTCGTTTGGATATCGAAGAGGCGAGGCAGAGGCTGGTGAGGCGTCATGTAATCACCGGGATCACGCAGACATTGAATGATGCCCACATTCGCGCAGAGCAGAATGATATGCCCAGTATGTGTTTCATCTTCTGCTAATTCGTACTTCAATTGACAGGACCTGTTAGACGGCACGTTCATTCTTGAAAACATGTTAGAACCCACGAGAATCATTGACAGTGTTGAAGACCCTGCCTTCAAACTCGGCTTGAAACAGCCATAGGAACATAGGAAATCATATTCTATAACAGTGCTGTAACGCTGGACCGAGACACTTCAATTGGTGAATATTATTTCAATTACTGTGCTGGTGGATATCGATCTACTCGATGCAAAATAGTCCAAAAACTTTCTCCGCGACGACAGAAATGACTATATCTTCGATTTTGAAGCACCTCATTCAATTAATTACCTTGTAGAGAGATGATATCAAGTTCAGTCTTTGTCTTTTAACCACTTGACTGCTACTCCGGCCTCTCTATGCTCTAGTTCATGTCCTGATAATATGAATCAGTGTCCAGCCCTTCTATTGCAATTTGTCTTTTCTCGTTAGATATACGAAACTTTCAGAATTCATGATTTGCTCAAGCACAATCCTATTGTTCATTCTGATAAGATAAAACGAGATTATTACAAGGACTTATTGTGATTTGAAGGACGCCGCCTCTCCAGCACGTCGTTGTCGCTTTTGACCCTCACCGGATCCGAGAAGCCATGAAAGACTGGTCTTGACAAACGCAATCCTCCAAGTATCAGGGTGTCAAATATTGTCCTCTCTTGGATTGCAGGTGACAGTGGATGCCGACTCATCATCGTGCGAGCTTCTCGTTCTGACAGCAATTAATTACGCCTAATGGCATGAGTAAAAGATTTGGTGTTAGACTATCATGGACATTTACTCGTTTTGGATGCGAGGCTGGTCGGGCGCAGAAATCCTCTACCTTCTCTGGCCTACAACGTGTTGGCAGAGTGGTGCTATGTCCTTTGCAAACGTTGTCATAGGCGATGTTTTCTCAAAAGCATTCAACCGGGGGAATATCTACTTCGGCGAAACCTCATACCGAACAAATACGGTCCTTTTCTGTACTGGCAAGAGGCTGAGAAATCAGATGGGTCGGGGGTAGCAAAAGTGTAGAGCAGCCAGCCGGTCAAGACTCGAGCATTTTCTAGTCCTGTAGTGTAGTAGCATGTTCAGTTGCAACAAATTTGATGGCTGATCGCACGGTTGCGAATGTCGGAAATCATATTCCCTCGACGTTGTCGACAGTTCGATCTTCCATCTAAAGGCCCATCCTTCACGGTTTTTCAATGAGGTACCCTAATAGCATCCTCAAAAGATGATTATCGATGACGGACTACGAATATGGTAAAGATCACAATGGACCGCCACGATCATCTTTCACTGCAACTACCACCCCCTCCACTATTCCCGCCGCCCCATCACAATGCACCATGAAAGGCGAATTAAGAAGTATGTTACCGCCCTTCACGAGCAACCGTACACTCATCCGCCTCGAGAGCGAACCCCAAGACAATTCAAGACAAGTTTCTCGTCGGATATCAAGGATGGTGAGTTCGCCGTCCTTCACATATAAAGATGATGATTGCTTAATGAAGTGGGTAGGTTTACCTGTGGTGGCGATGGCGAACCGGTAGGCGAAGGTGAGTATTAACGTCTAGTATATGTTGTCGTTTCACGCAGCTCGGCCCTAGGCCATCATGGCTGGCTACATTGGTTCAACTGCCCAATTCCTGACGGTGGAAAACCAAACATCGATGTTTGGCCTGACGTCTCTGGCTATTCACCTTCAGAATTGTTTCCTGCACCAGGGCTCAAGTTCCAGTCTGGAGAACAGGCTTTTCTATTTTCGTCAAGACATCCCAAAACTGTCCAAAGGTACGGTATATGCTCCATATATGCGCTCAGTTTTCACGTTCATCCTAGGCATTTTCATTGGATGGCGGAGCACGGTGTAGATGGCGCGTTCCTACAGAGGTTTGCGGGGGAAGTTGATATTGAAGGCGGTGCAGCTGGAAACCGGCGTATACGTGATGAAGTTGGAGACGCAGTGATGCGAGCGGCAGAGAAAGAAGGCAGAGTCTTTGCCATCATGTGCGTCTATTCATACAGTTCCGGTCTTTGATATTGATTGCAACGCCCCACATCAGGTACGATGTAACAGGCGCGCCACCAGATCGCATACAACGAATTCTGGAACGTGATTGGGCCCATCTTGTACGGGAGAAAGGCATTCTTGACAGTCCAAACTACCTCCATGAGAAAGGCCGACCCGTCATTGCACTATGGGGGTTCGGGTTTGCCGAGGCGAGACATACCCCAGACCTCCTACGTGCCATAACCAATTCAATACGGAATCTTACGCCAGGAGGCGCATACTTGATGGCGGGTACACCCACGCACTGGCGCACATCTGAAAGCGACGCCGATCCGGATCCTGGATTTGTGAACGTCTGGTTGAATGAATTCGATGCGATATCTCCATGGACGGTGGGACGATACCGAAGCGACGAGGATATAGAGAGGTTCGCTGAGACCAAAATGAAGGGCGATATAGACTTGCTGAAAAGACAAGCTGAGAACGGTGGTCGTAAGATTGACTACATACCCGTGGTCCTCCCTGGCAGTACAGTTAGTCCTGTCTCTATCGTTCGAAATGATGCTAATATTTTTTCAGGGCTTCAACCTCACAGAAGGGAGATGGACGTGGAATGACATGAAACGAAAGGGAGGGAGGTTCCTCTGGAAGCAAATCTTTCACGCGAAACGGCTTGGTATACGAACGATGTACGGAGCCATGTGGGACGAGTAAGCAAATTAATCTGTCCTTCATTCATAGGAAGAATACTGATGAGTATAGGTACGACGAAGGAACGGCGTTTATGCCAGTTGTGCCGAAAAAGAGCATGCTACCTCAGTCGGATAGGTACCAATTCATGGCACTTGACGAAGATGGCTATGATCTACCTTCTGACTGGTCGGTCCTTGCACCTAACTACTCATTATGATTTACTGAACGCTGTTCATCTAGGTACATGCGAATTTGTGGCTTTGCTGCTGAAGGGCTACGCAGTGAACGGTTAATTCATGAAACATTTCCTGTCAAGGAGCTTGACGACTACTGGTCTACTCGTCCCAGGTATGAAGAAGATGCTGAAAAAAAGGAGGTAGATGGAGAGCAGGCATATCAAGCATGGCTGTTCTCACAAAAGGAGGAGAAGGAAGAACTCCCGCCTCCTCCATACTCGCTAGAGGATGACGAAGCTGGGCCATCAGCGTCAGGCTCCGGGTCAGCCTCTACGTCTCGTCCGGCGAGTGTAACGGTTCACGCCCATGCTCCAGCATCACCGCCAGTTCAATTCGGAACACCGAATAATAGCGCTAACGCTTCACATGATCGACCGACAGATCCCTCCTCTACCTTATCGTACTCCGGGCCATCACCACCGCTGCCGTCCGGCTCTTCATCGTGGTACGCTCCTAATGTGCCTCATACGATGAATGGATCTCCAGGATCTTCTCATGCTATTGCAACATCTCAGTCACCGTCGTCGCCTTCCACTTATAACGGAAGCATATCTTCACTCACAGATGACTTTGCCCGTCAAGAGATTTCGTCCTCCTCCCCACCTTCAGTTATCAAGTTCAACACGGCCTTCTTTGACACCATCACCCCCAGTTCATCCCGCGTCGCCATCTGCCTACCGGTCTCCGCAATCTCAGCCATCATTCGGTATATCACCTCCACCTGTGCATCCATCATTGGGCAGGCGTCCTTCGTCTACTTCTACCTCCCATTCTGGACCATATTCAACTTCCGGACCTCCACCCCGACCCGCAGCTGAAACTCGCCCAACCAGCTCAGCTCCAATCCTCCCCTCACCTAGTGTCAATTACCACACTCGTCCGCCTTCAAGACCAAAGCAACAATCGTCTATACAATGGCCTCCTTCAGAATGGGGTACATCTCCCCCCGTATCTAGACCGGAATCTGTTCCTTATCCAGTTTACTCGAAACCTTCATCGCGCCCATCGGGTTCTCCTCCTATACCCTTTGGTCAATCACCTTCGCTTCCTAGACCCCCTTCTCCTAGTTCACATAGACCTCCGTCCCCTCCCGTATCATTTCCTTCTGCTATGGGATCGTACTCCCCAGAACCTGGACCCCTACCACCTTCCATGATGTTTCCCGGAACAGATACCTTCCCGGCCCCTGCACCGCCTACAGATCTGTACCGACCGTCGTATATGTATCCAGAGCCTGAACCGTTATCTCCTGGCTCCACACACTCTCTACAACCAGGTTATCCTGGACAGCCGAACTATCTTGGACCAGGACAGTCCAGTCATCCGTCGTATTCATCATACCCCGGACAACAAGGATACCCTGGACAGTCTTCGTATCCCGGACAGTTTGGTCAGCCTCCGCCTGGTGGATACATGTATCCGCAGTCACAACCTCAGCAAGGGTACGGATATTACAATAACAGCGGCACTCCTCCGCCTCCAAGTGTGTGGGTTTTCTTCAGAGCGAAGAACTTTTGATTGATCCTCTCAGGGCCACCCACGAATTCGAGCACCTCATCGATGCCGGCGTACTTGGGCTCTGCGCTGAATGCAGTGGCAGGGAAGAAGCGGGGGGACCAGATCATGCAAAGTGAGTGTTTTTTCTGTCCGGCTGGAGAACAGGAGGCTGATATGGTTTAGGTGGGAGTAAGTTATTTAGTAAGTTCACGAAGTAGACTAGGCGTAGACTAAGAGGGAAGAGATAGCAGTGTGTTAACCAGTGCATTTGAGTTACTTGTTTTCCTTTGCGCAATAGTCCAAGCAGGTCTACTCTGCTCACAAACTAGCGTCAAAATGATTGCTCCCAGAATAATTGCAGAAGTCTAGTATTTACAATATAATGCATTCAAAGCACGTTTTATGCAAGTATAACTGTCGTAAGCACATAAAAATGGCGGGATTTATGTACTCCTGACTCCAACGACCAACAGAGGACACTCAAATTGCAGGATAAATCCTGCTGGATACAATGCATAAGATACGAAGATAGAATTTTCTGCTTCGAAGAGGTTTGTGCAAAACGTAAAAACACCAGAACACAGGTATGCACATTGCGGAGTGGAACCCTTACCGTCTAAGTCTCAGTTTACCAATAGTATTAAATATTTAGCAAGAACTTAAAAGTTAAGACTGAAGACTCAAGAGATACTCCCGAAGTATCTCTTGAGTCTTGAGTCTTAACCTTCGAGAAATTAGAAATTAGAATCGAAATTTCAAAAAGTCACGACTCACGATTCACGAACTCTAAAAATGAGTCGACCCAGGCTCGAACTGAGGACCTTCTGTGTGTAAGACAGATGCGATAACCAACTACGCCATCGACCCATGACGTCATTCTATTTAGTTATATTCTTGAGACGGAACAAGAGTAATTTAGGAAAACAAGCAGCCTACGATCTCTCATTTCATTGATTTCATGTAAGTAAACCATGCTTGACAATCTACTACATGCTGTAGGTCAAGTTATTTGATGTCACGAATGGAGGAAAACAAAACTAAAAGACCGACCTCTTTGAGTGCTTTCAAATAGGAACATCGTCGTTCAATATAGGACTCCTTCTCATCTTCTGGTAGGGAGAGATAACAGTCTCTTGCCTGCTCAAAGTCGCGTCGGAGAAAGACAGTGTGTTCACCAGTCGTTCGTTCTCGTCCTTGTGAAGATGTCAACGATGATAAGATCGAAGAAGGGGGGCAATCTGCATACGTTTCTTCATCCGAGTGGGAATGAGGAACAAGATACGTGATGCAAGGAAGTATTCCTTGCTGTTTTCGTTTTTTGGAAACACCGCGGTGTCAGAAATGATCCTAATGTCACGAAATTCTAGGGAACTACGGCAAATATAGAGACGACAACTTACTGCTCTTTTGTACAAGTGCCGCATGTCCGTACACGAAAAAGAAAATCAATCTTGCGGATCCCAGTTCTGGTGCAAAACTGCGTCATGGCACAAGTCAGATCATGACTGAGTAGGATAAGAGTTCGCCGTGACAACGAACATAGCAAGTAGAGTCAAAAGCGAGATTTGCCCAGGCAGGTTCCGAAACCTCAGGAGGCGGTCCGGGGAACTTGGGTATGTCTGAGCGAGCAACGCGCCATACGATTTCAGACGACCGGCTCATCAGAACAGAACGAAACTGTAGGTTCGTACGAGAGAGACGGAGTAAGTCAAGTGGATGCAGTAGTTTGAATACCTTAAAAAGGTACAGTCATATCGTGTATTCGCTATCGAGGAGCCTCACCTCAAACCATAGCTCCAGAGGAAGATTCATCAAGTTCCTCACGGTCCTTGAGTCTGCATAGTTCTTTTCAAGGCGGTAAGCTGCATTTTTGGAGCCGGCGTCGACTTTGACTCGTTTAGGTGTCATGACCGGTGCCTGCTCAAAGTGCTGCTTCGAAGGGACCGGTCGAGATGGGAGCGAAGTCTTCAGGCACGTGCCCACTGTTTCCACTTTTGGGCATGACCGCCCCATTCGAGCAACTGTCGGTTACACGATATCATATTGGTAGCAAGGAAGGTAAAACGGAATTCTCAGGAACCCCAGCTGGGGTTTGGAGAGCCTTTCAAAAATATACAAGAACCCCGAGTAGTCCCTAGTGAAACTTGATACAGGGAAAGTCTAGAGCGATCAACAACCACCAGCCATATAGGTTCTTGTACGGGGAGCGTGTCTACTCCTGGGTTGAGAACGCAGGGTTAATGGTAAATGCTACAGCCTCGAGTTGTCCGGGGTGCAATATTCTGCGGTTCTATGCCTGCCCACGAAAAGTGGCAGGGAAGCACGTCACATTGTGATGTAGAATGGTCCAGCGCTTCTTTACATTGTAGACGTGAAGAGGCATATAAAATATCCGGAGGCCTTCGGTGAAGTCTCTGTTACCCACATCACGGTGCACTACCTGACTATGGACCTGGTTCTTCGGACTTGGCAAACTGATCGCGAAAGAGAATGGAGAAGCTATCATGATGGCTATCTGACCAAACATTTACATTCACTTAGCAACCTAGACCTGCACAGTAACAGAGCTCATGACCGGACCCTTTTAATTTAAAGAGAGCATTCCGGACAGCAAGGATCAAGATTGAGGGTATTAAAACAATTAATTGAATCGACACTACTGGCACCTGTTTTGATTGCAGACGTTGTCGTACACCGGGACGTGAACGAAGCATGACCCAGACCTAGAGACGAGAACCGACGCTTCTTAGCCAGTTGCAAAGACTATCCAATGTTGCACAAAGGAAGGTGTAATGCTTGTCAGTGGTAATAGGTGGAAATGGTCGTTGAATAAACGAGGACGATCATTGTTATCCGGGTAACCTCCGGCGCCGCAGTTAAGGTAAGCGAAAACATAGCCATCGTTGGTGCCAGTCACAGACAGATTCCAAGGGGACGTTATGCCAAACGTGCGTGCATCAACGAATCTGAACGCAGACAAGATCCGGGTAGACAATCCACCTGTCGTTGTTCTTACGTCTAGCGCAAGCATCTGCCTAGGATGCTGTACAAGAACATTTCACCCTTCCTGTCAAGTACTACACCTTTTACTCCCGAGTGCTACGATGGGTTCTATCCTGATGGGGGGAGGTGATGTGGAAGAGAATATATCGTAGGTGATCTTGAACTAAGGGCATTTAGTAGGGGTGCTTGAGATATCGAAGTAGAAGGGCGTGGGTCGCAGCGTTAGCGGGAAGGAGAAACACACTGAAAGTGGGCCAGAACTGCAAGGTGCCCCGCAGCAACGTTACATCAACCGCAGAAAGACTCTTGAACAACAATCCATAATCAGATAAGGGGCGAACAAAGAGTGCCTCCTCTCGCTTGAATTCTGTGTTTCGAAGAAGATCCCCTAGAGGTGGGAGACGCATCCCAGTCTAGTTGCATTCGCTGCGTCGTTTGAGCGTCAAGGCGGCAAGGTCCTCTCCGGAACCAACAACACCAAGGCAGGAGATACTACGACAGCCGAGAACTCATCAAAATCCGTCAACTTGTCTCCTGCTGAAGTTCGAACCTTCTATTGCTATCCAAGAGGACCTCGTCTGTGCATACTCGTACTTTGCTTCTTCGGAAGGGCCGCTCCGAGTCGTGATGTCGCTAGTTACAGACTGGTAACCAGGCCCACCAAACAGCAAACAGGGAAGATGAGCTCTTTCGGCAGTCGGCATTCCATTTTGATGGCGCTTTCGAAGTCCTTGGTGGATTGTTCTGCCAGTGTGGCAAGGGGTCATTAATTCTCCGCTGCTAGGGTGGGCATCACTGGAAGCAAAGATTCCGTCGAGGATATCAGCTCATTTCAATGGCAACAGTACTCAGGTTTTGCGGATAGCAAGCTAATTCACGAGTCGGGTTAAGGACAAGCTGAGTTGGGCCAGGACTTCGGAGATGCAGCGGTTGAGGGGGTGTACCAAAAAGTGAAAAGGAAAACCTGCGCTAGCAGAGCATTTCTTGGAAGCGCCAGTATTATACGTTTACATGTCATCGACGACATATTTAGCTCTTGTGTAGCTGTTCGATCGCGACTAGCATTAACCCGGCAGTTCATTGAAGGGTATAGCCCGGCACTAAAAGTATTCAGTCAGTACAAGAATCAGTGACGATTGAATTAATCTCACATGGTTGCGCCTTCTTCTGGCAGCAGGACTTTGCCAGTACACCTGCAGCCTACACGACGAAGTACGCTGAATCAAGAATTACACTGCCAGGTCCTTCGAAATGATGATTCAGTCCAATATAACATCACAATCAGTAGAACAGCGTCGTGGTGAGGTGAGTTCAGTGTCAGAGCACGGAATGACGTTGATATAAAAACACCGAGGTGTGCCACACCTTGGTGGTACAGGATGTGTTTCCTGGTCTCAACAGAATGGTGAAAGCGCACGGCAAATGCTCACTAAAAATCAATATTAAAAGCCGAGAATCACAAATCAAAAGGGGAACGAACAGAATTTGATGAAAGCAAAAAAGGGGATGGCAAGCTGCGCCAAAAAAAGCATTGCTACTTGGCGCTTGGCGTTCCGTAAGCTGTGGCGATAAGGAAAGGGCCGACAAACGGACTTAGAGCTACCGGTAGGACGGACCGAAAGCCGAACTCGTCAACCACGATCAACCACCGACTCGGAGGCCATCCAGAGAAATTTCCTTGATCTGTTAAATATGCAGGTGAAGAGACTTACCACTTCTTACCACTTGTCACTATTGAATGTAGTTTACAGCATGCAGATACTGCAGCCCACTGTGATTGTGATGACTTAGTATCCTCGCTAATTCATCATGAAAATTTTTGCCCTGCTGTAATCGGACAAAATCAAGATCCAACAGATCATCATATCGTTGAACGCGACACCCTCCTCATCAACCAAAAAGATCGCTTCGCTCATCAGTCAAAAAGAGATATTGCGGTGACGTCTAGCAAGATAAAATTCTGTTTCTGCTCTTTCTGCTGTCTTCCTCGAAACATCATGATAGAAATTTTACTCCACCAGACCTTCGATCCATCAACGAGCAGTCTAGACGTGAGCCCAGGGTCCGTGACCAAGTCTCTTCAAGTTCATCTTACTGAGCACGCCTTTTTTGTGATATAACATCAGTTTGACGTGGCCACACACACCTCGACACCCTCAGAACATTCTCGCCGAACGCCTGTTTCTGTCTCAGAGCCACCCTTTGACGGTCGGTCAGTCATTGGTGCTCCAAGTAACGGAACGCTGGCTCTCTGCGGGCCTTAATTTGGATCCCTTCTTTGCGTCACACCGGTTTGATTCTATGCACGGATGTTCGCCGTTACTATGTAGAGGACGTGTACTTGACGAAAGGCCTACATCTGCACGTCTTTATGTATTCTCTGTCACGCCTTCTCTTCGCCGAACCGTTTGCGATTCATCTCACACCGTAGACCATTTACGCTGCACCATCACAAGTCTTGGGGCTGTCCAATTCATCGTTCAAGCTCCTCTCATTAAGTGTGAGCTGAGCTAATAAGGCTGCGATGGTCCTCATATGTACATTTGCAATGATACCGTCCCCTTTGGGGGAAGGGCGCCGACACCCTCGACATTCTTGTCCTCCGAGCACTGCAGAGTCATCCGATGTGTAGGCGGCGACAGCGTCGTCCGATACCTAGTGGTCTTCTTCGTAGATCATCCGAGTTCTGTTCCCTCTTGAAACTCAGCCTCGACGTCACCCAGAGCATCCGCCTATATACCCTCTCACCGAAGGATATCCATACGCTATTCACTATTTTCGTTTCACACGTCTCGTATTGCTTTTACCGACTAAAACTTTCGATTGTCACCCGAGCCTGTTTACTAGAAAACCGCCTCTTATATATGCTCTTATATACAAGCCGTAAATACATGTGTACCTCAGTCGTTTCGCCTACCCTGCGCGCGACTGAGATACTAGTATATTCTTCTCTGTCTCCACCAGAACAGACCCAATCATCGCGCTAGGACAGCTCAAGCAGGCAGACAGCCGCCCTGGATCTCGTGAATCCTTAAGTCAGGTACTGCTACTTTCAATCTTTAAGGTCCTTTATCTCACATGACTCATTGCATATATAGGCTCTGCTTGCAAGCCTTCTCCGAAGCGGGAAGCTTTTTGAAATCGGAGAATTGACCAGACCGGTACAAAAAAATGGGTCGGCTACCAATGCTGATTTCATTGCGTAGATAGACTGCGCCATCGAAACTGCGTGTGGAGCTATTATTTATTACGCTTCACCCAGAAACGTTTTTAACTTGTTGCACTGACATTACGGAGTAATACTCCGGTTTACGCTATCGGCGATTTAGGATCATAGATCTACAGCCGACGCGTAATGATTGTATGTAAGAGAGGAGTGCGCAAAACAAGGAGAATCCACAATTGAAACTATGTTCGAAGTGAATGATTGCCTCGAGGCGGCAACTGTCGAACACGAAGACGTGTTACGAGTCTTCTTACCGGTGAATTCAATGTACGAAATTGCGTAAAACTGTCAAACGTCGGAGCACTAGTGAGTGAAGATCCATTGGGAGGCGAACGGTCGTCTTGTAAAGGTACAATGGATGGTGAATACAGGTAAATGGTATACTTGAATGAATACAACAACAAAAAGGACGTACAACCCGTGTCCGAGATGGAATGAAACCAAGAAAAGTCCGATCCATCCAAAACGTAGCAGAGTGAGAAAGGTGCCGGGATGTCAGCTAGTATACTGCGACCCGACCGATGACCCCCCAACCCATCCCGGCACTTTCCTCCCATTCCTCTTTGAGTCCGACACCAAATCCAACGCCCAAGATGACAGCCGGGCCGGGTAGCCTGGGTTTCCAGGCCCAATCCTTGGGATGGTACGGATTCACACCGACCTGGGAGTCGTACGAGTCTCTTTCGTCGTACGCACTGGGCGAAACAGGGAGAGCTGGACACGATACGTGGCCAGAGAGCACAAGTTTGTAGGCTCGGAGCGAGTACGGGATCCAGACGGTGGGAGACGGGGCTCGTCGCCGCCGTTTCGCTTGTGAAGTCGGTGAGGAGCGCGTCGGGGGCGTGGGAGAAGGTGTTCCCGACGGTAATGAGGCATTGACAGGCTTCAGGATGCAGCGCTTGACATGCCGGTTCAGATTCGATGCGACTCCGAACCGTCGTCCACATGTTTCGCACTGGTATGCTAATTTCAAGTCAAAACAATGTTATTGAAAAAAAGAAATCGTGGTCACCTTTTTCTCCTGTGTGCACCAAAAGATGTTTTTTCAAAGTACTTGGCCTGTCAAAGCGCTTATGACACATTGTGCAGGCATGTTTGCGTTCTCTGCCGTCGTGAGGACCGTCCATGACGAGTACTGGCAGGAGAGGCTAAAACGATAGTGGGAATACTGGTCGAGGCCTATAACTTATATAAGGCCCTCTTGCCATCGATAATGTGCCTCGTGTCTGCGATCGTCGAAACGCCACATCATGCAGGAGGAACGTCGGAGTTGCGGCGGAGTAGTCCATCTTCTGGCCCCTTCCTTCAGAGATCACCTCAATTAGTTACCATGCGGTTCCGTGAAAAAGATCCTTTTCCAGTTCACGCGTAGGTATTGAGTTACCGGGCGAAGGCTAGAGCTTAACTATGGAAGGCCAGAGAGAATGTCTCGCTTCGAATCTCAGGTATGTTTTCCGTCGACCCTTGCACACACTGCTTCACTGAATTCACCCTACTCTCAAGCCGTCCAAAAAGCACATCGTACGCTTCCTCCGTTCAAATCGCCTTCCAAGTCTCGGGAATTTCTTTCATTCCAACGGCAAACCCGTCAAGATTCGCGGCAGGATCTTCCCACTCCCACTAACTGTGATGCAATGCTCGGTCTCTAAAGCCTACGTGGATCGGATGCAACCCTACGCGGGAGATGTCTCCATTGCTGCCTTCTCTTCTCACATGACACCCTTATTCCAATTCTCACTGGAGTGATACTTCGGGTGTTTTTCGTAGCACAACCTCCCAGGTTGATATATAGATAACGCATCGAGACCCTCCCTGATATTGAACAACGAGTGGCATATCTCCCGACCTCTGGGAATGCCAATATACGGACCGTGGATCACTTGGAGACCTGAACAATCATCACTTCGCGTTCCCACTCCAGCCTTCGTGGACCGCAGTTACATGTACACTACGCTTCGATCTCCTCAGCAGGGTCACCGTCGTTTCATCATCATTGAGTACTCAGACCAGGAACGAACCCTCAGGCTCACTGCACTGACACCGACGTATCAATTCTGCTTCTCTTTTTTTTCTTCGCCATGACAAAATTTCACTTCTGATGTACGCATCATTAGATGATTCTTCACGCCTCGATCGCCAACTTATCAAATTCTGTCACTTTTTTTCCGCACCGATTCCCGAAACGCGAGAGAGAAAACTCTTCTTGCGTAAATTCCAGTTTATTTTATTTGCACTGTAATATTGTCGGTTGGATCCCGAAGGGTCGATGGCGTAGTTGGTTATCGCATCTGTCTAACACACAGAAGGTCCTCAGTTCGAACCTGGGTCGACTCATAGATCCTCATACGAGGGTTTCACTTTTTGTCTTTGTTCATATGGTCAGGCTGGGGCCGCTGGGCAGTGGGACTTGAGTCACTTGACTTCAGTCTTCCTACTATCGAATGTTTGGTAATTTGATTTTTTTTTTAATCCCGATTCCTGATTCCTGTCACTCGACTCTTTTCACTTTGTCTAACCACGACGCATATAGTAGACACGTACCCGTGACACCTTTTCGAACAAATTGTCTGCACTCGGTACAACGCTGCACCACTCATATTGTCCTATACGAAACTGTATTCTGCCCCAACACAATCCTAAAGCTATACATAGGCACATTGATTGGATCTAATACTAACAAGTTATTGGAAGAAAGCTATGGCTGCCCCGCAAAGCAACATAACAAAACATGTGGTGTACTTGACAGTAATTTTCTTCCTTGTGACTATCACATTCCTCACATTCGTGGCAGCCGCTACACGCCTCCCTGGCACGGGCCATGAATCGGATGTCAAAAACTTCCAAGTTTCTCATTGGCCGGTAAGATGTTCAATTTGAATGTGGAATACTTCGAGGTTTAGCCCCATTCAGCATCCCATGAAAACTCAATTGAATATTTAGTTTTATCTCAAGATTGAACATCCTCACTGCCTCCCCGGTGTATGTGACAGGATTGGAGATAATTCACGCAAATCAATAGGAATCAGCTGCTCCGACTAGGTGCCGGTACGATAACTCGAATCTTCTAACTTTCGTCGTGATACACATCGTACACTCCACCGACCGGTAATATCTTACTGGATTCTTATAGGTAAGTCACCGGTCTGAACCTCCATGTATCAAAACTATGGGTTTCGTGTGAACAGTGGAATCCTAACCGGCCGTAGGTCCTCCCAGAGTAGCCTCATTACTTACAGGTTCTTTACTTACATATCGCATGTCCATTCACATGAACGCTGCCAAACTTTACGACACTTATACTGGTCCCATTGTCATGCGAATAGAATGAAACATTCAGTTCACTTACGTTTCCTGCTTCCTTGCAACCGATCCTCACGGACGTCTCACCCTTTCCTCTTTGACTAGGTGCTCCAGGAATATCGCTTTTGGCAGAACTTCCCAGAACACTACTTAAAGCATATTGTCTACATCGGATGCGGCCTTAAGCTTAGACGATCTAACAAGAATTGGAGGGCTTACTGGTAGTGGTGCATTCACTGGCACTTTGTCATTTGCTATCGATAATTGCTGTGTCACGCTGCGAAGTGCATTGTTCCATTGCCCATCATGGTCCAAGAGATGGGACAAATAGTGCGGGATGCTGGCATGCAGGTGATTTTCAACAATAATTCAAGTATAGATCACCTTTCTCTGTATGAATAAGTTTGTAATTGTCAGGTCTAGGTGACATGTACTGTCGGCATACACCTTTACTATAGTAATCTGTCAATGAGTTGAGTCCTTGCTAAAATCACCATTGAAACTGGCCTATGAATACGCTCGTTCTAGCTGTTTGCTTGACTCCATTTTTTCCTCGGTCGCTCTTCAGGGGGGGGCACAATACGAGTCGTGTTCATATATCCAGGACATAGAAACAGTGTCTAGTCTTTCAATTCCATCGCTTGTAAGGGTGCTTGATGAATCTCAACAGTCAGAAACTAGCTATGGCCTGTCGGTTGCTTAGAAGTACGTTGATACAAACAGTGTGGCCTAAACTCTCGGGCCAAAGAGGTTCATGTTTACTGCATCACGAAAAACTCGATTCAATATTTGCTCTTGTCCAAAGACCAAATCATACTCACCTCCCTGGTGCACTAGAGATAAATTTCTCCGAATTAACAGGAGTTAGCTGCTCTGCCCGGGCATCAGTACGTTCACTCGAATTTTCCCAACAAATCACGTCAGATTAAGCAAGACGCAAGGGCTTGTCACTTACCTTTATTGCCTCACTACCAACATTGATGTGCCTCAGGACTACGCTTCTTTGATGAAGTATAATTGGAAGACACGCATTGCGAAGCGTGAATATATCAGTTCAGCTTTGTACCGTCTGGGGTTAAAAGAAATTTTTTGCAAGAGTAATTTCGGCAACGAAGTCTAGATTACAGGATTAGTGGGCCTGGGAAGCATCAGTGGTTTGCGCTTCTTTGACGAGACGTAAGTGGAAGACACATAATGCGAAGCACGGGGTAATCACGCTAAGGGCAAAGATATTAGCCCAGCTCTGTCCTGTCTGGTATCCAAGGGGATTTTCTACCCACGTATTATTTGCGATTAGGTCTGGATCGCAGGACTAGCGGGCCTGGGCTCCGAAAGCATCAGTGATGGGACGAGAGGCACCACAGGCTCTACATTCTGCATGACTTGCTGACGAGAATATCAAACTTTCTATCAATATCTTCAACGTGCTTGGGCCGGCCTTGACTCGGTCACCCTCTTCATCTGATATACATCTGGGTTCTGTATGCACATCAGAAATGATTGTCATATGGAAAGAAGAGCAGCTTACAGAACAATCAACCCTGGGAAGCTGTAACCAATATTGCGGCATTTGCCAGCACCCGGCGCATCATCCAAATGATGTGTGCCTTAGATCCTTTTGCATGAAAGGCTTTGGCAACTGTAAATCCACCGTTCAGCAGTCAAACGTCAGTCCCAAGTTGGAGGAGACTCGCCGCATTCCTTGTACTCATCAGCAGCATGAGAGAACTTTTAGTGCCTATGATAGTATCTATTCATGTTTGCGAGAGATATATGCTAGCGACACAGTGCCGGTATGCCTTGATGACACTTAGTGCAGAATTATGGCATTAACTCCATCCTAACTCACCTTCACGATAATTCGTCAGCAAAACCTGGTCCATCTAGTGCAGGTGACCATCAAGATACGATTTGAAACCGAGAGATATGGAAAGATAGCACTGAACGAGCTAGCACCCTTAGCCACGGTTTGCAAGCCAGTTTAACTCTCAAAATTAGACCAGGCTTTCGAACTGAAAGTACTAAGAGTATTGACGAACCGGAGGCTGTTTAGAAAGAAAAGAGAATATCTGTGTTTGGGTTCAGTTCTGTGTTTCTACATTGGAGACAGACTGACATTGGAGAGCGATTAGCTGGTAGGACGTTGTGTGCAAGCTGACTGAAATTGCCACAGGTTAGTTATCTATACTAAGTACCTGCATTTGGCTCACATGTGATATGGAATTCCTATCATGTTGAATGACTTACTCGGTCGTGTTCACGGAATGAGTAGAAAGCTCATACATCTAACGAAGATGTCCCACAGATAAGTGCGTAAGCAGCTCTTGACGGGCAGGTACTCGTCGGTGCAAATCCTCAGTCAGACGACAATATAGGTCAAGACTCATTCATCATATATTCACATGTAGGTGTAGGTACATGTGTCAGTGCGGACTGTACGTAGTATATCAGTAGGGTGAAGATACGCAAAAAGAAAGAATAGGCGTACTTCCCAGGCAGACGATAATATGGATCAAGACTGAGAAGGTAGAAGGTGAAAGGTAGAATACCAACGGTACGTAGTGAAGTTCAAATGTCACGTGTCACTACTGAAGATGGCGTGATCGTGACTTGTAGAGAAGATCCCTTTATCCTCGAATAGCCTGCAAACTTGATTCTTTACCTCGGTCATGTCTTCCCGAAAAGCTCGGTGAAATTATCGGGTATAGACCACATATTAAAAGCCTGAATGGAGTATCGTTGTATGTGTTTCTTTGAGCATGTCCGACTCGTTAGAATTACTAGTAATCTGACGGGCCTTTTAGTGACAACAGGCCGAATCTCCCTGTGTGGTGAGTATAGTCGATAGCTTTTCCTATCTAAATCTAGAACGTTCCAGGCCATTGACACAACGAATCACTGACTTCTGACAGAACAAACCTCGGGTGGCTTTCATTTTCCAGTATCGGAGTTCCATTATGTTCCTGACCTTTTGAGAACTCTTAATTGGTCGTACGAACTTTTGTCACGTGAATATGCATTCAGCTCAGTTCAAGAAACTCTCGACGCCCTTTTGGAGAGCCTGTTGACTCTAGTAATACCTCAAACGTCGAAAGCTTGCTATCGTATCTCAGCATCCAGGATATTTCTTTTAATGGTCGCGCCACTCGCTGTAATCGTCTGGTGCCTGGAAGCCTGTCTCTTATACGTGTTATTCGTGTTACTGTCAAGCACCTTGACCCTCTTCTGGACGCTATCCACACAATATCCGGGGAAACTCACGCAACATCCCACCAGGCACTTCTCATTCAATCAACTTGGAAATGAAATGGTGCAAGGAATGCAGCGCCCGTTATCGTACCGGAGTGATTCTGTTGCGTGTGGGCCTTGTCCCTCTGTTCTGGCCACGATCATTTCAAAAGATGTTTGATCTTGTCCTAAGCACCATGTCATGCTTGGTACCAGAGATTTCTGGAAGACACTCTGGGCATTAATGTACGTTGCTTTTCATTTCAGAATGCAGGACGCATGGTTGAACGAGTCTCGTACTACTACAGCTCTGCATCGGACTCTGAGAAGCGTGTTATATTAAGACAACCCCTGCCAGTACAAGAATGATGCTTTCCATCTGTGTTGAGAAGCCGGGGTTCGTCAATATTACAAACGGGGTCACCATTCCTGGTATGCATCCAGCCCGGTATGTCACTTCCTAGGGAGAATGTTGAAACGAGGGAAGGGAGGAGTGCGTCAGAAAGTTTGGTCTGTCTTTAGTGGTGCTCAAATTATCTTTCTCCTTGCGTAACCGAGAACCTAGTAGGTCCTTATTGTTCTTGTGAGAACCTACAACTAATAAATATGTATCTCGTTTTGCGAACTTGGTTCTGAGTTTAAGTTCACAAAATATGTGGTTGTTGACACATCCCCTTGATGACTCTTCGTCTATGGACAATGACGTGACTGTAACAAAACGGTAGGAACCCTCTTCACGGGGCTCGGTTTACGGTACTGCACCTCCAAACAGCAGAATCAAACAGATCTAGAGAAAGGACGATGCGAATGATGAAATTGAATAACACAGAGTGAAATGAGCGCGGAAACAAAATGCGAGCTTCGCACTCATAGATCCGCAGCAAATGGTCAAGAGAGTCTTACATCCCAAGCCTCACTATTTGTCCCCATCGAGAACGGGGTATCGTCCAGCATGTGCTTTACGGCTGATGTTCGCACAGAGTGTGTAGTATATAAACTTCAGAGGCTTTCAGAACTCTCCGTGTGGTATTCCAAGATATCCTCCCCGACAACAGAATGGCTCTTCAAGTTTCTCCTGCAAAAGAATCCTATACAAATTTCCATGCCCAACGTTGGGGAGCTCGACTCTGGCCTTCATTTCTCTCTATTCTATCTCGTAACTTCGTTTTCTTGCGCTGATTCTACCGACTCCGACTAAACAATCCCATACTTTTTTTAGGGCCTTTACTATCAAATTCCTCCAGACCTGAAAGCTTTGAAGAAAAATCAGAGCTGGGTGAAGAAATTATACGATCCTTCATACACCAATTCGACATTACAAATTTGCCATCCATACGGGATCCTGAGCTCGAGAGCCTTTGCATGAAAGAAGTCGAGCGCAGAGGTTATGCCCTCGAGCCACTCCAGACATACCTAGTGACCGGACTCAACATTGCTGCATCCGCATACCGCCATCTCGACGACGTCAACGTCAGAGTATACATCGCCATCTACACGGCGTTTGCTCTATACTTCGACGACGCATATCCCGATGACAGTGACGCCCTCGTTGGAGTTCCGAATTTTACCAAGGTAAATGTCGAAATCTATATCTTTGAAAGTGAAACTTCATTGAGTTTTATCAAGCACTTCGCATCTTCAGAAAAGCAGCCAAACAAGATGCTGGACGACTTCGCGGGCATTCTCGCGGAAGCTTCGCAGCTGTTTGGCGAAGTGACTGCTGATTTCATTGTCCAGTCAATCCTCAGATTCATGACTGCTTTGGTTTTAGAGATACGAAGTAAATCCGAATCGGTGAGTAAGAGTCGCAGTCAATTGACTTACTTACTCACCAGAGATGGGGCAGATGAAAGTTGACAAATACGCCATATTGCTTCGAGAACTAAGTGGAATCGCGGAGGCCTATGCCGTATTCATTTTCCCCAGTGAGCTGCCGTATTCTGTATACATCCAAGCTCTCCCTCTGCTCCGTGACGTTATCTGTTTCATAAACGATATCATCTCCTTCTACAAAGAGGAGTCTGCCGGTGAAAATCACAATCTCATATCGTTTTTGGCCCAAGCCAATGACGAGCCAAAGACGAAAACTCTTCGAAATTTGGTGGTGAAATGCATGGAAGCGCACGAGAGTGTGTTGCTCTTCTTGTCACCACACAAAGAAGCGCACGGGATGTATAAGAAGTTTATAAAGGGGTACTTAGCGTATCATTTAGGTGCACAGAGATACAGACTTAGTGAACTGAATATCTAACCTGTGAATCGCAATATGCGTATATTATATATATATCAATTTTCGTGCAGAAGAAATCTGGAATCCTCGATGAATTGGATATGTATTCGAGTCCGCGACATCCATGCATAACAATGAAGTCGTTTCCAAGAGTTCTCATCATCGGACAATCATTTTTCATTGAAAGTACCTAATTCATGATACACGCCATAATAATAGGAACCCAAACAAGTTGGGATCACGTCGTCGTGAGCGAGAAAGCCTTGAATAAAGTTGGATATCTTGGACATCCTTTGGAGCATTCAAGGCATAATTCTCATTTAGTCTTAGACAACGGTACATTTTTTGAAATCGAATGAGATCTTCGAGGATATCTTAGCAATCCAACGCATCAATGTCATGATAGCGCACAATTAAACAAATGTAATAAACAGAAGAGACGGATAAGGACGTCCATGATGTCCACGTACCGAGCGTCAGACCTAGTCCAGGCGCAGAATACGACCGAGTTCGAAGACCTTTTGAGAGCCTTTCCGAACTTCTAAGCAAACCAACTTCCCGTCCGATACATATCTACTGTAGGTACGATGATTTTTTATCTAATTCCAAAACTTTATACTCAAGTGCAACAAACGTTTTCGCCATTCATAAAATGGATAATTTCAACTCCTCTAATCGTCAACGCAATCCATATACGAATAAGATAGCTTTGTGACACTTGAAGCTGCTTGCTTCATGAAAGCGGCGGCGGACGACGTCAATGACACTTCCCGCGTTTCTTCTTGTCCATCTGTCATCAGTGATGAGCCTCAGGCTCCTTCATCGTAGGAGGAGACTCAGGTAGGGTTAACAGATCTCATGCGGAATGATCTTCCGAGTTATTCACGTTCAGAATATTTTGGATCATCTTTTGCAAATACTCAGATGACTGATAAAGCAGGCAGATCGCGCTAGAAAATCTCGAAGTGCGTAGATATCGATGTCGTCCTTGTTTGAATTTTGGGCCGGTCAAAATCTTTTAACGACAGGGAAATAAGAGTGTTTTTCATCGTCAATCGAGAGAAACTGATCTTTCTCGATTCAAGCGGGCAACAATTTGCTAGAATTGGAAGATCCATCTGGGTGACCAAATAGGATATGGACATCAATAAGCGTTCATATCTGGGCGAAGTACTAGAGGTATGCCAAATGATGCAACTTCCCTGCAACGTGTGTAAAGAATATAGCACTGGAAGGCAGGTGGAAATATACATTCGTCTGGGATCTGCACGTCGAAGAGTTGGTGCTGAGGACAAACATCTATGCCGAAGTGCACTTCCTGCCCACCAAGACGTACAGTTCCTTCAGCAGACAAATAGTCACTGATACAGATGACACAGACTTCAATGACACAGACATTATCATCACTTCACACAGCGTGGATTGTTGAATGACCATATCGAAGACATGACTAGAGTCAGTAATACGATATCCACCCACCAACCACAGACCTGATAGAGGCCATACGCCTTGGGTAACATCATACTGTACTTGTACCTTGCGACAATGCGTGACCTAACAAAATATCTCCTCAACGATGTACCTCGAGGCACGGTGTACAGGCGCTAGGAATGGTTTATACCTAGAAGTGAACGCTCCAGTTGTTCTCTTCAGAAGAGCATTGGTGCGACTAGAATGACAAGATTGAAGAGTCCCTGCTCGATGAAAAGACGGTCTTTTCAATCCAAGAGACATCAGAGTCCAGTAGGGGGTCTGTCGGCAAAAAAAAAAAAACTGATATCGTCGTGTGGTAGCCGAGTGGGATCAGATATGATATTATGGAATCATCGGAAACGAGACTGAGTCGTGCACTGCAAGTTGAAGTTACCAGGCTCTGTAGTTTGGCGGATACTCACGTCAGGCATGTCACCGGCCGGTGTTGCAATTTCTTTCAGGAGCTAAATAAACCATTAGACCGCCACCGGGAATATCTCTAAATGGGAAATCCAGCTGCCTCTTCATTTTTTTGAAATACCGGAAACGCTGGCATAGCTTCTGTAGACTATTACAGACCGGATATTTCGGCCTAGGGAAAGATCCCTAAATTGCTATCTTTGAGAGACAATGGACCGATGATAGCCGTGTTATGCACCTTGGATAAGAACGTTATGTTCCTCCTTCGGCATATTACCGAGGTAAAATGAGTCCCTTAATCAAGGAATTCTAAGAGACGTCAGTAAGGGCCTCTGCATTATTGACTCGTGTTCAAAATCAGATGGGATTTTATCGAATAGAATTGTGCTGATAAGTAAAGGTTCTTTTCAAGCGTTGTACTTTGAAGGAGGTTGTTATATCTATATTACGCACACTTCGAACTTCCATGCAAGACAGGCACTGGAATGATGACTCTTGCTAGGTTGAAAAATCAAAAGGGGAATTAGATGTGTATGTCTTTGACGAAATGTGTTCGGACTATTCTGTGTCTTTCTTTAGTGTGGGTGACAAGTTTAAAGTCACGATCACGCAATTGTTTACAATGCACGTGACTACTACATTACACCTCTTAACCCATACCCCTGAGATAGGTTTGGGATGGAACCGAATTGTAATTTCAGCGTAAAACCGGACTCTGAAAAGCCATAACCTCTCATACCCCATGGGAATTTGCAGAACCAAGGGGTATGGGTTATGAGGGAATCAACTGTATTGCACTTTCTTTCCTCAGTCTTGACCATCACCTCGCTCGGCTGAGTACTTTCATATTTTTTTTCTTTGGATATTTTTACTATACTGATACCCACTAAATAGTATATACTGATTCGAACTTCATTAGCTCTAGATCTATCAAACTGTTATCTCATGTCGGAGTAAGCGTCCAAATGGAAGACAAAGAAGATAATCAGTCTACATTTAGAAATACTCGTCATGCTTCTGTCTCTCATCTTGTCCTCCTGGCGGCAAAATTTCCTAGGTGTATCCATTTCATTTCCGTGATTCCCAAAAATCCATCCACTAAGGATAGGGCAGTGGTGCACTTTATATGGGGAGATCCTAGACCAGCCTAGCCACCTGTCATTCGAAATAGTCGGCCACACTCTCCGACTGCTTTACAAAGGCGGATCCTCTTTCGTTGACCCCCATAATCAAGCCTATTTTAGACTGTGCTGCTACCTAGGAGACTATGACAAAGTAGTCAAGGCGAACTTGGGACAACGAACCGATTTCCTCAACCATTAGACTATGAAATCAGAAAGTTGAGGTTGGCCATGCACTGGAACTGCAAGACACAGAAATTCAGAAGTTTGTGTTTCTTACAATCGTTGTATCTGGCGCTCAACGACCAGGACAACCCGGGCCCCCCGGCACATTAAAGGCCCTCAAATATCCCATATCTCACGGCACGCCTGTAGACCTCCCAGACATAACCAGATACACTTCCCTAATCCATTAACTATGAACCGCATGGCCAAACTGGATACGTACTGCGCGCCTCAAATCTAGGTCAGTTCCTAGTCAGCGTAATCATTATGGTGGATCCAGACCAGACCAATGGTATCGGGCAATTAACATGTTCATGAAATTTGACGCTGACATAGGCATTGCAGAAGCAGATGGAGTCAGACCTCGGGAGTTTCAGCTCAGGTCGGGCCTAGAGGTGACAGCTGTGCAACAACGGCCGAGGAAACATACAAGGAGACTAAAAACCGATGGACACTAAGCATGCGAATCATGAAAGAAGTCGGAAGAATACGGTGTCCAACTAAGGCTGTGCTTTTTTCTACAGTTGTATCGCGACCGTCAAAACCTATATCACACCGCAGGATGCATGACTCGCGTATGGTATTATGACTATTCGGATAAAGCCTGATGCCAGATAAAGGATACTTGATGACTAGAATTTCAGTCTTACTACCATAAAGAAACGATACAGGTCGAGAACGTGCACGAACGAGTCGCCCCTGACTGGATACGAAAAGGCATCGGCTCGACCCAATGGAGACTTTGGTGAGAATCCGGATTCAGAAGCGTATCTCTGTACACTTGACGTTGCAAGTAAGAAGGTGAAGCTCAGAAGTAGGGGAAAGGGCCATAGTAATTAGATGGAGAAAGGCAGGAAGCTAGGTCCAGAGCGCTGACAAAGGAAATATCAGTCTACATTAGGCATGTGTCCTCTTAGTCTCCGTTCATGACGTAGCCGAACCCAAGGGGAAAGATAACTTTGCGCTGTCATTGTCTCGCGGTACGGACGCTGTATTCTAACGTATCCTATCTAATGCCAATCTCTGACTTGTGTCAGGAGAGTGGAAGGCTCAAATTAACGGCGGGGCTCATTCGTGGCTCAAGCACCACTATGTCTAGCCCCCTCTGCCATACGCTTCAAAGGCAGATAGTATCTAAGCAGGCAATTTGTTGCAAACCTTCTATTTTGCTTCATAGCGTCGGCGTTCCTTACTGGGGCATGGTCTCATTTCCTGTCTATCTTCACAAGCCCTGCGCATCCAGCTGCTATCTTCTTGGGAGAAACCCTCTTCGAGGTCTACTGTGACGGATATCTGCGCTTGACCTATGTTTCTGTCCGTGCTTAGCTTCTCCCCTTCGCTGAGCTAGTCTACATTCCAAAAACAAAGTCCTGGGGTACTAGTCAGAATGGTGGCCGGTCTCCTATGACTACCTATGTTTTATGCGATTCCAAATTATCAACTAATGCGTTACCGTCTCCCTTTTCCATGAAGATTTGTGTCGAGCAGTTCTCCCAGAATGTCCTACTTTGTCGGCATAACTCTCAACAACAAGGTGTAGCCACGAAGGTGATGGCAGCGGTGAACTCTCAGTCATTGAATAATCGCACAACATCCTCGATTTGCGTAGCTACCTGTCCTGCGCAATGGGCTGCCAGACCTTAAGAGAATTTTGCAGCGACAGGTCGACCTCCTTTGACCCTCGTAAGCTCGCCCATTTAGTGCTGTTATTCGCACTACGACAAAACAATAAAGGTGAGTCTGAGACAACGAATCAGTTTCTTAGAAAGTTAAGTCCGACAACACACCGGACCCTCGAAAGTACAAAAACACCTTATAAATTTGGATATCTCAGAATCGTAGTATTTGACTTTCATAACCAATTTCCTATTAAGCTCTCAACTATCTCGCATGTCGTAGCGCGCTTCAAGCTGTGGACCTCCGACTCGGAGATATTGGCGGTACGCCGCTCTATGCTGCAGAACTACTAACCACCTCGATCTGTGCCGCGTTCCCTCGAATCTGGGTCAGATCCTAATCAGCGTAATAGCTGCGATGAATTCCGGCATATTTCCAGAACAACGGAATCGGAGAAATCAACGTTCTCGTGGAATTTGGCGCTGACATGGGCATCGTAGATACAGATGGAGTCAGTCCTCGGGAGTTTCAGCTCAAGTCCGACCCATACGTGACAGCAGCTGTGTAACGATGGTCGTGGAAATGTTCAGGGAACGAAAAACCGATGGACACCCCCCAAGACATGAGAATTTCCCAAGAAACCAGGAGGAGATGGTGCCCAACTTGAGGCTGTGATGTCAAATTGTCAGACTGCAAGGTTGTATTAATGTTCGACAGCGTGGCAGCGTATGTTTCAGCCCTTCGTAGCATACTATGCCTCCCTGACGTTTCGTCCAGGCCCGCACTAGCCTACGGCCTAACACACAAACCCCCTTTGTCAGCCACTCTCCACGCGGAACACTCACAATCCCATACCACTCTGAAGTTCGGACTCAGAACGCGTGTGCCCATCCAATAGCCAGGATTTCTCGTAACCTTATATATATATCCCCACGCGCGACACACTCCCAGTCTCACCATCGCTTCGCCAGGACCCCCTCTGCTGATCTACCTACAAACGTTGTTATCAAAGTTCAGGGATCGTAGTCTTTGACACACTCTCGCACCGACGGAGCGAGTGGCCCGGCGGAGATCTCAAGCCTTCTGGTATACACGCGTCGACGGGCCGGGAGGGTGTAGTCGCATAGCACAGACCCAGGGTGTTGGAGGGGCAAAAGCGTATTTTACTGCTGCGGAGCTTAGGGGATTGTGAAAAGTGTCAGAGAATAACCATTTTAATTTTTCTCCTGGTGTGATCGCATGTTCATAATCATTACTGGCTTGTATCTCCGCATTGTACACTTTACTTCAAGTAGTCTTATTCACACGGACATCAGGAAGCAAGTTCGGCAAGTAGAGGGGCTAGCGCGTTTCGTACGAGACGGTTCTATGGGGGGACTGTGCCGCGGGGGCTTTAGATTAGTACATTCCAAACCTAATGGCGATACCTAAGAAAACCATGCAAGCAAACGAGATGCTTCATTGAACAGCATTCATCCTCGTTTTAGCTTAGACATGGGCCAACTTGAGCATTCCTCAACCTCTAGTTCTCGCTGTCCCATAGCTCGGGCCGACTATTAAACATATCGTCAAACGATCTCATAAAAGGCTAGACTAATGCACACACGGAAAAAAATACAAAGTGCTAGATTCGTTCGACATCGCCCGACCTCTCACATCTCACGATCGATGAGTATCATCCGATAATGTTCTAAACGGTTCGACCCAGTGCCTCTTCCTCAAAAGTTAAGAAACGTCTATGCAGCGTATCCAGACTAGAAAAGGATGTCTCGCCACATAGATCCTTAATGATACCAGAAATATCATCCAGAAGCTATAAACCAAGTCAAAGTCTGCTTCACAAACCGTCACAAAGTCTGGATTTTAGAAACTCACTGTCACGACGGTGGAAAGAGCAATTACGGCTTAAAAATAACAATCGCAATAAGAATCAACACTTGGCCGGAACAGTCAAAACGCTCACCCGTGGAATGCGCCGGAAGATGAGGATCCTATGCACGGTGATTAGTATATATCAGTGACGTAACTATGAAGACACACCATGAGAAGCCGTAGTGTCAACTCCTTGATACCAATCTTGGTATCGTCCACCTTCTCCGGTACTACAGGATCCGTAGAGTCCTCTACGTCGGAATCGGAAGAAACAGAATCATCATCTTTTCCCTCCTCTTGCATCTGGGCGTGTTTCTGCCGAACAGCCTTCGAACGACGCTCATGATAGATGATCCGATCCTTCAAGCTTAGAAACGCGGGAGGTAAAGGACGAGCACCAGAAAGGCAGCTGGAGATGACAGCAATCTTTGTGAAAACATCGGAAAGCTGCAGATCCTGAATTAACCCGATCGAGCAAGATGACAGCAGATGAAAGAACGCACGAAGCTGGGGTTCATGAATGGGGTCTACAACAAAGATCAATATTGAATGCAAACAACATATAACTCCACCAACGTGATGTACAAGAATGCCACACCAGCGCTCGTCCATTCTTGACAAAGCTCCCACGAGAAGGTTCAATGTCGAAAGAAGCCGTGTCCTATATAGCTCAAGCACATTAAGTCCCTAAGCTCAAGTCGGAAACGGAAGAAGACTCATACACTTTTAAATGCAACAAAGTATATTGCTCGTACGGCCACTGACCTCCAACCTGGGGTTCCCATCTTGCCGCGGTCAGCGTCGGCTGGAGCTCTTGCAGTCGGGTCTGCAGCACGTAAATGTCATGAGCACATGGACCGAGAGAGTGGAACATACAGCAATCCCAAGCAGTCGAGGTGTGAATTTCCGGATACGCTCCTCCTTCGTTGAGCCATCATCGGATCCATTCGTACGGGGTTTCTTGAGGTCACCATTGAGCCGAGTCTTGCGCTCTTCCGCTAGGAATGCCTCAACTTCCGACGCAAATATGTTACCCAGTTCATCTATAATGGCAGCCAAAGACCGACGGACGAAGACACGAGAAGATGTCAGCCTAGGTACAATCATCACAATAAACTGGTCATGGACGGAAGCTGTATCAGGTGCGTGCACATAAACCAAAGACAACAATAGATTGCGTACCCCAGCGGTAAACCCTATGATGATAAGCAGGCTAAGATTAAAAAGAATGAGCAACAACTAACAACAACTGCGCATGGCATAACAGACTCACGCTCGCTTCCATGCGATAGCGATACCTATTCCAGTATTGACCAACATGACCTGATGGGCATCGACCCAACTGTATCCGACAACTAAGGGAAACACAGTTTACACGATGTTCGCTCTAAACTCAGTCATCTTGGCTCACCAAATACAGTTGTTACTCCGATCATACTCCAGAAGGCTTTGTCACTGGGGCGACATGTGATACTCTTTAACATGAAGGGCGCAGTCAAGGCCGTCTACATTCGAAATACAGGGTTTGGCTTAGTGTACTAATAAGATAGAGACGATAAACACGCACCGTGATTATAACGACACCGTAGGGATTACCATTCCCTTGGGCAGCACCGATATACCACGCCACAAGACCATCTATTTCTTGCATCAACAAAGGGCTAAACCAGAACCGATGAGCTTACTGAGCAAACCAATACCAGTCCCAATTAATCGGACGCCGTAGCTATATATCTAGACAAAGCAATCAGAATAGCTTCAAGCCCCGTTCATAAAACATGGAACATACCTGATCTCCCGCAAATACAGCTAGACCGATCTATCAATAAACCATATATCAGCATACAATGCACAGAAAGAAACAAGGCCACGGTAAAATAAATTCACCTGAGCCATAATCAGCGCCCAAAGTCCTCGATACCGATACACAAACCATGAACTCGAAAAACAAACGGACGGAATCCAGAGCGCTATGGATACAATAGCATATCTCGTTGCATATACGCCCTGGGGGGACCAGAAAAACCTAACAGCCGAGGCTAACTTGAGAGAGAACTTCCCAAGTGCAGATTTGGGCGGACGTGCATCAGGATCTCGAGCTACACATACGCAATCATCGGTATCAATCTGCCTTATCAGGGAAAATGTCAACTGACCATGCCGGAGCACCCCTGGTTCCATGTTAACTTTCTCGTCTTCAGCCTTCAATGTATCCTGAGACTCGGCTAGACTCTCTTCAAATTTGTACGGATCTGTGGGCGCCCCCATTGCGAAGGGCGAAACATTCTTATTTGTTCCGACGGTCCCTTTTGCCCTTCCCCCCACGCTCCCAAATCCTATAGGCATCCACAGTCTAGGCTTCGGCCGCTTATCATCAAGACTGACAATCAGGGTCAAGAGCTTGATTAGGGAATCCGCAAAGGCCTCCAAAGTATCACAGAACACGAAGCATATGAACAGCGACCTTTAAGAGTAACAAATACCCCAATCAGTACTGATGAGCATGTACAAGGCATCCAGGCACCTCTGGTAACCACGCACCTCACAGAGAAACCCGAGTTACCCGCGTTTTCCTCAACTGAGGCAAGCGGTCGGCCGGTAACAGGATCGAAAAACTGCTCAAATGGCTTGATGAGCTGAACACGTTCGACGTTACGGAAGTGGTCCAATGATTTCTTGATAACATTCAACTGATCAACTAGACCCTGCTGCCTTTGTTGGATCACCTCGGGCGATGGCTTACTGAACAACCATGTCCATCTTGCACTATTGCAGTCTTGGAACCACAACGTGATGACCTTGACAGTTTCGGAACAGTCACCGTTAAGGGTCTTGGATGCATTAGACAATAACGGGACCAGAGTCTCCAAGTCATGGCCGTGCTTCATTTCGCGAGCCCTCATATCGCGCAATAGCAAGATTGATCGGTTCATGGTTGCAGTGTTAGACTTCGGATCTCCATCATTACCAGCTTTGGCGTGTGCAACAAGTAAATCGTCTACTGACGTCTGGAACGCCAATAACCCACTGTGATGGAAGTGTGAATATCATCAACTCCTATCACGCATCAAGAAAACGCCTACGCTGTCCGGTTTGTCAACGTCTTCAATTCTTTGTTCACCTGCTTCAAATCCGCAGCGCCTAGCCTTCCCATCGAGCTCTCAAGATCAATAAGGCCAATTTGGCCCTGCAGGCCTTGAAATCCTGCGACTACTAATGCACGGTACCCTTTTCCTCGCTCAATCAGGGCTTCAATCGCCTCGTGGTCCGAGGCATTCGCTTGCAGGGTTTCAGCTTGAAGGTCAATGATAGCAAGGACGGGCTATATAGACAGGCGGTTGGATAAGCGGATGTGAAGAGCTAAATTAGAATACAAACTTTAAGCAGGCCGTCACCAAGCAAGCTCCTAAATACCAATATTTAATGGATATACGGCTTTAATATTAGCACTTACAGCCAAACATGATTCAGAGATTCTGGGAAAATGAAAATGAGACACGCGATGGCAGTTGCGAGATAAAACCCGCTCGGAATCAGGAACAATTTAGCGAGAGTATATTGAGGTATTGGAAAAGCTACAAGCAATTAATTGAATCCGGTGTGTAGAATTACTATGATTATCAACTAACCAGGACCATAGACACACATGACATCGAGGACAATGGTGCCGAATATACTGAAAAGGGCGAGCTTCGGCCTGTACGCTACGACGGTGGACAGAAAGAAGGTCCCAATGAAGAAGAAAGCACCGAAGACTGCCGAAGACCTGCACAATATAGTTGAGCGGAAGGCGCAGATACATGCGAGATCGCAGACCGAGGATCAAGAAACACGCCGTGGAAGATGGCATTTTGATACTGAAGTGCCGTAGGAGGACCGCTGCAGGCATAATATGAGCCTAAACTTGGATACAATGACTGCAAAGAACCAACGAAGCCCCAAGAGCCTGAACCTGCCGCGCCAACCGAGCCTGATCACGAACCGAAAGAGCAGAAGCCATGGCGGCGCAACCCCACGCCCAACCGAAAAGCATACCTAGCCACTATTAGGTGGATCCACGAGCAAGAAAAAGGCTAAAAACCTATTATGAGCGTAGTCGAAACAAAGAGAAACATCGATAGCGCGAACGACGGCGGTAGCATAACTGCCAGGATCCTAGGAAACAAATTGCCGAACTTCATCAAGCGTAAAATGAAAGTGAAACGCACGAAGCAAAGAACGCCGCCTGTCCCTCAGCATTCGAAGTTTCGGTAGCACAGAGGTAGATCAACGAAATGGCGAGCGAAATGCAGCATCGAATCCAAGTCTTAGCGGTCCTTCTGGACTTGAACGTCGTCCTCAGCCATGTCAGCGCCTTTTCCTTGATTGTCTGTCGCGCGACCATGGCGACCGGGATGGTGGTGGGGAAAGAAGAAAGGATACTCTATTAACCGATGGTAAGACGACGGACGTCCTGCTCGAACATGGATGCGGTTCGGAAGTCGCGTGGCCGCTGATGTCATCTTGACTCTCAATTTTACCGGAGGCCATCCGCGAAGGTCGACGAAGATTCATTTTTCAAGAGTTCGAGTTCTCAAGGTTCATTACTTTTCTACCTGATGTTGCTACCGTTCTCATCGGCACCCTTCTTCGACTTGGTAGATATGCAGCTGGAAATTTTTACGTCAAGAACATCAACTTCAGAAGCGCCTGGAAGCACGGGTCGCAACACAGTAGAGTCATCGGTGGAAAACGAATCTTATGGTCCGACATGTCTCTGTGTTCTCCATACTACTATCATGCCGGCATCGTTCACCTGGTTCTCGTGTAGTAGGGTAAACAGTCCAATGAGCCGTGCTAAGAGTATATTCACTGGAAACGACCTCATGTCCCTATTGATCTGCCGTACAAACACCTCGCTGTTGTTTCGTCCTTTCTTGCATGTATCAGCCTCATCACAGCGCTGGATCTATTTGGTTATTGCCGCTTGTGATACATCTACCGTAATAACGAATTGGTATAGTATATCATTGGTGTATAGTCTTGTTCGAGGTGTATTCGTTAGGCCAGAGTGGAGTTTGTTCATCAGTCAATTCGAAGAAGTCGTAACCCAAACTAGCTGACTGTCGAAAAGGCACCAGTACGTATTCGCTTTCCACGGTCAAAGTGCAGCAAGAGTGAGTACCTATTACTAGACCGGTTTTTTTAGGTTGGGGATGTGAAGCCTTGCTGAATGTAATCAGGATTACGGAGAAAGCGTTCATCCGTCAGCACCGACCCCAAAGACAGCGTGGTACGATTCGAAAACATCAAACCCGAAAGTGAATTCCGACAAGAATGAGTCATGGCCCCAGAGTTCGCTTCGGCCTGCGAGCAAGTCGATATCGATAACGACAGCAGTCATCGAGTTGTCGACGATACGCAGTGTTAATCGGAGTACCCTAGCGCGTGCTGGCATCCGATATGGCATTGAGGTAAGTATCATTCATTCGATATTTCGACACTTTCACGTCAGCTGCATGTGGAGAGCATTATGACCGCCCACCTCCTTTACAAGACTCGGCATTCTATTTCAGAAGACCAGGTTCTTGATAGCAATCCGCGGGACAGTACGACACATCGCCAGACTTGAATCATTCGGTCGCCGTTTCATAGACATATGGGTCACAATGAGAGGAGACATGCAAGTACGTTAGGTACGAGTGACGTCGGACGCTAGGACTCCGGATCACCAATATCGAACAAAGAATAAGGTTGCCCGTTGGAGATATCAAGAGGATATGAAGGGTAGTTGACGAGAGGTATTACGAGGTTCTCCACGAGCGAATAGCAGGGGTGCCACCAGCCTAACGCGTCTATAGAGACCGTCAATATCGTCACTCTCAGGTCAGGGTGGATCGACAGGAATCCAGTCCAAGGCACAGCAGATTGACATATGAAGATCGTGGATAGAATAGTAATGGAGAAAGTCACAGGGATGATGCTGAAAACAGCCGCGATAACAACGCAGGAAGAGTCAGCATAAGAAATGGTGAGACCTACAAGTTGCCCAGATATTACTGATTTCAAAAACGGGCCATGCGGGCGGGGGACAACCAACATAAGTCAGCGCCGTAGTTACTCTATATATGATATGATTTAATAATGAATCGAGCTGCCACCACCCGAGTAAACGCCAATAAACTCTCGGAGAAAGACAATTTCGCAAAACAAGTACATTTTCGACGTTTCTGCCGCATGATCCGCACATTTCCTAAGCTACTGCTGGCCCTAGTAGTAAATGCTTACGAAAACATACCGTAAAAACGGATGTGGCTGAACCTTGACAAGAGCCGAACTGAAGAGCACAACTCTATAGGCTGTACATCAGAGTCCAGGCTTGGAGGACGAGGAACGGTGTTTCCCTCTCGCTCGACGTCGCATACAGCAACGACAGGAAGAACTCGGATTCGGGTATGTCAGCTGGGGCGAAATCCAATTGCCCCGATTCGATTCGGTCATGCGGTCGGAAACCCTCATATCGTAGAAGCCCCTCCCCACCGGCTTCTGTGGATTTCGTGGTGGAATTTTGGGCGTCACTATACATATATGCGGAGATCCGGTACTTATCAGAATTCCTGTCCCTTTGAGGGAGGGCCAATCCTGACTTGGAGACAAAACCTTGGATACATTATGAACCGTTATTAGCTGTTGTAGACGAAAGCCGAGGCCGAACCTGGACGCATTTCGGTAGTACTACTTACTTGGTGCTACGCAAACCATCACTAAACAAAGTTTTTTTGACTTTCGTTGAAAACGCACCTCCCTTTGGAAGTCTGGATTGTTTGTGAGTTGCGATGACAGTTTAGGCACTGTGTGATGGCTCCCTTGCATGGAAAGGCTTTCTTTGGAAGGGGTATTACCAGAACGTTCTTGATGCTGACATGCGACATACCAAATTCACAGTGGTCTATCAGGGCCAGAAATAGGAGCTGTTCGAGTCATCTTACTGTTGTGTTCTAAATCACGTTCACATATGTACAGCAGGGTAATGTAACTGTGGAACTTTATGCTGTACAATAAATCGTGAGTCATCACGTTATTAATATGGTTTGGCGCCTGATTTCGTCAAGTCATCATCTAGAAAAGATTTCTCTGTAGTCTCTGAATCAGCATCAATAAAATAAATTTCAATCCAAGACCCTCTGATGAATCTACCGGGTGACACCCATCATCGAGTTATTAGGATTGTGATTGAGAGCTTTAGCAGACATACTTACGAATCGCCCCTCGAATTCTGAAGCATTGATCCCGATTCGCGGTGTATTGCTACAAGCAGGGTCAACGTTGAGAGTTATTCTAACGAACGTGCCGGCGGCAACAACGCCGACCGGAAACACGGGCAAATAGAGACCGTCACGTTCGTCACAGCTCCAATCAACGGTGACAACGCCCACAACGAACGTCGAGCTCGCCCTTCCACTCCTTTCGGCCCTCGACAGCCTGTCGTATTCATAGCTTACTGTCTTCTCATAGTGCCTCCCTCTTCATCCCGGCATGGGACTCAAATTCGGGTCCTTCGATTCCTTGTGTGAAACAGCAGCGCTTATTGTATGCCCACTAGTCGGTACTGACCAAGGCATCGTACCGACATGCTATAGCCGGAATGTCGACGTCGGGGGGACCCTCATCTTCCAGCCATGTCAGTTTTAACTACTCGAGTCCTGCGTATTTCCCTGACAAGTGGCTTTAGCGACATCCTTCATTCACATCGTCGCCATCATCATGACCGCCATTATGATCTACCACATTCGTAGCAAGTACACCGCAGTAGGAAGGAAGGAAATCGTCCTCTTCTTCTGGATGTATGCCGTTATACAGCTGTTGGGAATTTTCTTGGACTCGGGCATTATCCCGACGTCGAATGCAGTATATGCAGTGCGTGTGTCGCGGTGGCCGTGCCAAAAATTATATTGCTTACCCCCATTGTGCAGTGGTTCGCTGCTGTATACACAGGACTCGTCGCCTCAGCGTACTGCTGTCTTCTCATCAACGCCTTCGTCGGTTTTCAGTTCGCCGAAGACGGAACTCCTCTTTCATTGTGGTTCCTTCGCATAGCCTGTCTCGTCGTTTTTGGCGTTGCCTTCTTCATCGCCATCGCCACGTTCAAATCCTTCGCTTCCTTTTCCTACAGCAAGACTCTTCCTTTATGGATCATCTACATACTGTGGCCAGTCATTTGCGTAGCGATCTACATCGTCTCCCAGCTTGTCCTAGTATTCCGCACGCTAGAGGACCGATGGCCGATTGGGGATATCGTATTCGGTACCAGCTTTTGGGTTGTGGGCATGGTCATCCTGTTCGCTTTTAGCACGACCATATGTGACGCCATCAAACATTATATCGATGGACTTTTCTTCTCGGAGCTATGTGTTCTACTCAGCGTGATGATGGTGTACAAGTATTGGGATAGTATCACAGTAAGCACCGCACCTCGTTGACGGTTGTCCGCTAAACTCTATTGAACAGCGCGAGGATCTCGAATTCTCAGTGGGCTCCAAACAGGCGGTGTGGGAGGTCAAGGACCCGCTTCTCTCATCTGGCTATCCCGGGTCGTCAAACGCGTCCGCCCCGAGCGGAGATTATTCTGAAGAAGATGGTGGGAGTAACTACCACGGTGGGTACAACAATAATTACGGGTACGGCGCAGGCAAGCCAGCATCCCTAGTAGGCGGAGTGAGCGGGGCGCAGTTGTATCAACAAAGAGGCGGGTATAACAGAGGCGGGTATCCTCCTGCGGGAGGAGGGTATTGATCACGGTGTCATTCGGCTTTACGATTATCTCAATGGACACATACTCGTTTGTTCTCTTCACATCTTAATTACTGTTTAGTGGCAATGCCCAGCGTGTCGGAGATGAATTTCTGGGTTTGTGGCTGACACGTACAATGGGGGTCGGGTTGGTGGGTGGGAGGATCCATTCAGAAAATTGACCCTAGGGCTTTAGCTTGCAAGGATGTTTACGGGAACAGCGGGATCTTACATTTTCGCAGCGGCTGCTTGGGAATGATTTGATTGTACGTATGATGAGAATTGACGTTATCGGAGAAGGGGCGGGGGGATGATTGCTGCATCTCAATCCTAATACGGCGTAGAAACCGGGTATTAAGTAGTCATTGACACCGGGATTCTTTCTGAGGGGGATCACGCAGTGATTGAAGGATACGGTGTGTGTGTGTGCCCCTGGAAAAATAAATATCGAGCTGGACTACCCTTACCCTTGACGAATTACTATTATATACATGGGGAATAGTACCGGGGGACCGGTCAGAAAACAACACCACCACCAGGGAGACAGCAACAGTAACAGCGAACATCATCATCATCATCAACTTTTGACTTGGACAGCTTTCTTCGCGCAAGTCCAAGTCGCGGGAATCGGAATCGGGCCGGCATGTTTACAACAGGGCG
Source organism: Armillaria sp. CMW 4456 (assembly GCA_028551335.1). Taxonomy (NCBI): domain Eukaryota; kingdom Fungi; phylum Basidiomycota; class Agaricomycetes; order Agaricales; family Physalacriaceae; genus Armillaria; species Armillaria sp. CMW 4456. The sequence goes on from JANDKJ010000142.1 coordinate 355,212, forward strand.
TGCGTGCAGAGGTTCGTACGTCGGGGTCACATCACGCACGCTAGAATTGGGCATCAGATTATTGATGAGGGTTGATGGTAACAAGCAACAGGGAACAGGCAATATCGGGGGTTTGGATGTTTGGGCGGTGCCGGGTGGGTGGATGGGTGGGTGCCTTTTGATGCATGATGGGACGCACGCATGCCTCTCTGGGGGATATGGAATCGAGTTGTTTGTTCGGTGGGATAATCACTAGCCAGCGTGTGTCGGACGTTTTTGGGTGTAATATAATGTAATGTATCGCCCTCGTATCGCTGTGTTCTGATGCTATGGCTCAGTTGCTGTGGCTTAGCACGGTATTTCAAGCCTGCCTGCCTATCTGGCTTGGGGGAGAGGGTGATCTGCACCCGCCCACCCGTGTACCTGTTTTTTGTTTTTGATTTACTTTTCTTCATTTTAGTTAGTAGAATTGGGCAGAAGCGACTTGGAAAGCTCGCCCACGCTCGGTCCCGTAGAATGCAAGCAAATCAAACGCCTTAGCCTGTCCGCGGTACTACCCCAATTGTGATATGCACTTCTTTCTCCCTTTAAATTGGCCCCCCCACCACCCAGTGTTTGATTTTATTTTTTTTTCTTGATAGGCAGGACCCAAAAACGTCACGTCGATTCCTCCACTGAACTATGAAAAAAAAAAAAAAAGAACCCGAACCCCAGCCAGCCAGCGCAGGAAACGGCATCCTAACCCACGCGGTGTCCAACCCAATCTCCCTTTACCCAGAAGATCAGGGTGCCGCTCCCGGGATCTCGCGACTGAAAATTAAGCATAGTAGTATTTATGCGGGTGGGTTGGAACTCCGATCCGTAAGCCGCAGTAATAAATCAGATGTGGCGGCGATCAGGTCTACTATGCCGACTGGTGGTGGTGGTGGGATAAAAGGCGCGAGTATCGATGAGCGTGGCAGGGCGCGGGTGATTGGAAAATAGGTATTATTCATTTAATGTAAAATACAGATGGTGGCCGGCTTCTCTTCGGCGGTGTAGTGCGGTGCGTCTTTCAAAACCTCCGGGATGCATGGATGGATGGGGTGTGTAGGTGGGAGATAAGCTGATACCTGGAAGGATAGATTAGATCGTGGACCGCGCCGTGCGGACGTACAGGTCCGGGACAAGTTGTTACGGCCTTGTCGTGATGTGAGATAAAATAAATAAATAAATCAGACAACAGAGAACAGAACAGAACAGAACAGAACAGAGTGTTGAATCGTATGTGCTGTCGAACAGGGAACAGGGAACAGGGAACAGGGCCAACGCGGGAGAACGCCGAGGAGGGGTGGAAATTTCCTGTGCAAGCTGTGCGGAAAAATGCAGCCAGGCTTCGGAATGAAACGAAACGCGGTAGCGGCTTAATTGGAATGAATGATAGACGAAGATTAGGAGGACGAGCTACTCCACGACGGGTTGAGATGTCTTACGGGTTGTGGGATAATAGGAAGGTCCGGAGAGGTCACCCCTGACCGTAAATGGAGGTAGGGATAAAGGACGAAATAAAATAAAATAAAATATAAACGATGGTGGTGGCGGGTGATCGCGCCTTGCACTGGCGCAGCTGATGAAATATAAAAAGGATGGATCAAAACATAGGAGACGAAACCAGACAAGATCCGGATGAAATCTCGCAGAGGGGAGGGAAGGGTGAGATCTGGACGAATTTTACGGCTGTGGATTTAGGGACGAGCAAAAAAAACGAAACGGGGACAAACCCGGAAAGGACGTGTGTCAATGAGCAACAGGAAGAGGAAGAGAAGATGAGTGTTGATGAGCGTATATTCGGAGGTGAACAGGACGACGACGAGCATGCCTAATGGGGAGATGGCGAGAGGAAGGCAAAAGAAAAGAAAATGGGTAGTGGAAAATGGAAAAATAATAGGAGCGTGGGAGAATAGGAGGATAAGGACGCCATAAAAGGAGCGAGCAAGACATGGATTAAGGGTAAGGCTATGGGGAATCCCTGGGGAGTCCCCTGTGCCGGGAGTGCCGTATCACGTGCCTATGCTTAAGTATCTGAATTGTTGAGGATGAATTTAGGATTTGACGGAATTTGATGGAATTTGATTGGAAAAAAGAATAAGTGGTGAGGCGCTCTGGTTCCAAATTGGGGGTGGCCCAAGCCGTGGTGACCCTCGACGGATCCCCTGTTTGTCTCTAAGCGGAAATGCAGCCACGTCCTGAGATCACGTTAGATCACGTCCTTAGATTTACTCCTCCTCCGAGACCGTACATCTCTTCCGTTTTAAATATGAGCAATATGCCACCCGCTTCGTCTTTTCGTCTGAACACTGGCTGGGCACGCTAGCCATGGCCTTTTATACACCGTCCTCCATCCCTCATTCATGCACCATGAATGCCTTGCCCACTGAACTCCTCTCGTCTTGGTCGCTGCACTGGCGGCCCAAGGACGTGCCCCTTACACCACCGATGACCTCTACCTTTGAACGGAGAAAGGTCGTTCACCCGTTACCTTCAATAGCCCACTTTGACCGTCAGCTCTCTGTGCGACATTTAGCGTCGGCAATGCCTCCTTGTGCGTCGTCTTTGTTTTTTTTTTCTTTGACGCGAAGATTGAATGGGTGTTAGTGACGCCACCCGACGACGTCCCACCGCCCACGTACTCTCCCGAACCAACCCGCCTGCCGCCACTAGCTGACATGTCGATTGACTGGCTAGATGTGTCACGGACGCGTTCAGCACGGTTCATCGCCGAGAAAACTTGCGAGATGATATGTTATCTCTGGTTCGCGTCGTCGCCGCCGAATTCGCCGTTCCTCAACCGCCCAGCAGGGGCGAGCAACCTCCAGCTGGTGGCGACACCGACGTTTGTCCAGTTTATGCAGAAACTCCTCGAAACAACGCAGGTCTCACATTCCGTCATTGTGCTATCGCTGCACTACATATACCGACTCAAAGACCGAAACAACGGCACGCCGGCTCAAGCAGGGAGTGAGTTCCGAATAGCCGTGGCAGCGCTGATGATGGCGAATAAATTTCTTGACGAGTGAGTCTTTTATGTACGCGTCATGACACGTCTCTGACCATCCCCTCCAGTAATACATACACGAACAAAACATGGTCCGAAGTGTCTGGGATCGACCTGCCCGAGATCAATCGCATGGAGCGCGAGTTCCTCCTCGGTGTCGACTTTAATCTCTATGTCGACAAAAAGACGTACGAGTCATGGCTGAGCCTCCTCAAAGGACTTGTCCTCGCAAAGGAGAGAGACTGTCGGCATTTCCGGAAATCCCGTCCCCCGGCCCGGAGCTCGCGCCTCTCAGTGACGAGCTCGCCTGCGGGAAGGAATTACTCGTCTCGTTATGTCATCCCTGCCCCGCGCGCCCGCTCCACCTCGCCCAACCAAATCTCGCGGCCTCCGCCCCCACTGCCTCCTGCCCCGCTAGTGCATAGGTCAGGTGGGAAGCGGAGTGCGGAGGCGGCGTTCTCGCCTGCGCTCCCGCCGGCGAAGCGCCCCGCTGCGATCTCGTTGCAGATCCCCGAGCCGGCGTCGAGCTCGCATTCGCCCCTGGAGGGCCTACAGTCGTTTGCGAAGATGTCTCTGCACTCGCCTGCGCGTGTCGCTCCACCGCAGACGCTCGTCACGGCGTACCATGCGAGTGAAGGGACGAGGAATGCCGTCCCAGAGGTGAGCATTGTCATTAATTTTCTGTCACTTTTAGCTTATGCTTTTGTAGAATTTGTACTTTATCACACTTGCTGGGTCGCCTATGGAAGAGGAAGACCGGTTCCGACGGCCGAGGTTGCGGTACCACCAGCCTCCGCCGCCGAGTGCGCCGTGTTACTCGCAGCGTGCGTCGATGCCTGTGAACGTGCAGTCTGCGTCGACGAGTCCGAATGATGTGCATATCCATTTGGATGGGTGCGACACGGCGTGGACGCACCAGGTCGTGCTGCCGCCCCTCCACCACCCGCAGCCCAGCCGGCACTATACTAATGATAATACGCCTAGTCCTATCCCTGCTCCGTTCGCTAATGCTGGGCCTCCGGGTATCCAGTTTTACTCTACAGCACCCCCGCGCTCGCCTCCTCGCTACACGCCCCATCTCGATATTTGGTATCGCCCCCGCGGGTATTAAAGAAAGTAATGATAATATTCACAAAGACCACTTGTAGGACCTTCATTCGCACATACTTTCTTTTTTTTTTTTTTTTGCATTCCAATCAATCATATCGCAATTGCATTACACTCATACATACATGATACATACATACGCATCAACTCATTTATTCTGTTGTATTTACATCCATCGTCGTTACGAGTAACGTTTTCCGTACCCTGAAATTGTAGGATAGTGGGTTTGACAGTTCCGGAATGGGTTTGCCAATGTAACGAAATACCCAGCCACCCATGCACTCGGCTCCTGATGCTTATTGATTTGGATCGAGGGGCAAGGGCAAGTTCCGTGGAAGGTTGAAATGAGACGAGTGTGAACCTTATCTCTAGAGTTCTGCTCTGCTTGTTCTCGAAAGGGGTAAACATCTCGGTGAACAGCTCCACCACACCTTTGCAGTGCTGTGTTGGGCTGTTGGGTGTAGAAGAGTTATTGTGTCCGAAATTATCACAGGATTGAATGTACGGATTGGGAATTACCTACATCTGTAATCGGGACCAACCCAGCCCCCCTCCTCCCTCCCAACCCCTCCTTTGTCTTTGTCTTTACTTACCCGTTGTCCAGGGAAAAGGGTATTTGCACTTTAGGATGACACTTGTGTGGATGGGCACGGCACGGCGTAATCTCGAATGACTGACTGACTTGACACACCGCCCCGAAGAAAGGGAAAGGAAAAGGGAAAGGAAAAGGGAAAGAAAAAAAAAAGATTTCGAAGCACTTGACGGATAACGTATATGACAGAATTGAGGTAGGACTGGATAACTAATAACTGGGTACGGATACAGGGTCCGTCCGCGCCATCCATCCCTATGTATTTGTGATTTTCACCTTGGTTTCGAGGCACCGGTTGGTTATGCCGGCGGTTGGTCGTCGCGCTGGGATGGTTCCTGTAAGCGCTTCTCCCATTCTACTTGGAGCTGCTTGAGGGCTGTCTGGGTGAATGCCTGTATCCATGTTAACCACCAAGTGGAAGGGGGCAACTGGGATCGGACCGACCTCTGTAAAGTAATACCCGGACAGGGCACCCGATACTGGTGGTGGTGGTCGTTGGCTAGTGTGCAAAGAGTCGGCAGGCGAGAGACTCACGGACGATGGTGACGACTGTTTTGGTCCGGTTGAGACCCATGAATTTGGCACCGATGAGGCCTGGGGGACAACGTCAGCAGTGAGCGGGGGGACGCGTGACTGGGCGCGCTTGCCTGAGGCCAGGGCCGACGTCAGACCCGCGAACAGTCCTTCCTTGCGCCCTTCCTAGACAGCCAGCTCACATAAGCACACCACAAGGGGCAGCCCACGCACCGTCTTGGCTCGCTCGACAGCATCAGCAGGCGGGGGCTCCATCAAGAGCGAATCGTGACTGTAACCGTGACGTGACGCCGCCCTCTCATCATGTCGACGGCCAAGAAACGGTTCGAGGTTATTCAGGGTGCGTTGCCCTGTGCTGTCCAGTACAACGACTGACCTCTCCCAGGTCTCCTTACTACCGCCAAGACCCAGCTCGACGACCCGTCTTCCCACCCAGCCCTCATCAAGCTCCTCCATCGCATCGCCTCCCTCGCAGAGTCCTTCACCGAACAGCGACCCCGGGACTGTCCCGAACTCGCAGATGGGCTCGATCAGGAAGGCGCGTCTTTTTTTCCATTCTGTTGTTCGCGAATACATACTATACTACAAATCCAAATCCATTAAAGGTGTCAATCTCTGGAACGTATCAAGTCTAGTTCGCGAGGACGACAGCCGGGCGGTTGTCGCCGCACGTAAGCAACCCAGTCCATCTTTTTGTTTTCATTCGCTTATTCCTTCCGTGCCTTCAGTCAGACTTGCCGCTTTCCGTCTCGTCCAAGCAGGCTTAGAACCGAACCCGGGGATAGAATGTGTGTCTACTGTATCCAGCCCCGTTTCCCTGCTGCGTAGCTTATCCTTTATTAGCCCTTCTCCATGTTCTCCAGATGGCAAGCAAAACCGGCGCCACCCTATCACGTCCGTTCTCTTCTCTTGTATTATTCCATAGTGGCTGAGTTTCAATTGCTTTTTAAATGTCAGAACTTGGAAACATCGATACCGCTGCCAGTGTGCTCACTAGCGCCGCAAAGGTTAATATTACTCATCCTCTCAATTCATACTCGAACACCTTGACTTTTTAGTTTGAGGAGCTCCTCAGAAATGCACCAGACCCGGATGGAACTCATCGTCAGGCTAGAGCTCGTGCTATAGTAGTCTACTTTTCTAGTCGCATGGAGGCTGTAGGCTTTCCCCTCCCCTGCCGACACTGCCCATCTCCAACTCATCATCCTGCCCTTTCAGGCATGGAAGGAAGGAAATCACTCCCTAGCTGATTTCATGTCTTCAAAGATAACAGGTCTGTTCCGTTCTAAAAGGAATGCCGACATCCCTCTCACGTGTATCTATCACAACAGGCGATGACCACCGTCTCGCTCTCCTACCACCTCATGATGTAAGTCCGCTTTAGGAATAATGATTCGCCTCCCCCCCTTCCCATCGTTCACATCAAATATCAGCGTACTCTTCTGGCTACCAAGTTCCATGCCATTGGGACCGCCATATTAAAAAGCCACGCCACTTCGGACAACAACGGATCGAATCCTGCAGATGCCGTCCTCTGGTTACAGAAGGCATTCACCATGGCGGACCAACTAGATGGTTCGGCCCTATCCGGCGTGCCACAACTAAAGGTCCTGTACACAGCCCCTCGCCATTCAGTACACACTCTCACGATCGTTAATCAGATATCGATGCTGAGAACTCTAGGTCTGTCTCTCGTGCCTTGTCTCCTACTCACACTATCCCGGCTCAAGAAGCATATGCAGCAAGAGCGTATTTCCTTTCGGGGTCATACGACAGAGCAGAAGCAACACTTGACGAACTCGTCCCATCCATAGATTCCTCAGATGATCCCGTACGTTCCAACCCAAGCGCTCTCGACTCCTTCCCCCCCACCCTGAAATCTTAATAGGCAACCTCCGAATATCAAGAACTTCGATGGCTGCGATTGGCTATTCTTAAACGGCGCAAGGCTGGCGATCCAGCTCTGTTAGATGGTCAGTGCACGTAAAACGATCTGACTGATCCCTTTTATTTCAACTAAGCTGTTATACAACAGCATTCAAGTCTATAATTGATCACATGGAATTAACCGAGTCTCGAATAACTGAGTAAGCTCGGTGGGTTAGCCTAGATAGGCATACTCACAGCATGTCAGTGTTCTACAGGACTTGCGAACAATCAGCCACCAACAGTTAGTGTTACATGTGTGTTCTCTCAGGTAAAACCAGATCCTAAACAGGTTCCGTGGCTCCAGCGCCCTCGTTACTGCCGTCAATCAGCACTGTCTCAAACGGGCTCTGGCATGTCCTGACCGGTCTTGTGGTCATGTTGACCGACTGCTTCTCTCGCTGATCGTTCATTGCTCAAAGGACCAAGTACACGCCAGAGCAATGGCGGTTATCGATTCAGCGTTCACATGTCAGTGAACCTTCCAGCCCTAACGCATCGCACCGACTGATTGGAAATAATACACCCCTTCCCCCTTCCTCCCCTCCTCCTCCTTTTAGCCATTTGCGAAGCAGACTACCAACTTCCGAGTGTACCGGCAACAGCATGTCTTACGGTGCGTATTTCCCTCCCTCCTCCTTATTCGCTTAGTCTCCGTTTTTGGAAATATAACTTGAACCTGTGCCCCTCCCCCCTCTTTTAGCTTTTATGGCAATACGGTGATCGTCACTATCACGCAAAGAGATGGTCGGACGCGGCGGATTGGTTCATTGCCGGTAGTCACAAGCTATTCCGGGATACCTGCCCGGAGGGTACGATCTCGAAATGTCACCGGAAAGCGGCGCTTTGTTATGTCGAACAAGGGGAGTATGCGAAAGCTTCTGCCGTCATTCGCCGGTGTCCCATCACCGAAGCGGCTACGCATTATGTGGTTTTCTTAGTTGCTGTTCATCAAGGTGAGCGGTTGATCGTTTTAACATACGACACAACACGGGGTTTTGAAAGTATTCATTTCTCATATTATACTCTTTTTGCCAAGGCATCGATGATGAAGGTTCGTCTTTTTTTGTTTCTGTTAGTGCTTCATGCGATGACGGCACCTCCCCCTCTCATGTAGCCATTAGAGCTGTCCAGGATATGATGAGATCACAAGATTTCGACCGAAAGATGCTCCTTCTGGCTACGCAGGTTTCGCACGAGTCCGAGAACAGACGGATCCTTCTAGCTGCCCTGGAGGCACTTCTCAAGACCCTGAAACTCTCATCACTAGCCAAGGGCAGTGGTGGTGCTGGGGAGACTGTACAGGAAGCGATGGCGTTGCTTCGGTGTATCATCAAGCTTGTGCTTAGGTTGCTTACCGAGCCTGCCGCTGATAAGTGCGTATCGGATGTTTTTTGTGTTTTTTTTCTTTCCTTTTTCTTTTCTCGTCCCTTTGCTTCTTTCTTCGTTCTTCTTCTGCTTCTCGTTAATTGAATGAATGGAATGAATGAATTATCCCAACTAGACCTCTCCTTATTGGTACGATGGTGGAGCATTTCCGGACAGGTGAGTGAGCTGACCCTCGCGTATGGGGGGGTAATAATAATACTATTTTCCATTTCCTAACCCTATCCTACCCTACCCTACCCAAAGCGAAGATCCTTGTCGAAGCAGCCAACGCTGAAAAGGCGCTGAATCTGATCAGCAAGGACATCTCTTGGTTATGGAGGACGGCATTCAACTGTGCGGTGCAAGGGTGTTCGGAGTGGGGAGGTGAGGGGTGCGAGGGACGGATCGAGGATTTGTTTGATATCGCGAGGGATGTGAGTGAGATGAAGCTGATTTATGATTTATGATTCATGTTTTTTTCCATGTGCAGCTGCTGGAAACGTGTTGCGAGGCATCGTCGATGTCACCTGTAGATGTCGATGCGGAAGTTTATTTACATCTCGTCGTAGCGTCGTTTTGCGGTGTGTCCGGCCGGGGTGAGTTCCGGGTCCCCTTCCTCCCTCCTCCTCTCCCATCGCATGTTTTTCCCCACTTTAACTCCATGTGTGTGTTTTGTTTACTCCCCTAGTCTTCGCACTCCGGCAATCTCGGGACCCCGACTCGGACACGGAGACTACTACTAATATGAATATGAATGTGAGAAGCCCTTCCTCTTTTCCTTATCCTATCCATGTTGTTGTTGTTATTTTTCCGTGTTTTGGCCCTGACCTGACCTGGTTGCGTGACAAAAAGGCCCGGATACGTGATGTCTCCTCGGAGATCAAACGCTGTCGGGAGAGGGTTGAGGAGATTCAGGGGAGGGGGGTGATTACGGATGAGAACGAGTTGGTGAGGGTGGGGTATTTTTTGCATGTGTTGAGGGTGTTTGAGGTGGAGGTGTTGGTTTGGCTGGGCGAGTGGGAGGCGGTGGGCAGGGTCGTTGGGGTTTGGTGCTTTACTTTTTGTGGGATGCGGGTTTGCTGATATGAGTTTTTGGTAGGATACGGTTAAGGCTGGTCCGTTGGCGGCGAGCACGTATGAAGCGATCGCGGATATTCTGGTGAGTTTTTAGGTTTCTCATCTTTTCCTGGCTGTTCTTCCCCTCCTGATCCGCGGGGACGTCTAACCCCCCCCTTCCGTCTTTATGTAGTGGGCGAGGAAGGATTGCCCGATCAATGGTATGTATACATCAAAATACTACTTTTGACGCATACATAAACTAAATATGTACCGTTTTCTTCTTTTTTTTTTCTTTTTCCTTCTTTTTTGGCTCTTCCCTTCCTTTCCCTTCCGGCAGTTCTTTACGTGGGGCTGGAGGTGAGTCGTTGCCGTTGTTTGGATCGTTCGACCAACTGACTAACCAACCAACCCAGAGCATCCTCCGTGCGAGCCTCGATCATGGCTCGTTGTCGATTGACAAGTTCTCGAGGTGGTTGAGGGCGTTGTGTACGATTATGATTGCGAGGAATGATCGGGTGAGGGCTGTTGGGTATGTTGAGCAGGCTGTGGGGGTTATTGAGGGGAGTGTGGGGAGTGAGGAGGTGAGTTGTTTTGTGCGTGGTGGGTGGTGCTTGCTACTACTTCTTCCCTCCCTTCCAGCCTTACCCCATGGACGAACGTTTCTGGTTATTGAGTACGGCGTATAACGTTGGGTTTGAATGTCTAGAGTCTGATTTCCGTTTCCTGTTTCGCGTTATTGCATGGGAGCTTACTTGTATGCATGTGTAGGTCATCGGCGTTTGATGAAGCGAAGCGATGGTTCGAATCTAGCACGGTTATTTGTAGGTACGTACCTGGGGGAAAGGAACGCGCGGAAAAGGTATGTTTGGATGTGGAAAGTGGAGTGATGGATTGATGGGGGAGTTTTAACAGATCTCGGATACGTATGCGCGCTTGTTGGAGAGATGTTCGACTGGGTGAATGTGCGATGGCTTCTCGTGTGTTTGGTGTTGTGGCTCTTGGCTCGTTTTGGTCGTGTTGGCTTCTTTGTCTTCCGTCTCCGTGTTTGGTCTGTTCCCTGTTCCCTGTTTCTTGATCTGTGATCCCGCGCCGCCTTCTGTTTGACGTAGCGCCAGCTGTTCTGTTACCCTGTGCCGGCTCTTATGAATCCATCCATCATCATTATGGGTAATCATCATACGCATACTTTTTACTTGTCACGGCAGTAATATTATATATCATGATGGCTCCATTCTACTTTTACCGCGAGATCACGCCTTGCCGTAGTCCTTTAGGTGATAAAGCAGCACCCTTCCCTTGGTGTTCCCAATAGCCAGATAATCGCTTCGCGGAGAGAAGTCCACAGCGGTGACGTGTCCAATAGGACTGCTTGATGTAGGCCAGTTGGAGAAGGCTGTGAGAGATGGAAGATGTATCTACAATGAATAGTAGGTAATGAATGAATGAATGAAACTAAGGGACGAGAACAACTGACCAGTTTCATAGCATCTTTCTTCTCCCGGCTTGCAACAGCCATTAACTGCGCGTCGTGGTTAAAGCGTAACGTTGATATCGCGGTAGTCAAATTGCCGATAGTTTTGGTCGGTTTTGGGTGGGCAGAACTACTGGTGCCAGCGAATGCGTCGGCGGTGTACATATTCACCAAGCCCGAGTTCGAACTTTTTGATAATCATCTGGATTTCAATGGCTGTACGTGAAGTCAGGGCAGAATGATGCTTACCCGATAGCCATCCACCCGCCGGTCGTCGTACCGGCCATGGCCCGGCCCGCACCTCGGAACCCGCCCTCATCCCGCCACCGGCGCACACACCGTCGCTGACCAACATCCCATAAGCAAACTTCGGCATCTCCCGAGAGTACCGACAGGCCCTCGTCCTCGGTCCACCACAGCTCCCGAATCCCGCCGCCCGCCCCGGACTTGAGCGTCCCGACAACCTGTCCGCCCCCGCTGCGCCAGTCCACAAGATGCACGTTCCCCCCTCGACCGGCCACAGCGAGCGTCTCGCCTGTGGGTGAAAATGCCGTTATCTCCATGCACTCCGCCTTGGCAATGCCTGGAGTGGAGAATCGTGTTCCCCAGAGCCCGTTGTGTGTTTTGAGTGAGCCAGATTGGAGGTCGTACACGGCATAGTACGGACGGTTGCCGGTAAGGAGGAGGTGGGTACCTGATGGATGGAAGGCGACGGAGGATTGGGACGTAAAAGGTATGGTGGGTATATGCAGTGTCTGCAGGAGTGGCGACGTGTGCCCGTCAATATTGTACAAGCGCACTCGACGGTCCGATGTGCCGACTGCGAGTACGGGAATACGCTCGCTAGGATGAAAAACGAGCGATTTGACGTCGGCTTTTTGTGAAGACTGATTGGCATCCCGAAGTCGCTCGATGGCGAGCATACCAGGCGACAGTGTGCGCCGACTTTGTCGTGACAGTATTCCAGCCGTTGATGTGAATAAGCTTTCATCGTTGTCGCCTTCATCCTCGCCTTCGCGCCGCCGTTTCTTAGCCCATGCTGGAGCTGGATGTATGCGCTCAAATTGGCGACGGAGGCGAGATTCGTACTCGCGACCTGACAGCGTTGTTTCTGAAGGCGCGTCACGGAGCTTTCGGGAGCGCTTGGACGCTACAAGAGACACAGCAGGAGGATCTGAGGGGTCTGTCCATGCTGCTTTCTTGCGAGAGGAGAGTATGGGTTCGCGTTGCGGTGCAGACTCTTTGTCGCTGTCTTCATCATCGTTCTCCTCTTCTTCCTCAATGTTTTCCACCTCGTCGTCTTGGCTAATTTCACCAGAAGGCCCTGCTTCATCGTCAACAAAGAACAGCTTGAGAAAACACAAATATGTTAGGTTATCGATAACGGTAAAAAGATAACCACACACGTCTCCGTCCGTCAGGTTCTGAAGTTCCTTCCCATTGTCTTCCTCACCCTCGTCTTCGCCTTCTAGTACAATCTCCTCACCTGCCGGGACATACGGTACCCCAAAAAGTAGGCTCTCCAGCCTTCTCTCTTCATCGTCCTTACTCGCGTTGTCGTCAGCTGAGGTCTTCTGGCGTTTAGGTCCGCGTTTCGGCATCTTACAATTCAGACCGCATGAAAATGAGAAGAAAAAGTAGAGAGGCTATTTTTGGATGTCACTTTGGTCGTATTTGTCCAGTGCTTCTACTTGCCGAACTGGGCCGGGTTATACTTGGCGACTTGCTCTCACACAAGGCTATCGCATCCTTCAGATCGTGCGCGTGTGGTATCTGGATCTCGTTCTGCTGGTCCGAATAACCAAGACGCTCGACCCACCTTTTGGATCAGAAGGAAACGCATACTTGTTTCTTGCAAATCTCCGGTTGTCTCGCAAGCGTGTTCTGTTCTAAATGCTCAATCATTGTGATTCAATGCACACTTAACAACTGGAGTTATTCGAAACGTTGGAAGCTGATCTTTTGCATTTCTAGTTTTCGATTTCGCTCGCCACAAGGTGATTTGGCAAGTTTAACTCTATGTAAAGCTAGTACTTGTCGTTCTTCCGGTGACTTCTTATATCTCTGATTGACTCGGATGTTCTTATTCCCTTTCACTTTCACCAAGTGACGATGCAGGGTGCTTGTTCCGAGTGAATTAAACTGATCAGACTACGAACATGCATCCCTCCATCACCGTTGTGACTTGCCGTCATTTTCTAGAGACGCAGACTGGCTTGCATCACGCTGGTAAATGACTTCCGTTATGATAATATGGTAAGGAGTATCATGCATCGAGTCTGCTGCCTTATCTGCATACTTACTCGGGTCTCCGAAATGTCCTTTGTTTACAGAGACAGAGTTCTTGCACGTTTTTTAAGTTGTATACGGAGTCTTTACATCCTTTCACATGCTCTGGACCACCACCTCTGGATGTTTTCTGCAACCCCGTGTGCATTCGTGACGCATAGAATGACTTCATAAAGCCTCGCCTTAAAGGAATATACCAAGTGATAGATGATGTACGTTACGCAGTTATCCCTTTACATTGGACCCGGTCCTCGTCACAGAATCCACGACGAGCGGGGACAAGATAGGATCTTGTGGCCTGTTAACCTCAGAATCCCCGGGTAAGTGCTCGAGTGTTCTATGCATGATGCTTGAGATTGTAGCGCATTGGACAGAATCGTCTCACGATTGTAGGTCAGTCAAATTACGGTTGGAAGGACCTTGGGGACGCAGCCGTTGCCATCGCGTACAGGAGATTAACGTTGAAGACGGAAGCATCTCATTGTTTCGTTAGGGTTGATGAATCTAACCCGAATCAGATGTGGACGTCAACATGTCCTTGGACCCGTAGATGAACGGCCCTGACGGTGACGAACCTTTCACAAAACAACGCGATGAATGGTAGCTGTAACGCTTGCGAGAAAAAACATCAGTAACGGAGGACTCGCACGTTCAATTCGCACATGTAAAAGTCTTTCAGGCTGATAAATTTGACCCTAATTTTAGTAAACTTGCATGCGTTCGTGGTGTGCGCATCTGCCTCAAGAAGCGTTCTTCCCTGCCAGTGCAGACAACCGACATGAGGCACAGATTGTCAATCGTGCTCAAGTGCACGATCATTTATTTTCAATGTGACCAAACCTCGCTTTACGGTGTTTGTTTGTTAGAAGGCATTTTACTGCTGCGCGAGAAGTACTTTATGGTCAGTAATCAGGATGTGTGTAACTTTCCGTGGATGGCGAAGCACCCCAACGTTCACGAATCACAATCAGCCAAGATCGGTGCTAAAAACAGCTTAAAGCTAGGAGACTGAGTACTAACGAGGTTGAAAATTTCCTTTTGCCACCCCAAGACCCGGTTCCATGGCTGGACCTGTATGTTTTCAGTTCCATTATTGCGAAAGATGCAACCCCGCATCTAGGATTGTCTTTCAACTTCGGCCCAAACTCTTGATCTTTGCATATTTCAAAATACTTATCCCAAACCAAAATTTTTTGTGAAAACGAGCGCCGCTCGCGTTGCTTACTTGGTACTCGACGCTGCAAATTCCTGTGTTATTTTGCTTTTACAATATCTTCTCTTGCCGTAATATGCATATGTTATGATGACGTACTCTCACCCTGACGTACACCGAGGCACCTCCCCTCTCTCCCCCTGAGATTCCCCGAATCTTTTGCACCTCCAATTTCGTTCCGTGACGTCGGCGCCACTCGAAGCGAGATTCCGTGGCCCCGTCCCGCACCACCGTCTCTGGAGCATGATCTCGGGCCGCGAAAAAACAGATATTCCACACAGTGCTGTTTCCCTTGGATCTGGGAACTCCAAGGGGAGATTTTTTTTCTCTCTGTCTAGTGGCGCTCGGAAGGGGGGTGACTGTCCGGCTTAAATGAAACAGTTTTGGGAGAAGAAGGTTCATTGTCATACGAACACGAGGTGTTAAAGTTAATTATCTCCGGCTATGGGAAGGCCCGCCGGGTATGCGTCATGCCAGAGAAAGATCGGCTCGAACGAGGAGCATTTACGATGTAATTGGCAGGAACGTTGGATGGGAGGATTCATATCCATACTTGGCAGACAATACAAATGACGATTTACGGGATCGTCTGGAAGAGTGGAAGAAAAAGAACTGTTTTTTTGCAATTACATTTGTCAATGCCGTTTTTCATTCGCGACGAGAGCTGAGCGGCGGACAGAAACCGATGGTAGGGCACAATCGGCGACTAGTGGGTGGGTTTTGATTAAACTTACGAACAATGGGAAAAGGTCGACGAATCGGCAGGCAGCGAGAAACCTCGAAGATCGTCCTAGCGAGATGGATTTCTCCGCGCGACAAAGATACGCGAGGCTACTCGCTCTCTAGCCAGTTCTGGAGTTGGAGACCATGTGTGGACCCACTCGGACCTACCCGTTCACCTAAGCGACAAATTAGGAATATTTTTCTTTCCCACGTCCCCGTTTATCCTCAACCACCTTTTCGTGTCGTTATCCTTATCCCCACGGAAAAGATGCCAAGGTACGTTCTATTTCTTTTCCAATGGATTCTCGAGCTGACTTGCGCGATATTAAGCAAAATTACCGCTTTATGCGCTTTGCCCTTCTATGGTCCAGACCAGACCTGCCGCGCGACGACGCCAGGACATCGATGCCCTACGAATTCCATTCTGAGCAGCAAAATTTGGGAATAGGCCAGCAGTGACTGACGCTGCGGCCGTAAAGCTTGAATCAGTTTTGACTCAATCGTTGGGGTTCTCGGACAGTGGACTCAGTACGGACGATGTTAAGAATGATTGCTCATTGTCCCGCGGGCCAGACGCTGCGTACGTCGCAGCCCGACAGGCAGGATAACTTACAGCACCTCCGTTCGTTCAGGTCCTCAGTCATTGACTTTTTTTCTTACCCCAGTTCAACGCCTGATTTCGTCATTGGTAAATCACGAACGTGGGCCAAGCTGTTTCGAGGAAGCTTTTAGGAATATTGGTTAACTCCAGAAGGTCGTCGTCACTTCCGCCTTACCTTGGAGGGGTCACCGTTTCGTCTTCATACCACCCGCTCTCGTATAGGCCGCTTGTCAAATTGGACAAAGTAACCATGGCACTAGGCTGCCACCGTGCTGTCATTCATCTAAACCATACAGCAGCACCTCGGTTGTGTACGAGTATGTGTACGGTCCGTCTACAGACGTACTCATTTACCCCTCGCGAACGCCATTTTCTTCGGTCCATGTGTCAACAATCTGTTGCCGTGCCCATTCCAACACCCTCTTTGACACCTCGACTGGAGTTTGCAACCCCGTCGCCATCATCTTCTGGTACAGCTCCTCAAGTTGCCGTTCGCATGGGCTGTCCCAAGGAATGGAAGGACTGATGATATTGCTTTGATCGGCGCGGGGCTGGTGAGAAGGGAGGCTTCCGATCAAGAGGACGCGTATGAAGGTGAAAGAAAAATGTTCGTTTCGGAAATACCATGTCACCGACTTCCGACTCGGAAGCGCCTCCTTAGCCGCGCTCCAACAATAGTCGGTGGTATGTTTTCACTGCTAGGCCTGATCCGAAGTGTGGTACGCCCATAGCCAGGGTCTTCCGCCGTCTGCCACTGCCAGCGTATCGTTTGACAGCGCACTTGTGCTGTGGAAGGCTTTTTCGTCATGTTGCGAAATGATCGCCAATGGGACGAAGGAGCATTGAGCTAAAGCCATGAAGCCTATGTATCGGTTAGCTCTTTGACTTGTTCGAAATTATTTCTCATTCGCTTTCGATAGTCGGTTTGATGTTGCTGAATCAGCGCTCATTGGACTTGAAGGGCGCAAAGGCTATTTAAAGCCTTTTGCCAGCATCGCGGCAGAAGGCCAGCCGATCCCTGTACTGTGGCGATCTGTGAAATCTACCACACTCATCTCACGGAAGTTGTAGAAAATGGTTCTCTCCCCTCTGTTCCATTACCTCTCTAAGAACGGATGTAAACGAACGAATGTTAGGTGACACCCGCCCGCCACTGAGCTCGTCGGGCCCGTGTTCGTCGGTACTTGGGTTGACTTTATGAGTTCGGGATTGGGCACTTGATTCTGGGAGGTTGCTGGGCCGCCCATCCCCCTCCGGTGGCGATTACCGGATTCGGTTCTCCCGTCAAGAACTTAGTGCCCTGAATGTGGCGGCTGGTACCATAAGCATTGGTTCTGCAGGGTTGCAAGCTATTGATCCCTTCGCGCCTGCTTATTACATGGAGCTGCCGTGCGTCTCTGGGAGCATTTGCCTGCGATCGAGGGGTGCAGCGTGGATATAGCACGACAGGAGAACGGCAGGAGTGACGAGAGAACAGAAGTGGGCTGCGGGAAGCGCCCTTTGGGGGAACTTCGGCGTAGGACATAACTTTGCAAGACTCGACTCGAATATTTGTGGTCTAATGCAGATGTACCCTGGAGGAGAAGTCGCCAAGGGGCTTTAAGTCGCGCAGACCGTTTAGGATATTGTCGCGGAGGCTGTCGACCCAAACGAATTAGTTTTCACAGCAATCGTTCGTGGCCTTACCCTCGTAACTATGGTCACAAGCTCATCCAACACATACAAACTAGGAAACAAACATAACATCGGCTACTCCCGGTCCGGACTAGGATAGTTCGCAATTGAGCGCCCTGCGGGACGGAGAATGTCTGCTCGCTTCCACCATCCTTTTGTGAAAAGGCCGGCTATCCAATATAGTTCCTTTGACGCCCTCACATCTGGTTGTGAGCGTGTGAGCGGTGAGTCAGATGCTTTTGTCTTCAATTTGTTGCTTTCTGATGCTTTGCATTTGTAGATGTTGTGCCTAGGCTCGAGTCTCGATCTGGAGGAAGTTTCACATCTCTGCCTTAATCACGGGACATCCCATTCGTTTCGCTGAAACTCGGTCCCGTCGGTACTGATCAGTTTGCACATGAATGAACATATCTTGGGCGTGTGTTCTCAATTCGCTTTTAATGAGTATTATACCAAAACTACGCTAGCAAGGTCGGTTCTTGTTCATCATCTTGTCTCTGATGTAGGAAGCTGAATATGTCTTGAAGGTCTAGACTTGGGATAATACTTCTCTGAATGTCTACAGTGTATCCTTCGTGTTCTTGAAAGATTGCTCAATCTGTCTGGGGAGTTCTGGTTGCGTCCTGGTCCCGCCCTTCCGTCGGTGACTTGAATGGGCTTTTCGCTGATATGGAAGGTCTTTCTGTGATACGAATCCGGATATTTGGGGAACGGTACTTGTCTTCCATAAAGGAAGGCGAGCGAGTATTTGTCGACGTAAGACTGCAGATACATTACAGCGGTACTTATGTGCGAGCCCGTGTTCTCATCGGACACACCCAATACAAGTCATTGATGCATGCAATACTTGGTCGCACGATATACATGCTTAAATCCTTCGCGGGATCTCCGATGATGTCTGTCTGCATACAGGAGGGAATGGTTCCTTCCCTTTCGGTTATTGTGCTGACGAATAGTTCTCATTTCTCCTAATTCAGCCGTACCAATCATATCTCATTGTCGAACTGATGGCTCACTGGTACGTACTCTAGTGTGTCCACAGCTTCGCTGACTGATCAACTCCAGCCCACTCTATATTTACGCTATCCTCTGTAAAACCCACTAGTCCTATCATTAGATGGCCAATGGCATTCAGTCAGGAAGGACCTTGTGCTCCTTTGCGTTATTCCATCATTTCGATCTTTCAATGACTTTGAAGTCCGTGAAGTGTTCCCGCATGACATCACTGTTTGGTCGGTCACTCGTCTTCATCTAATGATCATCTGTTCCATGTTCCCCATATTACCGACGTGTTAACAGGTTACCCTTTGTTCTTTACAGCTCGGTCGTCGCACGCCTCCATACCGAGTCTCGGACATACGACTTTGATTTATAGATGCAAGTACTTACGCCGGTTTGGTCACTTGTGAATGCTAATTTGTCTCCTCACAGGTCAAATGTTTGCTTTCCGCAGCATTCAATGTTGGTGCCACATTTAAATTGCTGGGCATCGCCGCTGGGCCCAGAATTAGTTCTGCCGTTCACCTCAGCGGAGCAGCTGGTTCCCAGCCGTAAGGTGTTTGTCAACGAAAGCATACATACGTCTAGCCGGCATCGCTCTGTACGCCGAAAGCTCTTCTTGGGACTTCTTACCTATGGTGGGGCAATACGAAGCAACCCTCGGTTCGGACTTGTGAATTGTCATTTACTCTGGTCTTTCGCACACATGAAACTGAAGTCTAGTTGCGGTAGGACTTTTCTTCCGCAAAATGTCTGTAATCAGGTAGCCCGTTTATCAATGATGATATGCCATCACATTCTTAGTCTTTTATTTCTCATCATCTTCTTACCCAGGTTTTTCACCGACACAAGTTCCGTGCAATTTATATGCATGCGTGCTTGGCCCCAAGTTCTGATGAGATCATACCCCTCGGGATGGAGATATATAGTATATCAGAAGAAATTTATTTTTGCCCGGCCCTTCACTATCTCATGACAGACATTTCCGCATCTAGCCCTCTCCCCGGTCCAGAAGGTCCAATCTCAGCTGGGCATCTTTGGTCCTGAGCTGGTCGCGGGTGCTGTGAACTTCTGGCCTTCGTGTGGTAAGTCGATCTTACAAGGTACCGTCTCCACGCTCCTCCCAATACATTACGTTAACGTTGAACCCCAAGTCTCTGTCATCCTACTTTCGCTGCTGTTTAGTCCATCTGACTTGTCCCCATTATCACTTTTCCGTTCCTCTTTTTCCTATCGATCCCGTCGGCACCGGCATATGTATGAGCAGTCAGTCATACTGGACGTTCGTCGACGTTACATGCCAGCTTATACGTGTCATTATTCGTCGATTTTGAGCTGGAGCCGCCACTGAAATGAAGCGATGATCGCTAGCGAGTGGTGTTCTCTGAAAACATTCCGACAAAAATGGTGCTCCATGTCGTCCCGGAATCGAAGCGGTTAAAGTCTGATACATCATCGGGCACTCAGAGGCGCTATGACTGCGCACCATTCAACTACCTGTCTCTGGATAAGTTGACAGATTATTTATTTTCCCGAGAAATAAGAGTTAGTCCACTTCATTGTTTCGGTTTCTCTGTTTGAAATGTTGCAGCAAATCCAACGGCAGTCGGCCAGGGAGCTAGGTTACCGATGCTAAGGTACGGCGTAGGTTCAAATTGCTGCCAAGGACTCTGTATTAGGAGCATGACATCACTTATCTTTCACCACCCATCACCGTGGCTTACATTTTGAATGTCTATCTCCTTCAATCAGCCGCGGGTAGCTTGCGCGATCCCTAAGATAGCCTTGAAGATCAAATCCACAGATCCGGTTCGTTATTACTACATCACGGCCTTTGTCGATTTTGTTGTAACCTTTTGCCAGTTTATGGTAACTTCCTTTTGAACCGAGTTCCGACACTAATATATCTTGTTCTCGTCTTCAGGATCACATGAATCATCTTTCCCACTACGGTCGACTTGTAGCGGAGTGTACTTCTGAAACAACAATTATTCTATGGTCTTGTCAAACTCTGAATGTTCTGATCACAATGTTGGACGGTTCCATTTTCCATGCCCTGTAGGGTAGTGCCCAGTTCCTTTCTCTCGGATATACGGGATCTAGTCGGCTGTATACTTCTCAACATCTGTAGCAAATGGGCGAATACGCTAGATGCAGATCTGCGGGAGTTATCGCTTCGATGCATTGTGTGCGTAGGAAGAGTATATGTATTGAGGAAATACTTTCTTCCTTTTCCTTGTAGGGTTCTCTTCGACGAGAGTTCTTTGTAGGTTGACTGTCCTCCATCAGTTCATATTGACGAGGATTGACCGGACCCGTATTCATTCACTTCGGATCCGTGTTAGCTGGGGCTTGACATCTATCTCTTCGACTTCGACTACTATCAGCCCACATTCCTTCCAGACGGTGTGGGGTAGTGTATTCTCGTCTCCTGTTGGGCCGAATCCAGCGTAACTAGTGTGACGGCATTGATAGTGTTTGAAACGAAGTAAAACCCCATGCGACCTGGACCTCTGGGTAATCGGTTCTTTCGTCCGACATCATTTTGACTGGTGTCCTCTTCCGCTCGCAAGTCTTAATTTCTTAGCCATGCTTATCCGTCTGCCATCACGATAAGGTGAGTGACTTGACTGGCAGGGGTCTGCAGATCAACACTAACCCCTAGTCATTTTCAGCTCGTTCAGCCCTTCAAATCCCGTCATTGGGCTCTGTTGTCCCCTACTGAGCATGGACAAATAGTAAGATTGCCTCTTCGTATTGTTTGGGGCTGACGTATTTTGCATTGAAGAAGATCTTGCTCCTTTTGAAACCCCCCTATTAGGGAAACAAATCACTTTTGTTGATGCGCCAAATGCGAACAGTTCGAACGTCCACTTTCCAGACGGGAATCAGGTCTCTCGTCCGTCGGTTTCCAACGAACATCCTACTGGAGATTTTTTGTTGGACCCCGCATCGTCTAAAGAACGGCTCTATGTCACATCAAGGTCTTTTTTGGACTTTGGATTCAAACTGTGAATCACTGCGATAGATTCTATCCGACTTCGTTCGTCTTAGTATGATCTATTGCCATGTCGAAATCTCCACTCATGCTGCACTCGGTGAACATTTCTAACCTGGCGTTTCCGCCACTTTGGGGAACGTTTACTGTGGGTAGCAGTGAAGGGACGTATCCTTTTTAGCTACTCCAAGGACTATGACTACGGTAATTGTATCTTTAATATGGTCCTGGAGACATTGACCCTCTGGGACGTGGTGGACACGCATGCTAGACCAAATGACCTGACGCAACTCTGTTCTTTATCCGGGAATATTCATTCCTACTGGATGTGTGTTATGGCACGTAAATAATGAGCCATAGTACCTGTGTGTCACGGTCAGCACCACTTCTTCGATGGCCTTATCTCCGTGCATTTGAGGTATTTGAATGCGGGAAAGAGATACTGTTTGAAAGATGCTCCACAGCGCTCTCA
Source organism: Armillaria sp. CMW 4456 (assembly GCA_028551335.1). Classification (NCBI taxonomy): domain Eukaryota; kingdom Fungi; phylum Basidiomycota; class Agaricomycetes; order Agaricales; family Physalacriaceae; genus Armillaria; species Armillaria sp. CMW 4456. The sequence continues at coordinate 377,251 of JANDKJ010000142.1, forward strand.
ATTCCACCCATTTATTTCTTCTTAAGTTCATTGGTGGTGTATCAGGATCGAGGACTTTAGGCGCTTATCGTGGCTCAGGTGAATTTATCTACCTTGGCATTGTTTCTTTCTGTTCACTACTGTATACTGATATATGGTTATTGATAGAGTGGTCTAGCTGTGTTTGCGAAAGATCAAATATGTTCCACGAATCGTGGATAAGGGTTGGAGTTAATCCAATTGCTTCCTCTAGATATATAACTACGGCGTCCGATTAATCGGGACTGGTATTGGTATGGTAAGTAAACTCATCGGTTCTGGTTTAGCTTTTTGTTGATGTAAGACATAGATGTCCTTGTGGCGTGGTATATTGGTGTTGTCCATGGGAACTTGAATGGTGACGTTTGCGGCTTCCTTTTAATCACGGTGTGATTGGATACGCTAACTCAATTCTGGATTTCGAATGTAGGCAGCCTTGACTTCACTCATCATGTTGAAGGACATCACATGTCATCCCAGGGACAAATATAACAACTGTGAACCAAAATGGCTGAGTTTAGACTGAACCTCATTCCTAGGGGAACGGGGCAAGACTCGGCTAAAAGGTGATCTGGAGAAACGCCATACAAATGGATCCGATGATGGATCAACCGTGACGAAGGAGGAATGTATCCGAAAGTTCACACGTAGGATACTTGTCATTGCCGTACGTTCCACACTTTTGGTGAAATGCTCTTAGGGGGCATACGCATTGCAGCCGGTGCTGACTGCGGCGACATAGGAAGCCTAACTGGGAAACCAGTGGCTGTATAGGCATTACTCTCTATGATTTTTCTGTCCTTTCCGACTTGGGACTTGAGGATTTGATGTGCTTGAACTATATAGGACACGGATTCTTTCGACATTGAACCTTCTTGTGACAGCTTCGTTAAGAATGGTGCGGCATCCTAGTATATCACGTTGGTAGTACTCATTCAATATTGATCTTCGCTGCAGACCTCATTCATGCACCTCAACTTCGTGAGTTCTTTCATCCACTACTATCTCCTTGAATGGAGCTAACTCAGGGTTTGTTGCGGCAGACTTAATTCATCAAATTTTAGTGTATGATGTGGAGACATAGGAAGCAATGGATGAGAACATAAATACGATCACGAAAGAAAATTTTAAAATGGCTGTTCTACAAAAACTAATGGTACCTTCACAGTCGACGTTGCGTATCTCTCTTAAGCCTTGCAGAAAAATATGCTTTTGTACGTCTGACAACCTAATTACTTAGGATATGCGGTCGTACCCTTCTAGTATGACTCCTGTACAAAATCTCTTTTTCCTCTTGAATAAAGGTCCCCATCGGGATTTACGTCTGCCGATTGGATACCCGAAATTGTGTCAAAGGGTATCTGTACTGCGATAAAACTGCTCTGAGAAGAATTGACCAAAATGTATAGTGCGAAGCGATGATCAGAGTCAGGAGTGTTGAGAGTCAGGATGGACAAAAGATCATGAAATAAATTGGCAAACGGCTGGCAGAACCAGGGCGCACGGGTAGTGTGAGAGGAGGCTGATAGCATTTCGTGCGGATATTGGGACTTGTGCGTAGGCCGTAGGCCAGTGTGAACCTGAATTGGACGTCAGGAATACATAACATGCTACGAACGCTGAAACATACGCTGACACACTCTCGAACAACCTCGCATCCTGACAATTTGAGCACAGCCTTAGTTGGACACGGTCTTCTTCTGGCTTCTTTACAATTTGCATGCTTGGTGTCCATCAGTTTGTAGCCCCCTGTATGCTTCATCCATTGTCGCACAGCAGCTGTCACTTCTAAGCCCAACTGGAGCTGAAACTCCCGAGGCCTGATTCCATCTGCTTCTGCAGTGTCTATGTCAGCCCCAAATTTCATGAACATGTTAATTGCTCGATACCATTGGTCTGGTCTGGATTCACCGTAGCCATTACGCTGGCTAGGAAATGACCTAGATTCGAGGCGTGTAGTACGTATCCAGTTTAGCCATGTGATCCATAGTTAATGGATTAGGGAAGTTTATCTTGTGGTGTCTTCGAGGTCTACAGGCATCCTGTGAGATATGGGATACTTGAGGACCTTGAATGTGCTGGGGGTTTGGGTTGTTATAGTCGTTGGGCGCCAGATACGACGGTTATAAAAATCCAAACTTCTACTGTATTTCTATGCCTTGGAGTTCCAAGTGCGCCGCCAAACTCAACTTCCTGATTTCACGGTCTAATGGTTGAGGAAATCGGTTCGTTGTCTTTGACTACTTTGTCGTAGTCTCCTAGGTAGCATCACGGTCTAAAATAGGTTTGATTATGGGGTCAACAAAAAAGGATCAGCCTTTGTAAAACAGTCGGAGAGTGTTGGCGCCCATTTCGAATGACAGGTGGCCAGGCTGGTCTGGGATCTTCCCACTGAAAGTACACCGCCATATCCTTGGTGCGTGGATTTTTGGGAATGACTGAAATGAAATGGATACATCTTGGAAATTTTGCTGCCAAGAGGACAAGATGAGAGACAAAAGCACGACGAGCATTGCTAAAGGTAGATTGATTATCTTTGTCTTCCTTTTGGACGCTTACTCCGACATAAGACAACAGTCCGATAGACCTAGAACTAATGAAGTTCGAGCCAGTGAATACTCATCAGTGGGTATCAGTATGGTAAATATCCAAAGAATGGAAAGATGAACACACTTCTCAGCCGAGCGACGGTTTAAAAGCCTGCCAGCTACGTCATGAAAGAGGACACCTGCCTAATGTAGACCGATATTTCCTTTGTCAGCGTTCTGGACCTAGTTCCCTGACAGCGAGTGCTTTTCTCCATCTACTATGGCCTTTCCCCCTAGTTCTGAGCTTCGCCTGCTTGCTTGAAGTGCACAGAGATATGCTTCTGAATCCAGATTCTCATCAACAAAGTCTCCATATGGTCCAGCCGATGCCTTTTCGTATCTCTCTCCTCGCGGTCAGGGATGACACATTTACATCGCGCAGGTTCTCGACCTGTATCGTTTCCTCGCGGTAGTAAGACCGAAATTCCAGTCATCAAGTATCCTTTATCTGGCATCAGGCTTTATCCGAACAGTCACAATATCGTACGCGAGCCATGCTTCCTGTGGTGTGCCATAGGTTTCGACGGTCGTGATGCAGCTGTAGAAGAATAAACATAGGTTGATGCTCACCCCTCCTTCCATATCCTCCTTCATCTTCCTCACGCTCGGGTGATTAAGTAGCGGTAAAGGCAATCAGCCCACTGCTAAGAAAGTTATTGGGGTAAGCATTCTCCGTTTACTCTTTATCTCCATATCCAACGTATTGCACAGGTACCGTGCCGCGAGTAGCGACTGGTGATCGAATTGTTGATATGAGATAGCATTCCTGGAATCGACATCCTGACGTGATTCCCGGCAAGCATGACGAGGTACGCGGATGCTAAGGATACGTCGACGTCTCAGATTGTTTCCTACACGAATATCAATTGTTGTGATCAAGTTCTCCACTGGTGAGGCGAGTTACCGCCAATTCCGCCCCATGTCAGTATGAAAATGTACATGTTTTACTTTTCTTAATTTCACTTGTCTCCTAACCAGCAATCTCGCATAGCAGAGACAACCTCGTACAGCGTGTGTGCTCCTATCTTTCTCGCTGATTCAGCAGAGATACGAATATAATCTATGTAAAGGTATGCTAATATTCCATCAGGAGGCAGGCCCGTACACCTAAAGAACAGTGATAATGGAAGCCAGTGCGTAAACGGCATTCACCTCGTGTGGCAGAAAATAACATGGCTCTCGGGTTAGTGACGTACTAACATTCATAAACGAGGACACGCTCCTTGATTCATTAACGGGCTAAGTACAGCGCCGCCGGCGCGCCAACCCGCTAGACGGGAAGCCCTCGCTGTGCGAGGTGTATGATGCCAATAACGTTCCACAAAAAAAAAAACAAAAAAAAAGAACAGTGATGTCTGGAAGCATCCGAAACACTATCGTCGGGAAGACTCCTCGTAAGCTACGCTGAGTCATGCAGATCCAGGTGCGCCACCTTGACAAAGCTAGGTCTCGTCGAACTGACCAAGCGCCTCTTTGACAAATCGACTAGATATACCGACTCCTCCGGGATTAGTCGTTTTCAACATGAGTCATCCAATTAGCGGCCACAGAATAAAAACCAACATGTTTGCGAATACATTTTTCATTATTTACACATGACAAATCTTAGTGAAGTTACGACAGTCTCTCTCTCTGGACGTGTAGGCTTGGTAACTGGAGGTGGAACGGGGATGTAAGTCTCTCTGTCTTCGCTTTCGAGTCGCTGTTGACGCGTCCATTATAGAGGTTTTAGTATCGCAAAAGCTTTTGCTGCAGCTGGAGCGAAAGTTTACATTACTGGCCGAAGGTTGGAAGTTCTTGAGAAAGCGGCCGCGTCTGTCACAGGCGTGCCAGGATCTATTGTCCCGTTCGTTCTCTTCCATGTTGTACTCCGCAGTGCTTACATACACCCAGACTCCAATTGGACGTTACCGACGAGGAGAAAGTGGACGTCGCTGCTAAGCATATTGAAAGAATCGATGGCAAGCTCGACATACTCGTAAATAAGTTCGTGACCTGTGTTTTCTCCCCATCTCTCCTAGGATCTCATCTGATATCTTTTCGCCAGTGCTGGGTTTGCCACCTCTCGTGATCCCGATTTCATGGCGAAGAAGCTTTCAGCAACTAACCCTTTTGAGCCCGAAACGGTACAGAACTGGACAGATATGTTCGCTCTAAATACCATCACGCCATTCTTTGTCGTCCGAGCCTTCGAATCCCTCCTTATCAAAGGAGCAGAGTCTCGCCCGCAGGGGACATCGAGCGTCATCAATATTACCAGCGTAGCAGCGAATTTACGATCAGCAGCATCCGGAATTTCGGTATGCAACTTTGATTTGCTAGTTCCTAACTTAATACTAACTGGTGCAAAGATTGCATACGGGTCGACTAAAGCCGCCTTGAACCAAGTCACCATAGCGCTGGCGACGAATTTTGCGACAAGAGAGATTCCTATTCGAGTTAATGCGATCGCACCTGGACCATTTGCGTCGGAAATACTAGTTGGCGATTTCTTGGACTCCCTGAAGACGTCGGTGATGCCTGGGTTGGTGGCTCCGATACCTGCAAGGAGGCATGGGAGGTGAGCCAGGTTTTCCTTGATACATGCTCTTTGATCTAACATTATTGTAGTGAAGCTGAGATGGGACAGACTGCATTGTTTTTGGCCTCCTCCGAGTACACTAATGGAGTCATCCTACGTCTTGATGGTGGAATTTCGTTAGTGAATCCGTAATTATTTGGTGTTAGTCGTTTCTGTTCCGGTATAGGTATGGTTATACAGAATTTGCGGACAATATAATGGCATATAGATATAAATCGGTTCGTCAGACAAAACGTACTTGTTACCGGTGAGGCTGTTTGTGAGCAAACGGTGGTTTGAGTCTGGAAGCGGGAAACAAAAAATTGATTCTGCATGGTCTTTGTATCCTTTGTACCCGAGAACCGCCAAATTTGGTATCAATGTATGTCTCTCTCGAAGCGCGGAGGTCCTGTGTCTGTGCACTTGGACATGCATGGGAAATAGATGCAAACTGATATGAGCAACTACATAAATCGCCACATTACAGGTCCCAAGAGACCACGGTGTACGCCGTTTAACAGGGTCTTTGGAACTTAAGAGGCTAGAGCTTGCTAAGCTGAATGGCTGGCTGGCTGGCTGGCACCTAGCTGTTATTACTAAGTAATCATTATCAATTATTCCACAGTTTCAACTTTCAACTTTCCACTTATTTTGAATTTTTCATGTCTGGGACTCTGGCCCAGACAGTAGACTCTACTGTCTGGGTCATGGAACAGGAACTGCGTAGGAAAATAATAGGATAATAATGGAGATCATATGAGTCGACCCAGGCTCGAACTGAGGACCTTCTGTGTGTGAGACGGATGCGATAACCAGCTTCGCCATCGACCCCAATATTCGCACGGTTCTTCTTAGGGGCAATAGAATCCGTGCGCATTCAAATATGAGGCAAATTTTCCATTTGTGCTTCAGAATACACGACTTGAATTGTTGCGGAAACGTCCTGGATGTTCAGAAAGAATGTGGTCGATGTGGGAAGTACACAGAAAGCACGGCGGTGATGCACTTTTCCGAAACAGGAAGGAGGTGTGGCGTCGAATGTGCTTTCAATCGCGGCACTATGACTAGGGCAAAAACTCGATACGTCGTGTTGAAATCTACAGCGTAAGTCTCATCTAGCAGTTTTCAAATTACCAAACATCAGAACTTGAGTACTAGAACTTGAACTCAGGCTTCGGTTTCTGAACAAAATCGTGTTATTCGAAGTGACGATGACTGCAGTTCTCCTTTGTTCTATGGTCTTCGCTGGAGGAGCTGTATATCTTTGTCGAGGATAATTGTACCTCGGCGCAGATTCATTGTCTTCAGCATCTTCTCGACGTGTGGGCCTTACACCTTTGAAGCTTTTTCAAGTGCCTGTGAATGTAATCAACCTTATGCATTATCCGGGGGCTGCGTTATGTGATAGATGTTCAATACCCTGTTTAAGTACGAACAATCGTTCATGTTCGTATCGTGTTCTGTGTCGACCCAATTCATCTCTATATTCTAGCAATCTTTTATCGCTACCGATTCAAACGGAACAGCTCACATGGTTCTCACAGTCAACGACGTTAAATTTCTGGATACTCTTGTCACTCTATTGTTGAGATCACTCGACTGGAACGCAGCCATTTCGAAAGAGCATACCGACATACATAGGCTTTAAGAATTTCTAGCACGATCTGTTTGCTATATCGAACATTTGGGTATTGCTCCAGAGTTAGCCTAATAAGTTCACTACCTTACGGACTTCAAAGACTCCTAGACTATGCTCGGTGAACATCCCTCTACCCTATTCCGGCTGGCCGCGCCTTAATCTCTTCCTGTTACGAAGTAGCTGAGGCTCCGCACAGGTTCCAAGTCCAATACTAACTTGCAAGCGAGAAATACCATTTGTCCACCAATGTTTGGTAAAGAGTGAGTAGTAGGATTGACGGTTACAAAAAAACTCATCTGCAGAAAGATCGTGTTAAAGGATTGGTTATCATCAAACATTTACAGAGCGAAGAACCGAATGTACTTAGGGCGGGTGTAGATTGGGGCAATGAAGTACCGCACCTGGGATGATGAATATTGGACAGGTGTCTCGTTCACTCAATAATTCGAATACAGGTACACGAGGAAACAAAGAATTGCAGAGCACCGTGCCCGATCTCTGGGCCAGTGCTATTCAACGGATGCTACGCCAAAGTTAGTAAAAAGCAATAATTCTCTAGGAACTCGAGGCGAAACTTTTTCCCTGTGGCCTCGATGCCATCTTTGGCTCCGAAAAAAATCCTGACATCAGCACCTTCTCCGTGTACGGTTACAAGTAAAAAGGATCGTCGTGCGTCCAAATGGAATATTAGTTGTGAAGTTGGTTCCCTTGAAATTCGGAGAGAATACTTCTGACTAGGATGGTTGGACAATCAATGACATAATGTGGTCGAGACGTTGGTCCATAGCCAAGAAATGATTGAGAGCTGTGTCAGAGAAAGACACTGGACAGCACTAGTAACTGGGCTAAAGACGAAAACCAAAAAACTGCCTGGATTCTTGGGAAGATTTTAGGTCAAAAAAGGAAATCAAATACGTCATCTTCTGCACCCATTTTCGCCTCTAGCTCTCCTCTCCTGGATCACGATGAAGATCCTTCCTTTCTCCGGACCATGTCTATCAAGGACCTCCACGGCATTTCTCCTGGTATATATCGCCTTTTCTTGACATCTGCCCCTCTATTGACGCGTCGGATTGCTCAGATATCCTCGAGGATCTTATATTCTATTTCAAGTATGCATCGTCGGCGTACACGCCCGTTTGTCCAAGACCGAATGGCCGTAACCTCGTAACGGAGGTTCGAGGACTTCTCCTGAGTAATGTCTAATGGTCCTAATGATATCCTAGATATCCAATACTGTTTCAGATATCCAGGGCTTCATCGCTCGCGACGGCGACAAGAAAGAATTAGTGCTTGCTCTCCGTGGAAGGTCGATTTGAAGACTTTCTACTGATAAACAACGATGGTCTCAAGATCTTACGGTATGACAGTGCGTCTATCATTGACATCCTGGTCGATTCGGCAATCGTTCTCGTACCGTTGATCACACCCGGTGTCGAAGCTCCAAGTGAGTTGCCTTTGAGTTTGCCACAAGGATGCCTTTCCAAAGTCGGCAGGCAGTGTGCGGGTACATAGCGGATTCCTCGTCGGGTACGTCCAGCTTGCGATCCTATCCCCAAACACGTAGTTTCACGACCTTGCAGGTGGAACTCTATCGCGATACAAATCATAGCAGTGATCAAGCAACAATTACTTCTCCACCCTGATCTGAAGAATCTCGTAACCACTGGTCACTCTCTAGGAGGATCGCTGGCGACGCTAGCCGCCATCTGCCTTCGGAGAAACTTCCCTTCACTGACGACGCGGACATATTCTTATGGTGCGCCTAGGGTAGGAGTAGGTCATTGATATCATCCTCTTAGATGGTACATTTATGCCATTCAGAATAAGGAGTTTGCAGACTACTTCAATGGGGAGTTTGGGGTAAATGCATTTAGAGGTGTGTCATATTGTTATGTTTCCACGTACTACATTTGAAAGCCTCCTAGTCGTTCATAGTAATGACGGGTAATATGCTGCGTTTTGTAATTTATTGCTCTTATGACGACCACTCAGTGTCCCAACAATGATTCCGACTTACCTTGGCTACCACCATCATGGTATGCCTCTTGTACTGCCCACTTTCCTTTTCGCTCGCTCACACCTGTTCCAGGCGTAGAATACTGGCAAACGGAAGACCCTCCACAAGAGAGCTCAACAAAACGATGTTCACCCGACGGGGAAGACCCTAGGTGCTCTGCCTCGATCCCCAGCGAAGGCGTCAATACCGCACACATGATGGTATGTATACGCTTTATCCCTGAGGCCAAGAATATGTGTGCTCATTTTGCTTTCAGTATTTCGGCATCTTGGCGACTACCCCATTTTGTCTATAAAGACAACATTGAATGTTTGCAACTATTCTTCGTTTAATGTGTCCATCTGGAATACTGTTGTCGACTGCGCAATGTTATTATCAGGGTAGATGATAGTGCTGTCCTTGAGGCCTCTCCGTCTGATGCCATGAACTTTTCTGAGAACTTTCACGTCATTCTTCAATCTAACACTGAGCGGAAACGGAAGTAAAAGTACCTGTCTTTCCCTGATGTGGCGTTCATCCTTGGTTCATCAATTTGTCTAGATACGTTTTGCTTGTGAAGATGCCCCTCCACCCTTCATCACGTCTCTCGTGAAGGTTGAAGGGATGCTCGAGTCATTCATTCGTTGATGTGGTATGCTTAGCATCATATCTAAAAACCTCCATAAACGGCAAACTTGAAGTTCCCTCAAGAGCATCCTCGCTTACTCGCATGGAAACCAACAAGCCAGGTTCAAGGAATAACCAACGGCTTCAAAGGGAATTGAGCCCCATAATGAGGACAGGAACGAATGATCGATGTGACGCTGCACCTCAACGGCAAGAACGGACTATTTGATCAGCAAAGTCGAGTGATCATGTTACGGAAACTGTTACTGACAGCATGTTCAATACTGTACGGAACTTATGGAGCAGTTGACATCTCAGTCATCTTGGCATGTTCCACAAAAGGGCAGCTGTTGCGATCAAGAGAAAGCTTGCGAATTACAAGTCCGGATATCTAGGAGATAGAATATACCATTATCTTCGCTGATGTACGAGACAAGAATGGCATAGAATACCTGTAAGTGGAAGCGCTAGAGATTATCCTACTGAAATTAATTCGTGAAGGTACTCAAGGTAGCAAAGGATGTGATTGAAGCGAAAGGAAATAATGAATTCAACGGTAAGCAGTCCGATATATAATCCCATGATGAATGCCCAGATTTTCACTGAACATTTATCTTCGGTATTTCGTTATCACCGTAAATATGAACTTAGTTTAACTCCAAGTGGCGTTAATTCAATCGTCTGGTTCTGGGGCCAATATAAAGCTGCCTTGACTCTGGAAGCCGGAGTTGCATGGCTTCACTCGTCATTGCAGTTGCCGCACTCCTCTTGACCATTCTTCTTCATTGGTGGTCCAAACGCTCGTCGGTTAAACATGTTAAAGGACCACCGTCGCCCTCCTTCTGGCTAGGTAAACTTCTCTAAGACTCGCTCAGCACATGTGAGGGCTTACATTTCACCTAATAAGGTCACGAACGTATCCTCCGCGATCAAGGTAGTGCCGGCGAGCTTGAGAGCAAATGGTGCAAGGAATATGGCAACATTTATCGTATTGCGGGATGTCTTGGTGTAAGCAATATCTATGTCCCTGTTCTGGTCACGATTCAATCAAAATTCACAGCAAGACATCCTGACCGTGTGCGATCCTCAGTCCCTCAGACATATCTTCCACTCGTCGCATCCTTATCCAAAATCTCAAGACAACAGGTTCATTCTTGACCTCGTCCTCGGCAAGGGACTTGTCACCGTTGATGGTAGATCTTCATCTTGGTCTACCAATCTTTCAAAGCATTAATTGGCATTTTCAGACGAAACTCACCACCGCCAGCGCAAGATAATGAACTCGGCATTCTCCCTTGCACAGCTTCAGAAGTCGCAGGTCATTTTTCAACAGTGTAGTGACAAGGTAGGTTCCATCAGTGCGTGTCGCAATATTAGTAACCGATAACGATCGTAGCTCGTGAATGGTATTCAAGAGTTTCTGGCATGTAAGGGTGACACCATCAATGTCCTTGATTGGACGAGCAAGGTTGCCCTAGATATAGTCGGCCTAGGTGAGTGGTGTGCATGACTTCATCTCACTGGTTCGTCTGATGTCCGAAAGCCTCCTTCCGGTATAATTTTGGTTCACTCGACGGTCGTAATACCGAACTAGGTCAAGCGCTGAGACATATTTTGTAAGTAGGCTCCTTCATTTCAATAACTATCGCATACAATATCCGATTCAGCACGGCTTCTCAATCCAACCCAACAGCACCGGAGCTTATTCTCGGGGCCCTGATACGATTAGTCCCAGATTGGGCACTTGGATTCCTAAAGCTGTTCTCAACAAGAGAAATACGTCAACTTGCCAACGTCGGTACCATAGCAAAGACAACTGCTCGAGAAGTCATGGCTATTCACGGAGATGTTCAGACGCCAGAAGGCGATGGAGATATCGTTGACATTCTAGGCCAGTTCACTACTTTCGTCTACGAACATATTTTGGAACATAATTTCATCTTTAGCGCGAGCACGCCTCACCGGGAAAATGCAAGATGACGAAATTGAGGCGCAGTTAATGTTTGTTGCCTCTTTTTGTCGAGTCATGACGTTCACTCTTGTTTCAGGACTTTCGTGGTTGCAGGACATGAGACGACGAATATTAGTCTATCATGGGTATTATATGAACTGGCTGTACATCCTGAGCATCAGTCCATAATCCGTGCAGAGCTCAAACAATCAAGTGACTATGATTCTATGCCGTTTTTGAACGCGGCTATCAAAGTGAGGCCGCTTAGAATCGTATATCACAAACATGCGTTTATTTTTGATGAACAGGAATCTCTCCGTCTACATCCAAATTCACATACCTTCATACGCACTGCTCCTCACGAAGACGTTCTACCTCTTTCTGGAGGGAAGCGGCTTAACATATCCAAGGGACAGACACTGTTTTGCTCTGCCTACCTATACAACCGGCATGCTTTCCCCTATTACTTCAAAAGTAAAAACTTGACGTCAACTTTCTCCTAGTCTTCCATCTCTCTGGGGAGATGACGCAGAAAATTGGAACCCAAGTCGGTTTTTGAATAAGACTATGCCCGTATCCCTAGGCGTGTATGCCAATCTGTGAGTAAGATCTTGGACCCATGATGCGCTGTTACTTATTTGATTGAATATCAGAATGACATTTAGTGGGTCCTATTCCAGCGCGTCTTCTCCCAACTAACATCATCATCAGGCACTGGACCTCGTTCATGTATCGGGTAATTGATCATTATGATTCGCTCACCCTTGTTGACTCTCTTGTTTAGGTGGCGATTTGCGTACGTGCTTGCCCTTTTGAGTCCCACTCCAACCAAATTGATCCGCGAAATGCAGAATCATGGAGATGCAAACAATCCTTGCTAAGCTGATTCTGCAGTTTGAATTCAGTCTACCTGAGGGAGTCGAGGTCCAACAATTCCCCGGATCACCGTCCGTCGTACCTATTGTGAAGGGTAAAGCACATTTAGGCTCCCAGCTACCCTTAAGGGTGAAAAATCTACATCAGTGAACGCCGCAGAACCGAGAGTAATGTATAGCGTACATGTTCTTCATTGCAAGCTTTAATTTCCTATTCAGAGAGAAATCCAATGATGCAGGTGGATGGAGTATCAGAAGTTCGATTTCGAAATCACCGACAAAAACCAGTTCGTTTGCAGGAGACTATAGTACAAACGGACCGCTACAAGTACTTGTTAAGCCGCAAAACTCGTTCTCACATTCAGGGTGAGCCTTTTGGGCCCTATGCAAACTACATAGATTGAATCCAAACTCATGTTGCTGGGTGTTATTCGGCGAGATACAATCCCGCCGAGGTCGGAAATCGCATGGTCCCGATTTGTCAGCGACTGTGACAATGTTTTCGGATAGCAACGAGTTGAAGTCCTTGGCATAGGATACATTCCCAAGGTGCCCAGCCTGGGAGATGAAACTCCTGGCGTAGGTTACTCCAAAATTCACCACTGCGAGACCATTGTGCGCCGCAGAATGGGTCTTGAACGTTACCGCAACCACTGACAACAGTGTTTTCTCACGGTCGCTATGACCACATGTCGACAGCAACTTGAATCTCACTGGCACGATAGTTTCTATCCAACAATTAAAGAGGATTTAAACCACAGTTCAGGCCTCAAGCTTCCACACTGTGTCATGATCCAGGTGCGCCACCTTGACAAAGCTAGGTCTCGTCGAACTGACCAAGCGCCTCTTTGACAAATCGACTAGATATACCGACTCCTCCGGGATTAGTCGTTTTCAACATGAGTCATCCAATTAGCGGCCACAGAATAAAAACCAACATGTTTGCGAATACATTTTTCATTATTTACACATGACAAATCTTAGTGAAGTTACGACAGTCTCTCTCTCTGGACGTGTAGGCTTGGTAACTGGAGGTGGAACGGGGATGTAAGTCTCTCTGTCTTCGCTTTCGAGTCGCTGTTGACGCGTCCATTATAGAGGTTTTAGTATCGCAAAAGCTTTTGCTGCAGCTGGAGCGAAAGTTTACATTACTGGCCGAAGGTTGGAAGTTCTTGAGAAAGCGGCCGAGTCTGTCACAGGCGTGCCAGGATCTATTGTCCCGTTCGTTCTCTTCCATGTTGTACTCCGCAGTGCTTACATACACCCAGGCTCCAATTGGACGTTACCGACGAGGAGAAAGTGGACGTCGCTGCTAAGCATATTGAAGGAATCGATGGCAAGCTCGACATACTCGTAAATAAGTTCGTGACCTGTGTTTTCTCCCCATCTCTCCTAGGATCTCATCGATATCTTTTCGCCAGTGCTGGGTTTGCCACCTCTCGTGATCCCGATTTCATGGCGAAGAAGCTTTCAGCAACTAACCCTTTTGAGCCCGAAACGGTACAGAACTGGACAGATATGTTCGCTCTAAATACCATCACGCCATTCTTTGTCGTCCGGGCCTTCGAATCTCTCCTTATCAAAGGAGCACAGTCTCGCCCGCAGGGGACATCGAACGTCATCAATATTACCAGCGTAGCAGCGAACTTACGATCGGCACCCTCCGGAATTTCGGTATACGCCTTTCCTTTTGCTCGTTTCCAACTTAATACTAACTGGTGCAAAGATTGCATACGGGTCGACTAAAGCCGCCTTGAACCAAGTCACCATAGCGCTGGCGACGAATTTTGCGACAAGAGAGATTCCTATTCGAGTTAATGCGATCGCACCTGGACCATTTGCGTCGGAAATACTAGTTGACGATTTATTTGACTTGCTGAAGACGTCAGTCGTGCCAGGGCTGGTGGCCCCGATACCTGCAAGGAGGCATGGGAGGTGAGCTTGAATTTCCCCCTGATACATGCTCTTTGATCTAGGGTTATTGTAGTGAAGCTGAGATGGGACAGACTGCATTGTTTTTGGCCTCCTCCGAGTACACTAATGGAGTCATCTTGCGTCTAGATGGTGGAATGTCGATAGTAAATCCGTAATTACTTGGCGCCGGTAGTTTCTGTTTCGGTATAGATATAATACATCTGTGCTTCAGACGAATTGAATTGCGCAGAGTGCTGTTACGGTGTCCTGGATATTCAGAAATGTTGGAGATATCGCAGAAAGTTATAGTACGAATGGATCCCTACAAGTCGTTGTCAAGCCACAGAACTCGTTCTCAAATTCAGGGTGAGCCTTTCAGGCCCCAGGCAAGCTACATAAAGTGAATCCAAACTCAAAATGAGTTTGGGGAGGGGCGGGGTGTGCGCAAGGATAGGAAGGTTCTAAGTGTTCAATTTTGCTGTTGCGTTGAATTGTTGCTAATGCTTGAGGCGTCTCGGGGGCGGTTGCTTGCTCCTTTGGTGAGGCGTCCGACGAAAAATGGTGCCATGGTATTGAGCGTGAAGATATTGGTCCAGTTGTGCGCAGTCTCGAATACTAATGGATCTGCCGCCATGAACCTTTTCGTGATAAAAGTCTGGGATCCCCTAACCGAGCACTAACAACTAACTATATCGATCTTGTCATCGATGCTTTCAATGTGTTTGGCTCTCGTCTTGAGGCTTTTTCAGTCTGTCACATCCATCCGGAATCTGTACAAGAGTGGGCAATGAATATCCCGGAGAATAGAAGCTCACTGGCGAGATAACTTCTGAGTCCTGTGACAAATGAGGGCTTACTCCAAAATAATTAGTTATCAGCCAGTAATCCTCTCTCTGTGACAAGACCCACTCGTCCATACAGCATGCACCCAGGTTAAGATCCGCCGTTCGAAGAGCATTGAATAGTGCTTGTACGCGGCCTCTTTAATCAGCATGGTGTTGAGTGTTATTCAGCGAGATATAGTCCCGCTGAGGTCGGAAATAGTTTCATTCGCATGGTCCCGATTCGTCAGTGATTGTGACAGAGTTCTCGGATGGTGACGAGTTGAAGTCCTTGACATTGGATATGCTCCCAAGGCGCCCCGCCTATAAGATGAAACTCCTGGCATAAGTTACTTTAAAACTTGCCACGGCGAGACCCACCGTAAGACATTGTGCATTGCAAAGCGGGTCTTGAAGGTTACCGAAACCATTGACAATGGTGTTTGCTCACGACCCTCTCTTGGTTTTGCAGGGAGACTCGGAACCTCACAAGATGGCAACAATGATGACGCAAGAGTATAATGGTTCTAAGAATGGACATCGAGTTGAGACGAATGAATGAATCTCTGATTCAGGCCACCTAATCTGATACGGAAAGCCGCAGTAGGATCTAGAAGAGTGCCGGTCATGCTTGGCAAGTTTAACTCAAGGGTGCACCGTGACCTGATATGCAGCGTTCCATCGAATGTAGAAAGTAGTCCTCCTAAGTTCCCTCTGCGCATATTCACAAAACAAACAGAGTCGGTTTGCTTGTTCTCTACATGTGCATGTGTCCTATCATTAATCTCGAGTTGATTGTCAGACGTTGTGGAATATTGGTGGAAAGTCGCTCCTTACCTTTGATTGTGTTTCAACTATTTTTGCGGTAATCGAAAAGCTCATTATTAGATCCCGTGAGCACCGCCGTTTCCACCACGTTCTTCGCAACTGTAGATGTCCCGGAACAAGGTTATGATCCCAATCGGGAGATGCTCAAGCCCTAGTTGGCAAACATGGTACTAGTAGAAGTGGGCCGCCGGACCGCGGCATATTCCGAGTCCTTAATCTAGTCCAATGAAATAAATAATTATATATTATCCATCATAATAACATACTCCTATTGCTGGGATCATTTTTTAAAAAAACCTACGAGCACTGTGAGATGATCTTAATCAATTTTTTCTCTATTTAGCTCAATAAATATGTGGTTGACTCAGTATCTCATTCAGGCTCTCTCAACACAGCCACATACTACTGATAAAGCATTTCATCGAACTTGATGAGCACAGCCACAGATAGCCCATTGAGTTCGATGGGCACAGCCACATCACACTGGATGAGCATCCCATCGAATTTGATTGCATAGCCACATTTTACAGATACAGGCTCAGGACTCAATGGGAAGCAAGTTGAATTAGATGGAAGTAGAGAACACAATATGTTTTTATAGTCATTCTTTGTTCCTCATGTAATTATAAATGATGACATTGCTAATATGCAAAATCCACACCTGTCAAGGGTGGCTGGTATGGGTACCAGTATGAGAGTTCATACCCATAGGAGGCCCATGCTATTCACTATTCAGGGCAAGATGCATACATATACATATATGTGAGGGGTCCTGTCATCTGATTCACAACTCCAATTAATTTCATTGAAGCCACCTTCATAGATGGTAAACAACCTGTTATCAGACACAGTGTAACTGTTGCTAAACCATACAGGCATGCATAAAAACTCATGTCAATGGCTGTGTAG